>WEIU01013154.1:30546-148611 GCA_013389925.1 Aegithalos caudatus | reverse complement strand
TGACATGTTTTGTTTTTAAATGAAAAGCACTTTAAAACAAAAGGGTCTTCAGCACTCAGCATTTTCCATTTTACTGTGTAATGCTGCATGATGATACACTAGTAAAGGCAAGGCCTTCCCAAGATGGATATTTCAAGGCCACACAGTTATGATGGAACCAAACCTGGAAAGACTCTTCCACATGGCATATTTTAAGGAATCCAAATCTCATGGGTGTCTGCACAAGTAGGCTGTAGGATATTCCTCTTCTTGTTTGAAATTACTTGGTATTACGTGGTATCGGTTTCTTATTCTATTGGATTTTTATTCAGTTTGGTATCAAAACTTTTCAAATTTGGTCACTATTAGGAACTGTTGATTTCTTAAGGGTTGCTCTTCTGTTACTTACAGCTCATGACTGTGGAATTACATTCAGTGTTGCTATCTTCACCAAGTAGCTGGCATAGGCCCAGGAGTCAAAGATACTAGCAAGGTTTAGCACTTTCAGATGTGCTGATATTAATCTATCAGCGCCAGAACAAATGCTGCGGGTGAGCTCTATCAGCATACCTCTTCCAGGAGAGAAACAATAACAAGATAAAGATCTTTGATCAACAGAGGGAGTTCTTTTGTAGTGACATCTCTGGCATGGCACATCTGTGAGGAAATTAGATGCTGCATTTGTATTAGGAAACAAATGAACCGATTTTTATTGTGAAAGAAAAGGGAAAAAATACAGTGACTTGCTCAACAGAATATTGTTACATTAAGTAATTTAAAATAAACATATTTTAAGCCATTGAGGGACTTTTCTATATTTCTCTTATTGGTAATGACATTTAGCTCAAATTGCTTGCCTAAATATACTCTGAATTTTCAAAACCCTTCTGCTTCTGAATGTGAGTGGGGTATTGGATTGCACAGCTGAACTTCTGGATCATTTCACTCATCAGAAGCTGCTTTCAGTGCTATAAACCAAGGCAGCCACTGTGTGGAATTTGTATTGGATTCTGGAGGTTTGATTCTGTGGAAAGTGCTGGTTTAAGGTGAAATATGGATTACTGGATTCAGGATTGTGATCTGTGATTTGATGAGTTGCTATTTGTCAGCCACATGGAGATAGCTGTTCATGTGTGTTCTTAGTGAGTGACAAAAATAAAGAAACATGACTTAGATTACCCACCTTTGAGTGAAAGTTCAAGCTAAAGAGCTGGGTGTTTTTATTTAGGTTGTGATACCTTGGAAAGGGTTAAAAATAAGAGTGTTGAAAGAGACATAATGTAACAAGAGTGGTTCAGTCATCAGACTAATTACACTGATAGCAGAGTCCAAAACTTTTTCACATGTGGAAGAAATTGGAGAGCCTTCAGGCTGTAATGTGATCTGTGCAGGTTAACTGTCCTGACATAGTCAATTATTGTACCTTCTGTTACAACTGAAGGTGAAGTTTTCCAGAAATCAATGACTGAAGACTATAGAAAGAAAAATTCAAAATCTGTATTCTGTGAATGTTGGAAATTGCGATTTACGAGGAAGCATTTTTTGTATCTTGATTTACCAAAGTTATCAGTTGAATGTGTATTTTATGCACTTCCACAACACCTCTGAGCAAATTCAGCATGTCTATCCTCTCTGAAACAGAATTTTATGACACAAAGGCTGATTTTTTTCCAAATCTGCTGTTAGACACAGAAGAAAATGTTTAATGGGATTTGCCATTTAAATACTTTAAAGAATTTTTTCATTTATGATTTGCTTAGGATTACAGTGCAAACCTGTGAAGGACACTTGAATTGAGGTTTTAGGAAAGGTTTCTCTGAAAAAGTTTAGTTCCAGAAGCATGCACTAATATTTGCCAGATTTTTGCAATGGCTTAATTTCTGACACAGTACAGATTCTCTTTTGTTTAGCTTTGCTGAAATTGGGGATGAAACAGTTTCCTTCCTGTTATAACAAACTACCTCTTTGCATCCTGGAAATTCACTCCTAATATAATGTTTCTAACTTTGTTCTTTTTCTGGATATACATTTAACTCATTTGGTCTTTGACTTTGAGAGACCATGGCATGAGGTCAATACTAAGAAGTGATCAGAATTTTAAATATAGACTACAGACAGAGTTCCTGTTGACATTTGAAAAATCTGAGCTCTTCTATTAATCGTATGCATTATAGGTCAGTTAAAAATTAAGGCAGGATAGAAGTAAATTACTTCCTTCTTCATGGTTTAAGAAAAGGAAAATGAATCTGAAATTGAAAGGTTTTTTAACAAACCAGTTTCATAGGGCTGAATAAATTAAACTGTCAGACTTTAGTCATTACACATCTTCCTGTGTGAAGCATGGAAATTGGAAGCACAGACTGTGCATATTATGTTAATACTATTTACTCTACTTGGTATCCATGACGTATCCTGGCGAGTCTAAGCTACAACAGAATTATGCCTTACAGAAAAGAAAGAGGAATAAGGTTAATGAAACGGCATCTTGGCACTATAGCTAAGTAAAACACATCTCTGACTAGAGTGCTGAGCAGTACTGGGGGTATTCATGAGCTATTCTGCAGATGCTATGGCTCACATTAGCATGTATAACACCAAATCATCCTGTCAAAGAACCCTTTTTCTGTTCAACAGCGTAACAAGGCATTGATTGTGATTGTTGGATTATAGAGTCTGTCTACTGAGATTCGTGCAAGATGTTAAAATGACACAAAGGACCATACTCTTCACTAGAATCCAGAAGTGCAGCCTTCATAAAATACATTGTCCCCAAAATATAAGGAAAGACTACATTTCGGAGTGGCTTTCTGTTTCATTATGCTTTAGTATTCTGGAGTGTCTTACAAGGTGTTTTGATTTCACAGTAAACAAACTTGTCAGTTCCACCAAAGAGATATTTATTTTAAAATAATTTTAAAATATTTTAAAACCAATTGATTTTCCCCAGGATAGAATTTTATTTGGTCTTATTGAGTGAATTCCTGAAACCTGTGGCATTATTTGAGAGTAGGCAATTTCTTTTCAGGTAAAGATGAGACAAAGTTGATGAGGTTTTTTGTCTGCTCTACGTTGCATTGACTTGGACAGAACAAACACCGAAGCAGTGTTGGGTGTTGGACCATTCTTTTATGCTATGTAATGTAGATTCTATATAATAGAAAGCTGATACTTTGGGAGCTAGTGACTATCTCTAGGGCTAGAGGTAGCCTCCCATCCTCCCTTAGGCTGTCACCAACTAGTCTTACTTTGGCAAATCTTAGCATTAGTTCACTAATACAGTATACACACAAGCTGTGGTATGGATATGCAGGTGATGCTCATGCTCTGGCCTTAGCACTGTAGAATCTTGTGCAGCTACATGGTGATTCTGCAGCTGGAACAAGATTGACCTTACTATATTTTCTATGGGGTCAATTTAAAGAGTCATAGCCCATGGCAGTGAGGGGTTGGAACTAGATAATTCTTAAGGTCCCTTCCAACCATAATATTGTATAATTCTATGAGTCCATGAATGTTTTGGCAAGTGTGAAATGTTAAAAAAAAAAAAGTAATTTCAGAAAGATTGAACAGTTTTTATTGTATTTTTTCTCTTCACAGTAAGGCACAACAACCATTTTCCACCACTTGGGTCCCCAGATACGTGAGCAGTCAAGGCTGTTACATATTAATTAGGAGAGTCCTTGGCTGGTGTTGCTGAGTGTGAGAGTTCCAGATACATCCATGGACTGGTCTAGAGATGTGCAAAAGTAGGTAAAAGGACAAAAGGCTAAAAGAAAAGGTAAATATATATATGTTTGTGTATATACACATTAAGTGTGGTGCATGGGAAATGGGGAGAGGGGGGTGGCATTATTGTGACCTAAAACAGGCCAGTATCTCCCTAAGAGGATCAAAACTCAAGATTTTGGCCTGAGAGCAGTTGAAGTCCTGCTCATTTCTGCAAATAGCATATTTGATGTCAAAGAAGTTTCTGAAAGAGGTTATGAAGCTGAGTACATTGACAATTTTCTCGCCCTTGGTATGCATTTGAAAGGTTGTACTATGATACAATTTGGAAGCAGATATTTCTGCTGAAAGAAAGTAGGATTTTCTAAGCCATTGGTCACAGACACAAAATTACATAAAATGAAAGCTGAATTATGGCTTTTGTGCAACATAATATATAAGAATCTATTTAAAAGTGACATATAGCACCATTTTGAGGAGATTCTAATTTATTTTTTTAATTAGACAGGAAGTGACTGATGAAATTATTTGCATTTAATGCTGTGGAATGCAGTGAATTAATTTATACATCACATTAATACTTCTGTTTAAACCAGCATAACCTATTCTTAATTTGCTTTGCTGATGAAAATATACAGCTGTAATAAATTTGAGGATGAGAGGAAATTACCAAGTTCCAAAAGGCTGTTTCACAGCATGTTTAACCAAGTGAAAATTTGGACAGAGCATCTAGAGAATCTATAATCCAATTTCTCTTTATTAACAGTAAAGCTAAATATGTTACTTTATTCACTTTAAATTTAAAAACAAGTAAGGAAAAGTTATGACTGGAAAAATGTAGCATGTGAAAAGAGGACCCCCCAAATATATTAAAAATATAGGCCCCAGGATAATACCTTTGGCAAAAGACATCGAACAATAAAGGAATGAAGGTGACCACCTAATGGGAAAATGGAGGGAACCCTTTAGGAACACCTCAGATACTTTTGCAGTTCACACATTGGCAAATATATTTAATATTTACCTAGTTGATTTTGCAATTTCATTTTTAAATTTCTTTTGAATGGGTGGTAGGGAGTCACAAAATTCAATGGATAAGAAATATATTGCTGCAGAAGAAAAATATCTGAGAAAGAAATAAGATTATGCAAAATATGTGTCACTTAGGAGGTTATACCCTAATTAAAATAATTAATCCTAGACAAATTTACATGAGAAAGGAAGAAATGGAAGCTCAGTGTGGTTTTTGTGCAACGTTAATTTTATTGGACTTCATCCTTTTGTCCAGACAACGTAAGTGGGCTGTAGAACACAAAACAAGGCTGGAAAACTGCTGTGTATCTGCTTCCCATTGTTCTGAGGGAGTGACAAATATGGTTCCCACCAGATTTCAAAAGACCAATCTAAGTGGTTGAAAGATATGAAACCCTAGAACTGTATAAATACACACTAAGTGTTAAAATAAAATGTTTAAATCCAAATAACAGGACCTTTCTGTAATCTACAAGTATTTCAGTGTATAAACAGAATCCCTCAGAGTGGTGGAGAATGTAAAGGGAACGAGTCTCCCTTGAAGGAAGGCTTTTGCAGCAAGTTGGCATTTGAGTTAAAATTGCTCTTTGATTCAGACTGCACCAATCTGACAAACCTCACACACTGTAAGACACAACAACTGCTTATCGAGCAGGGAAAATGTCAAAAAGCAACATGATTTATTTGCCAGCAATACAGGAAATGCACTCTACACTACAATGGGCTTGACCTAAGGCCCTTTGAATCTAACAAGAGAATTTTACAAGTCCTGAGCAACTACACGTTCAGGAAATCATGGGCAAGAAGAAGCCACTTCATCAAACTCTCCTGCCTGCACTCATGTGATGGTCTCCTTATAATTTTCTCTCTCATCTCCATCTGGTGCTGGTACCAGCCAAATGTTGATATACTCATTTGCTTTCCTGCTGGAAAAAAAACGACCAGTTTTACAGCCCTATGTCCTCCTTTTATAACAGCTCCTTCAGCAATGTTGAGTTCTCTAAAAGGGCTGAGCAAACCTCAGCATCCACACACCACCGCAGTCAAAATGGGCCACTTGAAGCCATTACAGCCAGCTGTGCTCCAGAGGTGAAACTTTTGGCAAACAGTTCTCGGGAAGAGAACAAATTCTTATGTTTCACTTGCATGGGGGAGGGCTTTTTTTAAAAAGGGAAGGACTTAGGACATTGCATAGGGGGGTGGGGCTCTTCCTTTGAGAATCTACCCATGCACGGAAATGAAACACAGGAACATTTTTTATCTCCTCATTTAAATAACAAGGTGCTGGACTGCATCCCCAAGGCAGTGGGAGCTAGTGGAGCTGAAGCAAATAGGCAGATGACAGAGGGAAAATTTTTAAAAGTGCCTGATATGGAGGTCTGGCTGTGCTATTGTCTGTGCTTCATTTGAGAAATAACTGAATCTGGTTAACATGCTGTGACTGGCATTTTCCAAGCATTAAGAGATTTTGGATCTCGTGTCTTGCAAACCCTCAGCAGCACATGTGATTTCCTGGCCGCCCTTGAAAACCCAACCACTGGAGATATGTGCTACTTTTGCAGAAGTAGGAAACATCCTACCTACTTTGTAAATAGTATGGCTTTGAAAACAATACAGTGAGATTTTTCAGGTGGTCCAGTTGTGTCCTCTCTTGTGGCTGAGTTGAGGTAGGGTTTGAGGCCCCAGACAATGTTTTGTGTTGATGTAACAGTTAAGTGTAGGGTCATACAAATATGTGTGGAGAAGGAATACCTGCCATCTCACTTTTCCCTAGGAGCATACAGTGCATAAATATTTCAGCTCTAAGTGCTTCATCTGGCAGTATTGTCAGTGTTTCCTTTGTGAAATGTGGTAAGTCAGAGGGATTTGTCTCATGAAGCACCAAATGAACCCTGCTGCTGTAAGTGACCTTTTGGATATGATTACTTAGATTTATTTTTCAAATATTGTGATTATTTATTCTACAAGTCAAATTTATCTTGCCAGACTGATATTAGAGCCCAGGTAGGGCTGAACCTTGACATTTTAGCAATATTTTATTTTAAAAAAACTAAGGCTATGTTTGGTGAATTTTATTATGTTACCAAACTAGAAAGAAGAGAACGGATAACTTTTTTTGCCTCTTCATGGAGATTTTTTATATTGAGATTCATCAAAGGCAGCAGAGCCTTAAAAGCCCATACAACAGCCTATTCTACTCAGTTCCAAGAATATGTCATGTGGTTACATGCTGAACAGGGCTGTGTGCAACAGAGCAGACTTAGCTGAGCTGACTGAAAAAAATGTTATCATTAGCTCTGTAGGCAAACAACATTAGGAGACAGAAAACACTTGTGGAAGCCAATATGATTAAATCACTTCTTGCTAGTCACAATCATGTTGCCTGTCATGTCCAGAAGTATCAATGCAGTTATTGAAGATAGGACTAACAAAGAGTGCAAGTGTCAAATCTTTGAGGGGGGAAAACATATCAGGCTTATCCCTTCCCTTTTTTCCAGGCTAAAAAAGAAAACGTCTTGATTAAAGGAAATGATATCATGGGATTTTCTAAGCAACATTCAAGATACTGAATAGAAAGATCAGCAGTAGAAATGAATCAAAATGTCAAGTAGATATTGTTAGGAAGTCTAGCTTTTGAAAAAGGTTCCTCATGATTTCCATACTAATTAACCAATGGAAGATGACCCTTTTTCTCTGGCAAATTACCACACTTCAAGAACAGTCACTGTGGGTTAGGAGGTACCAGGCAGTGACTTGTAACCAGAATTTATCTCACTGTGCAGTCAGCCCTGCCACCCTACACATCTGGGCTGCATCTGGCCACCTGCTGGGACAATCCATGCAATGCTGGGCAGCAGTGCTGCATTGACCCACTCAGGCATCTGGGTTCCCATGCCTCTGAGTACCTCTGCAAGACTATCCTTTTTGTGATGTAGATGCACTACCAGTTGCATGTAAATGGGTGTATGAAAGAGGCCAAGTGGCACTGACTTGCTTGTATCCACAGTACTTAGCATTCTACTACTCTAGAGTAGGTTTTTCAAAGAGAGACCCTGTTGAAACAGGCCCAAACAGAGCAGGCTTGCAATTAAGTAATATGGGCACTCAGGGCTTTGGTTTCTGAATTCACTTCTATGCCCTCTTTTGTTTAACTTTATAGTCCTGACCATGCAGTGCAAAGACATTCAGTTACATTGTTCCAGCTCCTATAATCTGCTACCTTATCCCACTTCAGTGTCCTACTTGGCATGTTACACACAGGTGTGTATGTTGTTGTTGCTTGAAAGACACAATAATAAAAAAGGACTCATTCGTTGCTGCACTGCATGTATTGTATAAAAAAAAAAAGGTATATAATTTGGTTCTCAGACAGTGAAAATTAGGTAAACAGATGTGCCAAAAACTTCAACCTATGAAAAAAATCGGCTATCAGGAAGAAAATACATGCAAGTTGTGTAATAAAATTTGGAGAAACAGAATCAGTTACCAGTCAGTGCTTTTAAATGGAACCATTACTAGTGATGAGACTTTAAAGTCTTTCTGCAGCTGCACAATGAAATGAACTGTATTGGAGCAAATGTAATAAACACCAGAAATATAATAAGTATTGTAGCCTGCTGCGAAAGAAAATGGTTTCCCTAGCAATAAAAAATGATGCCAGAAAAGCACCCTTTCTCTCCTCTCACTTTCTTGCTGAGAATTTTTAAATTCTCATGTTTATTGACTGACAAGAGAATCAAATATCTACTATTTGCCTTCAACTGATGTAAGCAGATGCATTGTGAATAGATTTCATGCTGATTAGTGACTGGTAAATTTTATGATTTCAGGCTCTATTAAAAATATTAATGGTTTTAACATTACTGTGCATTTCCCAATGGATACTATGGGAAAAAAACATTTTATTATGTAACTGGCATGACATTTGAAATGGTGAACACTGGCATATCATCTACAGTGATTTCAGTTCTCATACCATTAGCTCACATGAAAGTATTTCATGTTTAAATCAAATTCTCAGATTTTATACTTGGGGGAAATGGATAAGAAAGGATTTATGCTCTCTCCCTATCCTAATAGCTATTAGGAAATAAATATCTTTCAGGTAGTGATTAATTTCTATAGTCTTCTGTTGAACCTTCTTATGAAAAGCAAGCAGGAATTCTGAAAATAGGATTCCTGTAGGACCTGATTCCTCTTTACACTGACACCCAAACACAGTTCTGACAACATGAAAGTACTTGAAACCATATTCTCAAGATATAAGAAAAACTTACTTGTTATTCCTGAACACAAAAAAGTATGTGCTTTGTAGATATAATGTATAAATCTATAATTCAGATTTTTTAAAAAAAAAAATATGTTCTCCAGTGAAACAACTATATACAGATTTTAAAATTCTGTATTGCTCTCATTGAAAGAAGTAAACAAAACAAATCCCTTCCCTGCAAGTCTCTTGCCTATAACTTTTGTGACTTATTTGTGAACCTTAGAGCACTGTGTTGTGGGATGTGCAGAGCTGGTTTTTGAAATAATGATCATAAAATATTCTGAACAAAGATGAGGTGTGCACAGCATACATTGCTACCATTTTGAAAACATATTCAAAAATTCTGAAAGAATCCATTCCTAGTGTGGTGATTAGGGCAAGGGACTGAAGGATAGATAGGTGAGTGGATGCCACTCAAATCAGTAGACAGTCACACTGAATTAAAATGCCATGAGTGGTCTGCAGTGTTGATGGTCAGGAAGAGTATTTTGCTTCCACACTGCAGGAATTCAGTGGCAGTCTGGTGGACTAAAAGCTCAGTGTGTGATCTAAGTATAACTTAAGAGTATGTACAGTGCTGCCCAGTGTTTAACCTCCACTAAATGCACATTTCATTTCAACTGAAAGGACTCCATACCTCAAAAATTATGAGAAATCTTGACTATAATTTTCTGAAATACTTACTATGGCTGAAAGTAAATCCAGTATTTAAGAGCTTTACATTAGATTCTTATTCCTGCCATAATGTGTCTGTGTGTGGCTGAAAGAGTACTTTAATTCCTTGTTGGGCAATGGATTGGATGGCAAACACATAAGTACATTGGCCCCTGAGCCTTTGAGACACTTGGGAAACAGTCCTGGTTTTGTGGTATGAAGTATAGATAATATAGTTTAATTTGAAAAGAAAACTTTCCCATGAAAAGCTGAGCCACAAATATCCTAAGGGAAATTATCAGATGAATATTATCTGCTTGAATTTCCTCTTTTCCTGTGTGCTCTGTCATCCAGACCAGCTTGGAGCAGACTCCAAAATTTGATAAATTCACATTAAGTCATCAGTCTCAGAGTGTCTCAGAAGAGTTTGACACAGAACACCAGGCTGTTGATGTTACTGTATTGCTTTTGAAAGGCTGAAGCTGACAGCTCAGCCATGTTTCAGGGGATGTGAATGTCTCTCGTGTTACATAGAGGTCATCAAAGCAAAGTATTTCTAATACAATCTCTTTGCCATGAGTCTCTGGTTTCCTTCTCCTGAATATGGACTCCAGCTTAGACTTCTCCAGCACAACATTTGAAAATCATAGCCCTTGAATTTTCAAGAGATAGTTCACCTTTTTTTTTTTTGCAGACTCTTACTCCATGCTTTCAAGGCAGCTGTCACTGTTGTTTAGTCATGTCCACATGTGGATATATATTCTTCACTGTAGAGGGAAAAAATTTTTTCATTTTAATGGTTTCACTAGATAGAAGGCCAAAGCATTCCATGGCTCTTTATTCTCAGTAAGACTTTATTTTTGCCTTAGCCAACTAAAATCACTCTGTAACTCTTCATTTGATCTCTGAAAGGGAGTGTGTTGATGCAAGAGATAGAGTTGTAGATATGCTCTTAGAGATGCTTTCGCTCCATTCATTTATGGCGCCTTTTCATTTCCTAGTACTCCCATGTTGTCAGCTTTATTGTTGATAGTTATTGATAGTTATTGATACTATGATATGTATTATTCTATGAATCCATTAAATATTAATTTATTTTTTTTCTGAAGAACACCAAGAGTTGTATATCTAGTGACTTTTGATGTTCTAAGTCATATAACACCAGCTTGCAGTGCTCTTTCTTTTTTCTCTGCCTCTTTATTTTACTTTCACCACTTCCCTGCATTGGAGTTGGCCAAGGATTGCAATGTCATTGCTAAACCTACAAAATATGTGAGAATTGAATCACAAGAATCTTTTCAGACTGGAAAGGAAGTCTCGATTTTATATCACTTTTTCTTCTTCCAAATATCCCATCATTAATTATGGGATGTAATGTGTGTTCACAAGGTGTCCTAAAAGTGCCTTGGAAGCACTGGTCACACTGAGTGAGGAATGGGGTAGGTTCACTCAGAGAGGCATTTCTATCAGACATTAAAAGGTGAGGGGGCTATGCCTGGTGTGTCACCCCACCGAAGACACAAGCCCAGATTGCCATTTCCAACCCAGCTCATCCCATAGGAAATCTCCCCATGCAGCTTCATAGTCTTCCATGCCTCCTCCTGCCCCAAACTCCCCGTCATGTGTTCTGCCTGCTCCGTAAGTATTTCTGAGAAATAACTCATTTTATCACCTCTCTTGCTTTATTGCAGGTCTCATTGACTTTAGAGTTATTATCTTACCTCCAGCTCCAAAGCTGAGTGTCCTGTCCCAGATGGCAAGGAAGCAGGCCACCAGTCTCACCGTGGAGGATAGAGTGCTTGTAGCTGTGCTATGGCTCCACTGATCAGGGGAGGTTGCAGCAGACTGGAGGGTGACTACACACAAAATATGGGGTCCAAGCATGCCTTCAGAATCCTAGCAGCTTTCACTGATTCCCTTCCACAAAGGTCCTTGATAAGGTTTTTGGAAGGAAGTTGAGGACAGAGGGTGATGTGTCAAGGTACTGCTGAGGTTGCTCTGGTGGCTGAAAAAAACATATAATTGGCAAAATGTCACAATCCATCTGTGGTGATGCATAAAATTTCCTTTGTGTCTTCTCAGACAGTTCCATGGGAGAGTACTCAAAGGAAGTGTTTGGCATTACTTGCAGTGGTGATAGTGTCTAGATTGGGCAGTGGCATTTTCAAGTTTCCCAATGAAACTTAAAATATCACAGCTGGCAGAATTTCCAGCATCAGTTGCTAAAACTACCGTGATAAACTGAGTTTCCACTTCTCCTTACCGCATTGAATAAATTGAACTCCCTTCAGCTTGCTACATGCTGAATATTCAAGACCAGACCCCAAATGCTGTGTTTCTGTCAGAGCAGCACTGACATTAAAAAAATCTCCTTGCTAATATATGAAGTAGCTTCACCTTTCTGTCCTCAGCCACGAATTCTCTGTCTCCAAATACTGCTGTGCGGTACCACATGAACTACCACTAGTCTTTCACCCTTGAAGTAGCTTTATGTCACTGCTAGAGGTTGTGTATCATTAAATTACACTTTGGCATTCTTTTGTGTGTGAGGACCTATGGACATGCATTATTCAAAAAAGAAAACGCTTTTCCAAGCCTTAGCTAAGTTTAGCTGACTGCTTGCTTTTCTGGAAAGGAGAGAGGACTTGCATAGTAACCATGACTCAAAGCAAGCATTCTCAGAGATGTTGTCTGATGTATTCAGCAGGCAAAACTAATACAAAACTCTGGTTAACATGAAGTTGCAGAGCATTGCTGCCACACAGCTTCTAGACTTTCTCTGTTGCTAAGGTCTGCAATATCTTTTCCACTAGGTAAATATTTGGCTGTTTGGAGATTTGGGGGAAAGGAGTTAGCATTTTTTTTTATTTAAATACTTTCACTGCTTAGACTGTTTCAATTCACTGAAAGTGGGTAGTGCTGCAGTGAAGGCAATGGGAACATATTCTGATATCATGTGAGGAAGTTCAGTTTCAGGCCACATGAATCCTTTCCTGAGTATGATCTATAATATTTCCTGTGGAGTTATTCCTGCCTGGCAGAAGAACTCCATTAGGACATGGTGCTATTACAAGCTCCTTTTTACCTTCACTGTGATCTCACAGGGATACTCTTTTATATTCTCTCAGACTTCCTTAGGAACTAATTTATCTTTACAGAGCTTGTCCTGCTCTTTGGAAGGCAGAGGCTCTTATAATTAAAAATCTGGCTAAGAACTGTTCAGGGGAAAGATATATGGCTCTAGAATACAATTTTTTTTAAAGTGTATAAAATACTTTTTTCTCCCTCTCTTTTAAAAGCACTTATCACTGTGAATAATTAATGTGATCTGGGAGCACATGGCAACTTTTATCTGAAGTCTCCTATTCCAGGTGGAGGTAAGCATTCTGATGACAGAAGAAGGAATGAAGCATTGAGAAGCTTAACTTGGGACAGATAAAGCTGTACAGGTCAGAGAAGATGCTACATGGGGTAAAAGCAGTTTGTGGGAAGGAAGCAGCCACTGAAAACAATGAATAATTTCCTTCCTGAGTGTCTTTCACTACTGAGAAAAAATTACAAGCAAAATGCTGAGTGGGATTAGACCAGGACCTAGAAGTTCAGAGCTATATGTCAATGTAGGCAGAAAAGTCTATCTGTACAACATAGTTAGCTCTCTGTACGTGAGCTGGGTACTTCAGGTACAGCCAGGCATCCTAGAAGGGCCTGAGTTTATTCCTGTCCACATGCAGGAACATCATTTTGACAATGGAACTTAGAAATTGAACCATAAAATGTATTTGTTGAAATGCAGAAATGTGTTTTCCCCAAATTATATAAATTGCGAATGGGCATGAAGGGAAGCTGATTTTCCACATGACTGACTATCCAGTTTCAGCAGACTAAAGATGCGGCTTTTGCCAGGTAATGGGATCCTGACAGAATCCTGTAGTTCATGTACACTGTGGTGAACCTTATGAACCTTGTTGTCTATGAATCAGCATGTTACAATCTGCCAGGCTTTTTTGTTTGGTTGGTTTTTAAAGTTATAGCAGCAATCAAGTTAGCTTTTATATCTAACACAGCTTCCTAATCAAAAGAGCAAAAAACTTGTCTCCTCTACCAGGAGTTTGCACAGAGATGAAACATGCCAACAAAGTAGATAAGCAGATGCTTTAACTGAAGTCCCAAGGCTATGGGAGGATTATCTCTCTCTACCTAAGTCAAACACACTGCAGTGAAATAACAGTTTTTCATATAAATGCTGAAGTGTAAACTAAAGGCGTCTCTCATGCAAAGAGCCGAAGAGCAAAGCTAACTTTGCTCCATATATCCTTAAGGATATATTCTTACAATACTAAACTAAAATTCTCTGGACTCCTTCCATGGTAGTGGTGACACTGGAACCAAATATCCCATGTAATACTCTGCTATCTGGTAAAATAGGCGAGCTGCATGGTGGGAGTGGTCCGTGCCTTATACTATCTCCCACATGATGCCTGGGAGCTGTGAGAAAAAGTGCAAATCGGTCAATGTCAAATACATTCCAGAGTCCCCTCTAGTGTTTAAGAGTAAATATGATTTCACTTCCCATGCCTTTGGACATTCCTCAGTGTCATTTCACTTTCTAGAAGAGAGGTCTACTATGAATTCATTTTTTATGACCTATTGATGTATATTTCTAAGAGAGGCTGGTGTTACACAAAGATCTACAGTGAAATTTGGAACAGCTTTTTTCTTCCTTGCTGGTTTAATGCTGTCTCCAATGCCCAGCTCTTAGGCTGAGCTCTTTTAAAAGTTTAAACAGATGTAGAAACAGAGGTAGATGCTTTTGTTAGCAAAGAGGCTACCACTCCTGTAATGCCAGACAGATTTTTGAGAGGAATTTTATACTGATCATGATTAAATGGATGGAGATACACACTGGGATAGCTTTTTTTCCCTAACAAAGCTAATCCATGCATCACTTTCAGATGATTGTGTTTATTTTTTCCACACTGTTTTGGCTTCCATGAAGATCTGCTTTAGAAAAGAACTAGGATTAAGTACAATTAAGAACTGATCTATCATTTCCTAGTAATATGTGTAGGGAAAGCAGTGAATCTTGAGAAAAGCTAAAGATGAATTTTAGTGAGATACATGCTTTATCCATTAGATTCACAGCCTTCCCGGAGGAATGTACATATGTTAAAGTAGTCTCAGGAGGGCTGTTATTCCTTGCTAGCAGCAACATCATGCTGTGAATTACAAACAAAAACATACATGGCTCACATAGGGTTGTTGTACATAAAATATCAATCTGTCTCTGGACACACCTAGAAAAAATACCATTCCATTAATTTCACTAAGGACAGTGTACCAGCCAGAGGATCTTTTGGAAATAGTAACAAGAATAAAACTAAAATTGTTAAATTTGGGTTGATTCACCTCATCCAGTACCTCCCACCTTATCTTATGGTAGAACTTGATAAAAATCAGGACTGTTAATTTTAATTAAAATAAACAGATCCATGTAGCTAGAGGAACTGAATTATTTGTATTTCTGAAAAGCTACCGATTTTGCTAGACTAGGTTTATAACTGCAGTAATCAGAAACCCAATTCATGTTAGGTGATCATCCCTTTAAAAACTTGGGTTTGGGCCTCTCTAAGGTTATCACACCAATTTGCATGAATTCAGATAAGTCCAAATGCTCCAAGTCTAACCCACACTGGTTCCACCTGGTAGCAAAATATCATTTTAGTATGGTGCAAAAAAATACCATTTTATTTTGAGATCATACAAAAGAGTGGTCCACAAACCCCTGAGGCATGTGGCAAATGAAGCCATTCATGCAAATACTACAAGGGGAGAAAGTCTTCTGTCAGATGACTTAAAATCATTATGTTGCTGTCTGATAGTCAAAAAACCTGTGTGCTAGTCTTTCTAAGCAGTAAGTGAGAACTTTGTGTTCCCTCTGTTTCCCTGGGTCAAAAAAGGACAATTGTCACAGAAATAGAGATTTTGACCCCCATGCATACAGTTGCATGTAATACAATGATAGCTTTGGCTGTAGAGAGTTAACAGGTGGGATCCAAATATTGTAGTAGAATAAATCTCATTGGTAAATTGTGAGCATGTCTGCAATTGTGGGCAGGATTGAAGCCAAAGTTAGGAAAAAAGCACAATTTCAGTGATCTTGCTGTGTCTGCATATAGTGTAATGACAAAAGCAATTTTAGACCATGGAAGTTAAGGGGTTTTATTGATGAGGTAGATCATGTTGTACTGTTCCCATGTGGTCCTATAAGCACACCATCAGCTGGCTAACCCAGCTAGCAGCAAGTGTAACTCAGATGGATTTAATGAGATACATTTAATAAGTATATTCACAATCAAGTTCAACACGCAGGATTTTTTGTTTTCCCCAGGCTTCTGACAAAGCCTGTGACCAGCTGTGAAAGTTAATTGTATGTTATGCTGTCACTGTCTGGGGCTGGCAGAGAACCTTTATACTATGGTATATTTTTGTCCCTTGGCAGCAACACAGAAGGAAGGAAGGAAGGTTGAATTTCATTTTCCTCTGGTTTGACGTATAAATAGCATGGCAATGTGCTGGGACATGTTTTTATGTTGCAGTGAGTTCTAGAGATGCTCTTTTAAATTTTTTTCTTTTTGCTTCCACAAAGTGGAATGCAGACTCTTGAGGGTTCATTTTCATTTAGCACAGGTATATCCTCCAATAGTGCTTGCCTAGTTTGCCACTGCAGTAAACACTGAAGGAAATTTTCTGTATTCTTTTATATCCTTAAAAGGCTTTTTTTTTTTCTCATCCAGGACATCACTTGGTGTTTTTTTCTGCTTTGCCTCCTCACATGTTATCATCCCTTTATTAATAATACTTTACCATTTCTTTATTAATATCACTGTGATACCCATCTATTCCAGTTGTGTGGCTGGTGGTATTTGCATTCTAAGCTCTCCTATTTGGCTTTTACTGATTGAGTTATTTGAAATCATAGCAGCCATTTTGAGTGGTCAATTCCAACAAAGGTTATTAAAATAAAATTACTTATATCAGTCAGATGATTTTTAAAGTCTCCTGTTCTTCAGCTTTGCGAGTATTCTCTGCTGCATCTTCCTGGGGACTACACAATCACATCAAAAACAGAAAGCAGCAATTTTTTTTTTTTTTTTTTTTTTTTAAAGGGGTTTATATTAAGAATGTGCTTGGCCTTTCCTTATCTCATGGTGCATTATGGGTTTGTTTCTTTACTCCTAAAAACTCATAGATTGGATGTCTTGCCAAAATGAGTGGGAGTGAATGGAGTGGATGGAATAGGCATAGAGCAGGATTCATTTCCTTGTGTTTCAGAAGCATCTGTTTTTTCTTTTGTCAAATCAACATTTTATGACCAAACACCAGAATGACATAATCTACTTTTCCTGCTTTCCAGCGTTCCTAATATAGCAAAATTTTTGTGAATGAAGGAAAGTTAAACGTTTGCAAAATAGTAATTACTAGTGTGTGACTTGAAAGTTAAGCAATAATTGAATTGCATGCCCTTAAGTGAAGAATTTTAAGATATTTTCTTCTGAAGGTCTCTATTTTAACCTGCCCCGTATAGGTATCAGCTGAGGGACTTTCCAGTAAGTGTGTTCAAAGTTATTGAAGGCAGAATAAAATCAGCCTTTCCAAATACACAGCTGCATGATTTATAATACAATATAATCATAGATTTGTTTAGGTTGGAAAATACATTTAAGAATATTGAGTGCATCCATTAACATATTATTGACAAGGCCACCACTTGACCATGTGCTACATACCCCATTAACACATATTTTAAATATCTGCAGGGACAGTAACTCCAGTAGTTCCCTGTGAAGCATGTTCCATTGTCTGACCACCCCTTTTTGTGAAGAAGTTTTTCTTAATATCCAATCTAAACCTCCCCTTGCACAACTTGAGGCCATTTCGTGTTGCTTCATCACTACCTGGGAGAAGGGTCTGACCCTCATCTGGCTACAACCTCCTCTCAGGCAGTTGTAGATGGTGATAATGTACCCCTTGAGTCTCCTTTTCTCCAGGCTAAACACCCCACAGCTCCCTCAGCTGCTCCTCATAAGATCTGTGCTCCAGACCCTTCACCAGCTTTGTTGCCCTTCTCTGGACACATTTTTGATAGTCTTAAAACATCTCAGCAGGCTTTCTGGTTGCATTTTGAACCTAAGCTGAATAGTCATCAGTTTGATCTAAAGTGGATCCTCTTAAATTGAAATGTTTGTTTGTCTTGCTTTAGCTCTTCTGTCTGCTTGGCCCCTGCAGAGCTGTTTAAGCTGTGCTCTTCATCTTGCTCTGGGCAGCACTAGAGTTGAGCTTAGGAGTTCCATGCAAAGGATGTTGCCCCTTGGCATAACTTGCTTTCCAAACACGTTTAATTAAGCTGGTGAGACTTTAGGAATAAAAAAGAGAAGGCACCTAGGAGAAGCAGGAGCTCTGCCTGGAAGTGACAGAAGTTTAGAGGGTGTGAGCCCTTCAGCATGAAAATGGATGCATTGGGCTGGCACCTTGGTACCCCTCTGCAGTCCAAGTCCTGCAGGCAGCTCTACTGTGCTCTCAGGTGTAAACCTGCTGTGACATGGGACCTGCTTGTTAGGCAAATGACTTGTTGCTGATAAGGGGATGCTCTGTGGCTGCTGGCTCCTAGACTGGGAAAGTAATTCATCTTCAGCTGCAGGTGAGGTTAATAAAAATCAGGCCTTGTAAGGGTGATAAATTACTCATTTAAAAGTTACACTGATAGTCTAGTCCTAATAAACTTTAGCAATTCTCATCCACTGTGATACTGCTACTTTCCTACAGGAGGCTGATCGAAAGATAACACTGCACTTGAGGAAATCACCCTCTCACAGTAATTCAAATGCAACACTTCAGCACAGATACCTTTCAGTATTTTCAAATAAAAAATGTTATTGGATTGTGCATTTCTTGTGATCGGTTTCTCTTCTGCCAGCTGGCATTCCCTCAATTCTTCTCTGAGCACATCCCCAGCTGCATCCTGACTTGTATGTACTTAAGATATTTTCCCTTTTTCTGTGTGTTCCTTTTCCCCTGTTTTAAATATTTGTACTTGATAATTTCCCAGATTCCCTCCCCGAGCCCTCTTGTTGATCAGCTTCTGCTGTCCCTTCCCTGGCAATGACTGCTTCAGCCCACCTTCTGCATTCTGTATATCTGCTCTGTGGAAGTGCAAATTCTTCTTTAGCATCACAGAAGATACCTTGAAAGGATCATTATCTCCACTGGATAGGGATCAAGCACTTTACAGAACTGCTTATCCTTGATGTCCACCTGGAAGCTTTGACCAGCATAAGACATGCTTGAATTCTTGTAGATAGAGTGCGGTTTTGCAAAATCACATCTGCACTGGCTGTGGACATAACCTCAGTCTGGGTTCAACCTGCACACCTGATTGCCTCAGCTTCTTAGTTATAAAGTAGAAATCCAAAGCTTATCAAGTAGTTTGGAGTAAATGTGTTCAAATTATGAGCTGGCATAAAATGTCAAGTAATTTATATGATCATGCTGTATTTAATCTCCAAATTAGCTTTACAAACAACTCTGAGCTTAGCAGAAACTGAAAAAAAGAGGCCTATTGGAAATTCTGCTGCTTAAATCATGTGAAATATGATTTAATAATACCATCAAGAAATTACAGAAATGTTAACATAATAGCGCTATGACTGTATTTGACGCCCAAAGGATAAATTACAAAATGTTGCTAAAAATTGAATCACCAAGGAGAAAAAAAATCATCCAGCTTATTTCCTAATGAGGTTTTCTAGATAGAACCCTATATTACATTTACTCAGTAGGTACTTAACCTGCAAAATGTATTTGTACATTCAATGACCACAATACTGTATAAATATTATAAATGAACAAATGTTACAGTGTATACCAGAGAAAAATGCATTTCCTCAATTTCCTATTACTAAATCTTTTTGCAAAATTGCAAGTTCCAGAATGAAAGGTCAAATACTATAATATAAAGATTAAATACTCTAAAAGACTTCTCTCTAGAGTTACAGCTTCAGAGTGGGTTTCTTATAAATTCCATAAATGGAATGATTTTTATTTTTCTGCTTTGCTTCCTGTATTAAATGTAGGAAGAGGAGTCACCATAACAACTGTTCTACCACCAAGAAAAGCAGCATTTTCTTAGAGCAGTACATCTATAATATAAATAGATCTATAGATATGTTTGGGGTGCATTGTCTAAGATTGACAGCAATTACATCACTGTTGACACAATTAAATGAAAAAGCACACCAACATCCTGTGTCCTAGCACCCACAGGGCCATAATTACTTATTTTTATTTTCTTCTCCTTATATGCATTTAACCAGGTATATTCAGCAATATTTCTACATGGCACCACATAGTTCTAATGTTTCTATTTTGTCCTAGTGCAAAACCTATAAAAGTATATTACATGACACTGACAAAATTTAGCAGAGAGCAGGATAAGGGATTTTTTTGTTCCAAGTGGACCTGGATTGCTTGGGATATTTGCCTACATGGAGAAGCTGTCCCACTGACCATGGCATTGGAGGAAGGTGAGTAGCCTTAGAGGATATCAGGGCCTTTAGCTTTGATGTAATGTTAATGTTTAATATCACGGCTGAGCTTCCTGTGTTAAAAGTGTCTTTACCTCGTTATCACCATCAGTTCTTTCTTCCCATTATAAAGAAAACAGCATTTGATACAAACGAGAAAGCAATCAAATCACAGTTGGAGTATTCCCTAGTTCATTCTAAAGTTTAAGTGTAGCTGGATAAAATAATTACAACACAGCAGTGTTGGTAAACAAAACTAATTTACATATAATATCTCACTCCATGCATCCAAAGAACTCTCTTAATCCCAGGTGGCATTTTCAGTCACAAGATTATGCATGTAATAGCAATAGACCTTTTTATCCCTGAAGTCTTCCATTTAGCCTCTGGAGGCAGATAATATCTCATAGCTTGTCAGTGTGACAAGGAAAATGCTCTAATCAAACACTCCTGTGGACCATTATAGCACATAATAACAGAGGATTTTGATGGCTTTATCAGACATGCATTGGAAGGTTCCCTTTCAAATGACAAACAAATTATTTTGTTTTAATGCAAGGCTTTGGGATCTACATACATTAAGAAGGATAGAAGCTGAGAGACAAAATGGAGGGGCAAAACTATTATGTCTCTAGTGACACAGAATACTGTGGTTTATAATATATTGTGCTTAAATTTAAATTCTCTCATCAGTGATTCCCAGGGTTTTCAACATGATTTTCAGGGTCTGCCCTGGGAGTTAGTAGTGTGCAAAACTGCAAATTGTATTATAACCTTTGAAGTTTAAAAGCTGTTCAGAGCTGCCCCACTTCATGGGTGATTTTGTCAGGACTTGAAAGAAAGAAATCAAGCCAGCGTGGAGGAAGCTGGTGTGCCAGGCCACTGCAAAGAAAGCCTGAGGGACCACACAGAGCAGTGTGGGTCACTTTCAAGCTATCCTGTAGAAGAAATAGCTGTGGGTGGTGTTGGATTGTCTAGCTGAGCTGTCTCTACCTGGTGAGAGGATCTGGTGAGTTCCTGCAGTCTCTGAGAATCTGTCACAGACAAGCAAATTTACATGTGTACATTTGTACTTGCTACATACAGTTCTGCTTACAGGTGAAAGAAGCAGAAGGTGGACTGTGCTGTGCACACTGTTGGGGTGTGGAAGAGCAAAAATAACTTTGCAAAGGAGTGAAGTTGTGTCAGGTTGAGGCATGAGCTAATGAACACTATGTTGTTAAGCTTTTGAAAGACCCTGTCCTTATTATTTTAAAGGATTTCTTAAAATATGTGTGTCTTTTCAGTCTCTTTACTGTTCCTCAAGCAGATTGCCTGTATTTTCCTATACAAGAAAATTGTGCTATAGTTCTTTAGCCTTATGATATAATAATATATTTTAGGATGATCAAGACACTCCTGTTTTTTAGTACCTCTTTGGTTTCTCAGAGAGTAGTTGAGGTTAGATGGGACCTCTGGAGATTGTCAAATCCAAACCTTCTGCTTAAACATAATCAGCTAGAGCAAGTGCCCAAGGTGGTTTTGGATTGTGCTTTGGGTATTTCCAAGGATGGAGGCTTCACAGCCTCTCCCTGGAATAAGCTATTGGCTATAAGCATCCAATTCGTTACAGCTTGTCTTCCTGCACTAAAGTGTTGTTTTTCCTACACTTCCAAATTATGAATATTTTAAAATCTGCTCATAAAAATATTACAGACAACAATTGTTTCCAGCTCCACAGCACATGGTTGGTTTATTAAGAGTCAGAGACAACCACTTGCCAGAGACTGGGTAGTGGTGTTCTTGTTACAGTCCAGACCACCAGAAAGTTTGCTAACCAACTTTTCCAGAGCACAGCTACAACACAAGTGTGTCTGTGAAGAAGCAGTACTGTGAAACTCTGGCATTTATTAAAGTATCTTATTCTGAGATTTTTTACCTGAGAATTCTGCTTCTAAATATGTTACAAGAGACCAGGTTAATGCTGCAGAATGGGTGCAACTGCTTTGAAATCTTACAGGCAACATGCAAATGGTGTCTCATTTATATGATGCAAGCTTAGCATACAGATAGCTTTAATAAATCCCTTTAAGGCAGTGTAGATAAATTTTTTAGAAATTCATTTAACATAAGTCCTCATAAATAATTTCTTCACATTATACCCTATCTCAAAGACTGTATGCCATCTGAGCAGATATCAAAATTCTGGGACTGAGCCTACCAGCTGGTGCAGCTGTGGAGGCAATAACAAGCTCGATGTCACAGTGAAGATGCCAGGAACTACATTTAGTTAGCATGCCCAGCAGGTGGATTAATTCACAACTAAGCAACCATTTCTTAGGTATCTATTCACCTTTTCTTCTGAGCTGAGGTGTAGGCATGTTAACCCAGAAAAGAAAAGTGATGGCTTCAACAAGTACAAATGCAATCTTGAACAAGTTAATTCAATGGGGAAGATGTTATTCATTCCATTCACATAAGGCAATATCTACACTGTAATGAAAACAGTAATAATAAGCCATTGTATTCAACAGGACAAGCTAGTCAAGAAAATACTCTCTCTATATCACATTTTGACACTTTTGGAAACCTAAATTGATTATGATTAACTCTAGAAGTTTTGCCTTGTCTTTTGCAAAACAGATGAGTGGATTTAGGAATTCATCCAGCAAAAATGCAGCCAAAGGCTTTGCTACTGCCAACAAATACTCCACAATTTCCTCCACATCACTCTCACACTTGACCTCATCTCTGAACTGCAATGATATCTCATGCTCCCCCTGCCTCTCGGTTGTTTCGGGTTTTTTACTTGCCAGATACTCTCTAGATTTATTAGATTTTCTTTGCTTGTTTCTGAAATATTAACAGGTCTTGTCCAGGAATGACATTAAAACCAGCAGACTGATTTCTGTGGCAGTGCAAAACAGAGCTGTGCCTCCTGGCACAGCAGACAGGAATGGCCTTGGAGAGGCAGACTATGACAAGATCTGCTCCATCCACTGCTCTGCCTGCAGCTCAGTGCTGTGGTTGGGATAAAACCCACAGCAGGGTCTCCTGAAACCAGGCAATGCCTCAAAGAAGTTAAAAGCAGAGGGAGTTGACTAGCTAGCTTTTTATTTTGTATTTTTTTAAAATGATAAAAAGTGTAAGGCTAATGCTACAACCAAAATAGAGAAACGCAATACTCTTGACTTCTTTAATCATGACTCTGGCAGAACATGAAGACAAAAACTCACAATTTGGCTCATTGTCACATATTTCTCTCTTAAATAAAGATTAATTTCTAAACCCTGTATCAACTTTGAGCACAGTCAGTGATGCTTTTGGAGGAATCCCTTCTCCAATAATACCATTTCTTTGCCACTTTTGGCTTAAGACTTTTGCCACCACTGATGCCCATCTTCAATTTTTTCCCATTCTTTTATTTACCATTATCACAAATAAATATGCCTTTCATTTCCTGCCCATTAATTATTCTAACATAAAATATCAGTTTTACATCCTAATATTTCCTATCCTACTGCACAAGAAATCTAAATTATTCACATTCACCTCTGCTAATGTGACCTATGCCAAGGAAATAAAAGTTATAAAGATCTCTGATTTTCCCAAAATGTGATTGCACTGCTTCAATTCTGTCAATAACACTTTCTTCTCCAAGGTAGTGCCTTTGATAGACAATATGATTTTTGATTGGCAACCTATGATTAATCATCTTTCTGCTCATGACAACATGGCCTTCAGGACATTTTCACTATGAGTTTCTAACATCTCAAGTTGGGGTCTAATTTTTAAATAATAAATTCATAATTTTCTCAAATTTCTGTGATAAATATGACTATTGACACTTTAGGCATATGTGCTACCAAACCCAAAGGAGCTATTTTTGTCCTGAAATAGACCATGCAACCAGTAAAATTTTATGGCTTCTAGTCATTAATTTATTTTTTACCTTCTCCTTCAACAATAAATATAACCCTACTACCAAGAGGAGCAGCCTTTCCTTGGTGTGACAGATAAAGAATTTAATTATTTGCCTTAGGCTTTGTCAAACATTCTTTTCTGCTGTGTTGACAAATGTTGTTTAAGTCCCCAGAGCACTAATTTTGTTTTACTTATTTGTTTGGATTGATAAGGAATGACAATAGAAATAACTGGTTTTTAAACTAAAGCATCAGCTTGAGCAAATAAACTATTCTTGTGTCATTGGGAGGGGAACTGTTTTCAGAATGCCTGCATGTCAACAGATGAGAAGGGGACCGAAATGAAGGTAACAGGGCCCGGTAATTTTCTCATGGAAAAAGGCTGCATTCATAATTTGTTTACTACAGAGAAATACTTGCACTTTTCAAAGCTGAAATGGGCACCCAGCTCCTTTAATCAATGCTTCATGGGCAGCAGCACATACCCCACAAGCAAAGGCACTGGTCTGTGAGGCTGGATCTTGCCTCAGCTCTGTCTCTCAGTCTTTAGTATCTAACAGTATACATAGGTAAAATTTGTCAAACATCTCTGGAGTAATGATACACGAGTGATGTGTTTTGATTCCCAAGAGATGCCTATGAACTACCCCACTGGCACTGAATCAGACCCCTTGGCCAGTTGTGCTCCTCCCAGCCTTTACTCTTTCCCATTTCCTACTGTGGTGCTTGGAGCCAAGGTAGAGTTTGCCAGCTTATTGGGTGTTTGGACGTCTACACCTGTATATTGCAAACTTGTTCAAAATAAAGCATAAATGCACAAATATTGAGCTCCATCTTCAGTCTGAGTGAGTTTCCTGTGAGAAAGAGCCTTTTCACTTGACTGTTTCTGTGATTATTTGGGATGAAAGTGTTCACTGAGAGGGAGAGCTGCTTCAAAAGGCACAAAGCTACTCCTTCTATCTACACTGCTATCTGAAATAGCCTCTAAAGAGAACAGATCCTATTCAAGCAGGCTCTGGGCTCAGGGTCAGACATAAACCATAGCTTTAGACCAAACCAGAACACCAAGTTGTAACATGTCTAGTTCCAGGAAAAAAGTTGGCTACAAATCTAGACCTGAGCATCATAGCTCAGAGCCTGTTTGAACACATGCTTCAGTCCCTATTCTTTGTTTCATTCTGGGCAGGAAGGATATAAGCAAGTGGCTGCAGGCTGCTGCTGAGCACACTGGGTCATATTCTGGCAGAGGGATGGTGGCAGCAGTGGGGGCACTTCAGGCACAGGACCCTGTTAATTTGTACACATGTGGAAATGCAGTGATACTACTTTTGGGATGGGGAGCCCTTGGCCCAGAGATTGCTGGAGGCAATGCTGAGGGAGTGCCACAGGAGGTATTCCTGTCTTTCCTTTGGTCCCATACCCTCCCAACCCATCTGCTACAAGTTGCTTTTGGAAATTAGAGAGTGAACCAGGTGAAGCTTTTGGCTCCTTTATTATGGCCAGTCTTAAATGCTGAAACACAAAGGCTTCATTTAATATTTAAATGCTAAAGATCAGCACTGGCATTACGAAGAAGATAAGCCAGAGCCAACTGCACAGGCTGTGAAATACTCTTTTGCACTGCTTTTATGGGGATCTGTGGGATTTTGAGTCTCAGAAATTGCTCCCCTGCCAGCCTTTCTTGGTGGCCTCCTTCTCATGAGAATTGAGAGTGAGCTGTGCTCTGCTTATCTGTGACTGCACCAGGGCCTGGTGAGAGCCCTGTCCATCCAGTATAAGTCAAAAAAAGGCTTGCCAGGTTCAGCTCTTTCCTGTCTCCTTTCCCCAGAGTGATCTCACAGGGAGAACTGAGGAGCACTGCTCCCAAAAAAAGTAGGTTGGGATGCATTTTCACCCAGTCTAATTTTCCCAAGAAACAACAGTCTCAGTCTCCTCAGCAATGTGAATTAGTGTGGTAAAAAGGATTTTACAGGTGGACAAACACTTCTGTGTGCATTTAAAGTGCACTTGAGATTCTTCAGAAGACAGTAAGAGCTCTTTCTTTTTCATTTTAGAAAGACAAGATAGCATTTAGAAGCTGATAGGTCTCAGAACAGCAAACTGGATGGGATATTCTTTACCAAAAGTTTTGTTAGTTAAGCTAGTCCTTATTTATCCCAGTGGAAGATTTTAACTAAGGTGGAAGGTTTGGGGCTAACGTCAACATCAAGATCCAATTTGTTAAACAGTGATAGTGATGCCTCCTTCCAAATGCAGTTTTAGATCTACAGAAGAATAGTGTTATGAAAGAGGATGGTGCTGCACAGACATTGTGCTAATTACTACATACCCATGACTATGTCTATCATTTGTGGAAGTCCAGGGAACTGCCTCAGGGAATGGAGAATGAAACAAGGCTTGTAGCACAGTGAAACTGAAAATCAAAATTCCAGGAGAGTCATCCTCAGCAATCCCTTTTCTGAGATTACAGCTGAAGTAACAGCAACAATTGGTAAACAGGCATTAATCAAACCAGCAGATTTCCCTTAGTGAGAGTAATTAGCTACTCTGCCAGCCCCCAGTCTGCTCTGGAGGGTTGATTGGCTGGTAGAAAATTTTCGTGGCAGACATATGAATGTACACACCCGTACACAGATCCTGACCAGATTATAAATTAGCTTCACTGTGGAAGCTTCCATGCATAAATGCTATTTTGAGAAAGAGAAGTGCTCTTTACAAAGCCACTTAGTGTGATGTCTTACTTCCATGGATGACAATGGGACATTTTCTATTTATTTTTATGAAGTTAGGATTTTACCGTCGGTTTTGCCAACATGTATTCTCTCTCCACAAGCGTAATCTTCAGGGGGTTTTGAACATCTGTCAGATTGAAGTGGCAGAAGGAGATGGGCTGGTTTCTGTTCAGTGAACATATTTTGGAATCCAACAATGGATTCAGCTAAAGCACGATTACCCTGACAGCAGACACACTTGGGTAGCCCCAACCCAAACAAGGGCTAACTCTAATATTTGAGTCTAATCTGCCACCCACCTGTAACACAGGGGAAAACTCATGGGAGTACACTTCCTCCATAAACGAATACTCATAGATACCTTTACTAATCCCTCAGTTTATTCCATCCTAAAGCATACACCCATGCTAAACTGCCACTGAAGTGTCCATTTGATAGAGTGGATTGGCAGCCTGGGACTAAATAATCATGGAAGCATAAAAAGTAAGGTGAAAGAGAATGAAAAGATAAATATTTACCGTCTGTGGGGTACATTCATGAAGAAGAATGCTTCTAAAAAGCAAGTTACAATTCTGAGCTCTCAAGCAAGTTGATGAAAGAGAGGTCATATTTCCAGATGTCTGATGCTGAGCACTCAGGAATGTTGTATCTGGGATCTGAAAAGTGAGGAATTCAAAAGTGTTAGTCACCCAACAGAAATATTGGCTGATATTCTTGGATTTGGTAACATTCCTAATTTTCAAACCTTCATCTGGGTTTATTTTTTAAACAGTTGCTTTTCAGTTCAAGTATTCCTTTTCTAATTTCTTGATCTCCTGCTCTTTTAGTTCCTTTCATTAAAGAAAAAGATAAACAGCAGAGTGGAGGGAGCTCATTTCACATGCAAGAAAACACATTTTTTTCTGTAACTTCTGCATGTTTCTCTCTTCCTTTTGCTACTGCTGTTGTTTAACTGCTGGCATGAGCAGCCCATGTAGCTGGAGGAGGTGTGTATGGTGTAATCTCTGAGAGTACAAATCTCTGAGATTACAAAATCTCTGAGATTGTGTGAGATTACAAAGGAAGCATGTAACTGTATGGAGGTGCCTCTTATTGTAGAGAGCCAGTAATACGCAAAATACTATTTCCCAGCTGTTTCTTTCATGTATCAAAGAGTTTAGAATTAAATTACTCAAATCCAAGGCCATACAACTCTTCTACCTCTCTTGTAGTCAGCAGTTTATATATGTATGTGAGTCAGACAGTAGAGCTGAAGTCAAAGGTCTGAGTCTTGAAAAACAAAGCTATTCAAGGAGTTAAATCTTCACAAGACTGAAACATGACTGGAAAACCAAATGGATAATAGAGTCTGTGTTAACCAGTAATTTCTGCTGGAAGGATTTGTAATTCATCAAAGTAGAGGAAATCATCGGCATTAGTGTTTTATACAAACTATTAGGCATGTCTGAGCTTTCAATTAAGTAGACTAGAAGAATAATCAAGCACTGATTTCATTAGAATCTTTCATTTGTTGTTTACCTTAATGGTATATATGTAAATTGTGGGCTTTTCATTTACAATCAAGCCCCTCCCCCCCCCCAAAAAAAAAACCAAAAAAACCCAAAAAACACAAAACAAAAAAATCCTACTTCTAGCTACTTCCTTGTGAAAAGTAAATATTGCATAGAAGCCCTGCCTTCAATATTTGTACAGCTTGGTAAGGCGGTGATTTACGTGTACGTGTCTAACACTGCAGATATGTATATACAACACAAGTATATATTTTCCATCCTATAAAAGCATGAAGAGAAGGGAGGCCTTCTGGGATAGATCAGAGTCACTAGGAGGACCAGTTGATCCAGAATCTGAGACAATCGTTTGTGGCACAATGTTGTGCTGTGAGGGATGTCAAATCCAGCCCTGCAGAAACCTGTTGTGCTACCAGCTGTGTTAAAGGGTGTCGTGTCAAGTGTAAAGATGCAGGACCAGTTTCTGGTCTCAGTGCTCATCTGGCTATTTGGCTGCTCCAGACTGAACTTAATGAGACATTTGTTCAGTTTAGAGCTCTTTATTTCTGGGTTCTTAAATATTGTTCACTTACTGTATAGTGGCACAACATAAACAGAGAGACAATGTCTTGCTTTTTCTCTGTATATCTTTCCTACAGCATCAGGATTGGGACATCTACTGGGAATGATCAATGTGTGCACAAACTTTTCTTCCCCAGAAGAACTCCAGATTGTGTTTTACTATTTACATTAGCTATTGGTAAAAATTGCTGTTACTGCCCCATGTAACTATTTGAAAAATAGTGACTTTTTTTGTCATAGAACAAATGTAAGTGCCACATTTGGAGATGGGGAGCAGGTTCAGATGCTTGGTTTGGTATTACTGTGGCAATATTTATTTGGAGGAATCAATATATTTTGTTAGATCAGTTTATGAAAGTGGGAAAAAAATTACATGGTTGAAAATATAAAAAAATTAGGAGCCTTTCTGCTCATCCTAGACATTATTTGTGACAGTCTAGAACTCCAGTTTACAAATAGTCTGTATGCTAACTGTAGCCTTTGTGTTTCTTTCTGGCTGTATAAGATAAGAGCTTAGCTTGTTTGTGTATAAATGTGTCCACACGTCCACGCACTCTTAAAATCAGAGAGGAAAAAACATGGAAACAGTGAATATACTAGTCTTTAAGTTTCTCATATGAAAACAATTAACACTTTATTGTATATTATTCTATTAGGAAGTAATAAAGTAATAAAACTCTAAAACTCTAGGGCTTTTCTAACAACTCTGCTAGCTATAACAGTGCTGGTAACAAGACACATTTGCTGGTTATGCAGTTTTGAGTGCTCCCTCCTTTCACCTCTTGCTCCCCTCCATACTCTCATTTTGGCATCTGTAATTAACTGTGACCCTCAATAATAACCACCATCTCCCTAGCCTATCTTCTTCCCAGGGTTTCAGTACCAGTATCCATTTCAGGACCTCAAATCAAGTCATGAAGGAAACTTGTCCTTTTCATATAACAAATGTGGATAATTACTGGGCACAGAGAAATTAAGAAAAAGATCAGTAAAAATTAAAAGACATACACTCAAAAAATGAAAGAATAGCCTGTGTCTAGCATCTCAATGAGGAGGCCTGGGAACATAGAAGGAGGTTTTGGGTTAATGATATCCAAGAATCAGTGACACCCTTCCCATTCAATAAACCACAGCCTGTGCTCAGTGCCTCATCTATCATTGCATAAGACGTGCTGTTAATTTCCAGGGAGTGAATAATAAGAACAACTCCTACATGTGCACACCCCCTGCACAGGCACACTTGAAGGGCAGGAGCATCTCTTCCCCATAACCTCACCCTGGAGATGCTTCTTTTCAAAGAACCACACCATGGGACAGGTGGCAGTCCCATAGGATACAGTGCCTAAAGGGTCAGCTCCTGGTCACGCAGAAGCCTCTTAGAAATCCACAGAGAGAAGATGAAATTAAGGGAAGTGAGTGGCAAAGCGTAAAACCCGTCCTAACGCGTGCATGGAGCTGTGGCTTCCTGCTGCTCCAGGGTCCCTTCATGAAAATCCTTCCTGGCCCAAGCTTTGGGAAGTCACACAGAGGCTGAGGGCGTTGCTGTAGTTCCACAAATCGTGCCGTGCCAAATGCGTGGTGGAGGGCCTTTGGCAGCAGAGCCTTGATCCGCAGTGGCTGCTGCTTGTCCCCGCAGCTGAGCCCCGTCTGCCGGCGCGGCTGGCACGGCTCGCCCGGGGCCGGGAGCCAGCACAGCAGGGCAGAGGCCAGAGCTGCTCGGGGAACTCAGCCTTTGGCAGAGACAGCTGGCACGATCTCCTGCCGTGCGGGCTATCTGTGGCATCAGGGGACCTCCCCGTGCTGCAGCGAAGCTAAGCTCACCTGGCTTTTGAGAGGCTAAGCACACCAGTCTTCAGAGCTGGCGGGATTAAAAATCCATAGGGTTTAGTGCAATAAATTTGGCTGCTGCCAAGCATAAATGGGAAAAATCTCACAAACTTCTGGTATTTATTGATGAACAGTCTTCACCTTCCCATTTTAACTGGAAAATGCTCCCTTGGGAATTGTGGCAGATAGATAGATATAGATAGATAGATAGATAGATAGATAGATAGATAGATGGATAGATGATAGATATATGATAGGTAGATAGATAGGTAGATAGGTAAATAGGTAGCTAGGTAGATAGATAGATGATAGTAGATAGATAGATAGATAGATAGATAGATAGATAGATAGATAGATAGATGGATGATAGGTAGATAGATTTCTCAACAGTAGTCTGGGCTCTGTTATAGCTGCAGACGACTGTGAGTGCAATCAGAAGCCTGCTCTGCCCTACTTGCACAGCAAAATCAGTCAGGTTGGGATGTAATCTTAAGGCTGACTACACTGTTCTGATCCAACTACCCCAAATCAGTGCCATGCAAAGGAAAGTGATGACAGTTACAGAAAAGTGGAACCATATTTCCTTTAAGGATTCCCTCCTTTCCCTAAGAAGTATGTCAATTTAATGTTACCATTAGGTCCTGTGACTCGTACATGTGAAAATGCTAGTGCTCACTGTTATCTTTCTATATCTCAGCAAAAAACTGCTTATAAAAGTGACAGTGATTCTTGTATGTGAGACATACTGATGTCTTCTAGAGAGGTTTGCATTTTTCAATCAGAAAAAATAAATAATTAAAGGAAACTGGGTATTAAAAGGGCATTAGCAAAGTTTTCCCTCTCAAGACTGACAAAAAGCCCCTGAGAATACAAAGGACAACACAAGGCAAACATCTGTTCAAATAAAGGGAGTTAGAGAGCTTCCTTTTGTTGCATTGAAGTAATATTCCACTCAAAAATTAACCACTCTGTGTTTCCCCACACTTTATACCATACTCAGTTCTTAGAATTATGTTTACTAGAAAGTTTTGATTCTGTCATTTCTTTTCACTGCAAGCTGATTTATGGTTCCATGTAACTTAATCACATTTTCCTCAGCCTTTTATTAACAATACAAGTGTGGGACATATAAAAAGCCATCAATCAAAGGAGTAACATACCTCCTTAACACAAACTGACATAGGAAAGCAGGCTAGGGCTCAGACAATCTCAGATCTGCTCCATTAAGCGATGAGATTTTTAACAACAGATCTGTCGGACCCCACCGGATATAATGGGCCCTCATCGTGGCACGACAGGTGATTATGTTCTGGAAATGTTCCAGTGCCAGCTGTGTTGTTGCATGTTATTTGTAACCTCTGTAATTGCAGCTTTTCAAAACCATTTTTATTTGGAAAGCCAGTATAGAGGACAAAAAGCCCTAAAAACAACCTACCACCATTTGTTCAGAGAAGAAAAAATCAGCATATGAAAGCCTGAATAGTAGTGGCCTGTTTTCTGAATTGGTGGCTTAGACACCCTTCTTCTAACAAATCCCCAGACCTTAATGTAATCAGTGCTACGTTTTCCCCTTTCCTCATAGTCCTGTTACTGTTCCTGCTTACAAACGAATGGATCAACAAGCATCTGCTCAATGCCTGCAAGGGCAATTCCTTCTGAAATATTAAAAGGCTGAGCCTGTTCATGCGGGCTGCTTGAGCTCTATGCAAGGAGTTTTCTCTGTGTCTGGGGTTGAACCAAGGAGGAGTCAGAGAAACGAGCCATTTAAATTTGCTCCCAACTAAACTTCATGTGTTTTTTCAGTTGCACTTGCTCTTAAATATCCTGACACCATCAGGTTGTGTCTAGAATGAGCCTGGGCAAACATATAAGCCCATTACCACCAGCTCTGGACCCTGCTGCTCCTCTGGCTGGGTCACTATTGTCACACCTAGTCACCATTCATTCAAAACCACCAAAGGGGAGAGGACAATCATTTCCTTTGCTCTATACAGAGCAGAGCAAACTTTAGACCTCCACATAATTTCTAACTATTTCACAGTGTTCATCTAGCTTGCCTTAGAACTTGAGGAAATTTCTAGTCCTTGGATTTCTTTCCTTAGGTCACATTTGAATATAGATTTAGAAATTAGTGGGAGAGGGTTACTCTGCCCCCCAAGATACAAAAATTGCCTACCCGTTATGCAAGTGATGGATTACTAAGGCAGTAATGTGGGTAGTTATATTCCTGGAGGAATAAATAATCTAGGCATGAATCACCTTTTCTTCATTGCTGTATAGTCAGAGCAAATACTTTTATATCCATGATTTCTCAAACCATCATAAAAAAAAATTATATAAAAAGAAGTCACATGAGAACGGAAGGAAGTTTAAAGAGCTTTCCTAGGATTTTTAGTTGCCAGGGTAACCATTTTACTCTGTAATCAATATGTTTGGCATGTTTCTGTTGCTTTGTGACTGCTTCCACAGACAACATTGATAGGTGTTTGGGGAAAACACTGGAAGGGAAGACAACTGCTAACTTTGGGAAAAATGATTTGGATATGAAAAAAGGAATTATCTTATCCCCCAAATAGTCTAAAACTCTATCTGATTTTCTTGAGAGGTAGTGGAGTAATTTTGTTTAACAGATTTGCAGGATTTGGGAGGATTCTTTGGAGTATATGAGTTTCAGCACGATGCCTACCAAGTTGCACAAAAACAGTATTTAAAGTTTTTTTCCCATGTTAAATGCATTGCATTGCACACAGTATTCTGTGTCAATCAGTGAAGAATTACCTTTTAAGGTAAATTTAAAAAAACACATAGCAAGCCCATCACTAAGCTGCTTTAGCAAAATAACTGACCAATGTTACCTAATGAAATTTATTGTTGATGAGAAAACTTCAATATTAGCCACTGATCCAATGCATATTCTTAAGAAATTTAGGAGTATCCCTATTTTTGCAGTGTTTTCTAACCAAGACTTTCAGAGTGTTTTTGTAAATACAGGTAAGCATCGTTCTTAATCTAAAGGCAGATATATACTGGCAAAAAGTACTAAAACTATTTCCTCAACACTTTCACAGCAAAGAAGGACATGCTTTGTTGCTACAATTATGGCTTATTCCTTTGTAGACATTTCCATCATTCATGTGTCTCCAGCTGCATGGAGCAGAAGCTTATGACCCAATCCCTCTTTCTCATCTCCTCCTGCCCTGTTTCTTCTCTCTCTTGGAGTGGTGCATCACAAGGCCTGCATCAGACATCTGTGATGGGGCTGACCCAGGTTAAGGAGGTTGCATGACCTAGAGCCCTGTGTTCCAGAAGGGAAACAGCAAGGGAGCTTCAGTACATTCGCCGTTTGTCAGAACCTCCTCCTACCCCCGCGTTCTGAGCCCATGAGACATCAAAATGTTAGAATAACTATTTATTCAGCTCAGCCTATTTTTTATTCCAGTCTTTTTCAAACAGAGAATCTTCAAAAACTTCACAGCTCAAGATAAAATTAGAAACTGCTTTAAAGAACTTGCTGCAGAGATGGCAAGATTTCAAGAGAGGAGACATAAGGAGATGTCAGAAAAGAAAAGGAGGAAGATTTTATTAAAATGAACGTCTGTATGGATGGGCATTTCCAACAGCTATGAGACAAAGAGAAAGGGCAAAAATGAAAAAAAAAAAAATGAAATGAGCTATAAAATTTATTCACCGACATTTACTTAGATCATAAAGGTCATCCTTCCATTTGTTTCTGGGTGGTATTGTGCAGATTTTGTGAAGTCTCCAGATGCCCCATGTGAAAATTGCTCAGTTCAGTCAGTTGTTACTGAACTAATCCAAATTTTCTTTCTCTGAAAAAGTATCAGAGGTCTTGGTGGTGAATTTAGTGAAAGGTGACAGACACTTCTGTCATTGATCATGCCCCTGTTAACTAGTGGTATGATAAAGGCTGTTCCCCCTCCTGGGAAGTGCTGCAAGGCAATTCTGAAATATTCAAGTCAGGTGTTTGCCTCATCTGTGGCACTTGTCTTCCTTCATCTTACTTTATCTTTAAATAACAACTACTATGGTTTTTGCTTTCTGTTATAATTAAGGACTTCTTTTAGGTCACACCAGTGAGACCAGGAGCTCAAGTACCATTGCCTGAGGAAAAATAAGCCTGTGGAGTACAAGCCTGTCATGCCAGTGTCGGTTGCTTCTGATAAAGAAAACGGAAACATTATTTTTGTAAAACAAACTGTAAAGGCTTCCCATCTCTGCTCAGGGAAAGGGATGGACACCATGCTCACTGTGAGCCACAGATGATGGTCCCAGTCAGCTCTCTCCAGGCAGGTCAACACCACAGCTCCTGGATCTGCCCTGAGCCCAGCATGCATCCAGCTACATGAGGTAATGGGTAATAGCATGACTTTTGCAGGGTCTATTGCAAAATGCACCACTCCAGACTGCATTGAGACATCTGGCAATTCATCTCTGCTCTCCCCTTGGCAGTGATGTCTGGAACATCAGCAGTACAGAGGTGGCTGTTTCAGGGTTGGATGCTCTCATGGTGTTTTCAGATACCATCAGTGTTAGACTTTAAGCCCTTACCAAATGTTTTTTTGTTTTTTTGTTTTTTTTCCTTAGACCTGTGAGGCCATCCTGCATAACGAAAAAAAAAAAAAAAAAGGGCAAAACCACTTTCTTATCCTACCACTTGCAAAAACTTCCAGCCCTTTTCCCCATATTTATTTTCAACCACGTGATCCTGATGTGGAAGCTTCATCTCAAATTTAATTATTATTATTATTAGTAGTAGTAGTAGTAGTTTTGTTTTTTCTTCTTCAGGTTGTCAACACTGTGTAAAAGTCAGTTTTACCAGCACGAAGGAACCAGCAATGTTATGGTACCAATTTTTTTGAGTCTAACCCCTCTTGGCCATTCTTATGGGAAGGATAGTAATGTGGACAGGGTAGATCTTTCCCTCAGAGACAATCCTGATTTCCAATTTCTCTGCTGCACCACATGCTTGTCTAGGATACATATTAATTATTTAAAAATACATATTAAACTAGAGTTAGGGTTGAGAATATATACCAGTATGTTAAGGTAATAAAACCTTACAGGGACGTTATAATTATCCTATAAAGAAACATGACAATTCCAGTGACTTCAGATGAAGCATAAAAGAAATGAAATTGGGTTAGAGATAGGCAAAATGTCTCCATATAACCTTTATGAGGCTCTCTAGTGAGTTCTTGAGAATTAAAAAAAAAAAAATCAGTTTAAAGTAAAATATCTTCTCCATAAGCAAGCAATCACTGCTTTATGTTCCTATGTCTAAGAACACTATACTTAAACCAGACTAGCTGATGATGGTGTTTGAAATTTAATTAGTATTGCTGATTGCAATGTCTGGGTCAACTCTGTCTTGGTTTAGAGTGCTCTTGAGAGACTGGTTGCAACACACTGAGCTTCAGTGAGGACATAAACACGGCTTTTGTTTGGACAGAGCTTTCCCAGAGTTGTTGACAGCGTGCTCTAGTCTCTCTCTTCTTTTAGAAGAAATTTCATTGTTCACACTTGACACTGTTCTGTTGTCTGCAGATGTTTCTTAATTGGTTTCAGTTTAAGTGACACCCATATGAGACCTACAAAAAGAAAAATATACCAAATTTGATTAAATGTTATGGAAAAGGGAGCTAAGCATAAAACACAAAGATTTCACAAGTAAAGGAAAAAATAAATTAGACATAGTGGGTTATAAGATGGTTTGATTATTATGATGCATTTTCATTTCCATATTGCATCTAAATTCAGTGGTACTGTGATACACTGACAGTACAGCCAAGATTATAACAATATCAAACTCAATCAGACTTCAGAGGTTCCAGCTTTTCCAAAGGCAGCTTGAGATGATCTAGTTATCCATGCAACTGCAAAGCAACCTGTCTGCACACAAAAGGTATAAAAATGTCAACAAATACCTGTAGTGATTGCCACTAAGCTGGAATTACAGGCTGGTTGGAATGTTACAGTCATGCAGAAGAATTATATGTGGGAAAATGTAAAGAGATGACTTAATCAAAACAACTTTCTTCTCTATGTGTGTTTATGTACATAGGCCTGTGTGCCTGAAGTAATGAACACTGTGTTTGCCTGGAGGAGGAGGAATAGGCCAATGCCAAGCTGGTTTTGATGTTGTGTTTAGGTACTTTAGGAACCAGGCAGCAATCAGCTCATGTTTAACTGAGCTCAGAAACCAGCTCAGTTGTAGCCACAGTTCAGTATGCAAACTGAGTTTAATTCCCCCCTTGTGTACTGATTGCCATCTGTTCTCACTGGTATTTTTTCGTGTTTGTATTCACCCTTTATTATTCCACGTTGCAATACTCTCATTTATTAGTAATGTCAGGATTAGTGTCTCCACAAGATGACCACCACACTCCTATTAGTACTCTGGCAGTTTTGTTCCTCTGGTTCAGCCCCATTACCACAGGCATGTGTGTTGGGTATATAATTTTACTTGTTCTTCAATTAATTTTATTCACAGATTGAAGCATCCAGTGGACTCCCTGATTTATGTGATATATAATATTCATATATAGTTCTATGTTATCCCATATGATGAAGCAGAAAAGGGCTCATCTTGATTGCCCTTCTGATAATTGAGTTTCTCTGTTCGTTCAACTCCTCATATCAACTGAAACATGGCAAGGGCATGATGGGTTTTACTTGTGTACTCCCCATTTATGCTGTAGGTATCTGTTTTCCTACAAGATTAGTCTGGGCTGCTGCATTTGAGACAGTCAGAGCCCTGGCAGGGAGGGAGAGAATGCGGCAACAGGGAAAGTTTGTGGATCCAGGACTGGGCTACTCAAGAACAGATGCTGCATCAGGCAGACTGCCATGCAGAGGGGCTGGAGGCTTCTGAGCAGGGCAGGAAGCACAGAAATGCAGCCAGATCTCAAAGGTGATGGAAATAATGAGGTTTCCCCAACTGTGTAAAGTTTCTTGCAATTTGGAAGTCAGTAAAAATTTCCAGTCTTTGAGCAAGACTGAAGGAAAGGGCCTACTCTAAAGAACAGGGGTTTGGGGTGTGGAGAGGAGAATATTTATTTACAAGATGTTATTTTCTAATCTGTTTCAGATGCAGCTGGTTCAGGTTTTCTTGGCTGTAACAGTGACAAAACTCTAGCCTGTCTTTTAGCAAAATGGATCTGCAGAGACTAAAACTGTTTTCATGTGCTCAGCAGAAGGAGAAGGTGTAAGATCTACCTCACAGCTCTGCCTCACATGGGTCATGTCATGTTAATTTGACTAGAAGTCTTTTTTCACCTTTTCATATCTAATTCAAAGCCCCTCTATTATGCTTTTCTTAAACAGAGTAGGCAAGATCCAGCCATGATTTTAGCACAAAAGCAGCCCTCTGCTCCAGAAATCAGCATCAGTCCTGGCACTGGTGTTTTTGGGTTTTTTTTTCCTTTCTTGGTGGCTTGTGCATACATCTAAGTAAGTACTTAAATCATCCTCAGCTTCCTTCTGAGGACCCTCACAGAGAGAGAAAGTCACTTCAATAAATCATTCTCTATTTAACAGATGAGGATTCTTTACAAAGCCAGACTTTTTATTGCAATTAGGTGTTAGGGATATTGTCCATGCAGTTTACCTTACGTCAGTCTTAGTCTGTTAGCAATATCCATACTGATCCTTCATGATTTTCAGTCTCAAGTGGTACTACTATAGATGCAATCTGTGCCCTTGGATATTTTAATAATCATCTTCTCAAGTAGTAGTTATATTTTTTTATACCATCTCTCCCACCTTCTTGTCACGTATAAATGTCAGTGCTGCTTCAGGGATTCAACAGTCTTCTCCTTCTCTTTCCTTGGTCTTATTTTTTGATCCAAATGTAGTCCAGACTTTCTGTTTGTGCTCACAGCCATTGCCTTTAGGACATGACTGTTTTTTGTGTGCCTTTAAATGGGAGGCTGTTAGAGCCTTCGATCAAAAATGAATAGTAAATTGAAAGTATGACTCTCCCTGCTATAGATATTATTGTTTGCCACTGTCTACTTTGCCCTCAGCCATTTCCCTGTACCTCTTAATCTCTGCAAGCTTCATTCTGTTCAGGTGGCATGTCACATCGAGGTGCTAATGAGCCTGCAGCTCAAACAATGACACATATGTTGCTAATATAAATGCTAAGCACTTGCGTTTGCATGCAAAGTATGTTTTGAAAAATGGGCTGATTATCATGAAGAGAATCAGAAATGTGCAGATGGCAACTCCATCCCCATCCTGGTCTGGTGAGTGACCCCTGCTCTGTTGTGCCAGAGAGTCCATTATCCCGGCTCACAATGCTGATACAGCCAGAGTCCCTCCATGCATATGTAGCATCAGAGAATTTTTCCTCTAAGTGTGTCAATATCCCTGTCTCCCTGATTTCAGAGGTCACTGTGGCTCACATAATAGGATTTTTATTTACAGAACATGAATGAAATTTGGCAAATCCTTGCACAGCATTACAAACTCATTGGTTTTAAAGTATTTTCTTTGTGTTGTTTTCAAAGACTGCCAAGACACTGGGCTTGGTATGAGGCTTGTGCAAGTTCATAGGAGGACACAGCACACCAGAGATCATTTTTCATTAATTTCACTATGCATTTCTAAGACATGGCAGCATATAATTCCTTCTCCAATGTAGCTGATAAGCAGAAAGACTTGGAATAGCTAATCAAATTCTCACATCCCGTTCTTCTGCAGATCTTTCACCTGCAGCATCCTTGCCTTTCTGGTTCATGGGCTGCTCTCCCACCACAGGTGTGTAATATCAGGGCAGTGCAAGCTCTCTCCCTTTCAGCCTTTCTGACTTAAGTATTGTGGCTACCTCTCTCCACTCAGATGTTTCTTTTCTCCTCAAGCTGTTGTGTTATCTAAGCCTCATGTTTCTTTTCCACATAATTCTGACCTCTAGTGTCTGTGATGATGCTAAGTCTGCCTTCTCTCACCTGCTACATATCTTGCTTGAGACAGTATCTCTACTTCCTCAGCCAAAATTCACTTTTCTTCTCATCTTGACAGATTTACAATTTCAGGCTCTGAACTCATACTTTCTTCAAAATCCAGTGTTTTAAGTCAAAGCTGGAGACAAGAGGGGTGCACCTTCTGCCTGTGGTGTTGCCACCTTTCTCCCATCCAAACCTGGTATGACCAGAAACACACCTCTGTTGCACATGAGCTTCCCAGAGCTACCCTGCCTACCTCCACCCTCCTGATATCACCTTCCTTTGCAAAACTTTTTTATTCACACTCTTTATCCCCCAAGATGATTATTATTTCTTCTCTTGTATTCAGCATGCAAATCTGCACATTCTTCACCATTCAGCACAGGAGCTCCTAGACCCACGTGTTTCTCTTTCATGTTCCTGTTGCAAAGACTAGGCTAGGCCTTGCCATGGCTTGGGAGAGGTCTTGGCACCAGCACAGCTTCTCCTGTCATTGGAATGGGGCAGGTGCTGCTCAAGGGAGCAGTAACACTTCACACCACTGGTGAAGCTGTGCTGGTGAAGACCCATCTCAGTGCTCACATGGGTGCCAGGTGTAACTTTTCTCTGCACTGCCTGTGCTGGTGGGAACGGGTGCCCAAACCAGGAGAGCGTGTCCAATTTAGTTTAAATTTTATACATACTCCCCATAATAATGAGATTGCAGGTACAGGCATACTAACCATTATGTTATATGAAAATTATATTTCTATATTTTCCCAGATGAAACATCATACAGATTTCATCTCTTTTTTTTCTCCTGGAAAGGTCTGGAGGAGAATAATTTTTTTAATCTACTTTCAATTACTACAATTGCACAACCATAAAAACCCTACTAAGATAAAAAAACCTCTGGAAACTATTATAGAGCCACAGAAATGAACTCTTAAATTGCTGTGCTACATTTATTACCTAGCTCAGTAGGCTCTCAATGGTTTATTATAATTTTAAACTCAATAAAGAGTGCATTCCTCCAAGGGGAGAAAAGTCTTCCTATCATTATTTTATTGTTTATCAAGTTAATGCAAAATCATTTCATAATGAATACATTTTTACTTTCTAGAATTTTTCTATTTTAAAGCAATTTTCTGGGAAAATAAATGCTGATGAAACAGAAAATCTCTACTTTGTCAGCTTCATTTTATGCTATTATTGTTTGGTTGTTTTCTTCCCTAGTGAGATACTGACCCGGAGAAATACTATCCAAGTTACAAGCACATTTAATTTAAGTATTACTATCACCATTTCTCTTTACCCTGTTTTTAAGTGACTATTGGAAAGATGATGGTTGGTTTGCTGAACATTTAATTTACTAAAAAAACCTGTTTACATTGTCCCTCTACAATTAAATCTTTTTAATATATTTCATTGGATCTGAAATAAACATTTATTTTACTGAGGAATAAAGAAAGAGCTCGTTTTTTTGTTTGTTTTGTTTTGTTTTGTTTTTAAATTTAAATTCTTTTTTCCCTACCCAACCTCAGTTAAATTATCTACTGATGACTCCATCCTTTACAGTTTTACTTACAAGTGGTGCTCCAGTGTTGGTAGAGAAAATTTGTGTGGGCATAGTGGTCACAATCTTGTATGAATTGTACAGATGCATTTTAGGGATCCTAGCATCCACCATCTATTTTCAAATATTTGGCACATATACATAAGAACATATAACAAAATATTAATACGAGATACTAATACAAAATAAATACAATTCCTAAACACCTCAGTGATTATCTGACTGTCACTAAGTACAGAACAGTTTAGAGTCTGGTAACTGCACTGAGATATTTCCTATCAAGTTTCTGAATCAAATGAACTCAATAGCAGTGGAGATCACTGTTCTGTGAGAATTACTCAGTCAATGGAAAATGGTTTAATTTGTCAGTGTCAGGACATACATGGAAAGATGGGGAGGTTTCACGTCATGGGCAGGTTCAGCGTAGTGCTGGACTGACTGTAAGGACAGAGCCTCTCCTCTTCCAGTGGTAGGACCTCCAGCTTTCCAAGGACTCACCCTGACTTGGAAGGAAAGGCATGACAGATGGAGAACCTTCCCACCAAAAGAATACATTCACTATAGACAAAATTTCAGTACACAGTATTCCATGAATATGTCAAAAATTTGTGTGGGTTGATAGTGCAAAACCTCCTTTGTAAAAAGAACTAGCAAGGACAAATGCCCAAACAGCATATCTGCCCATCTTTCATCTTCAACCAGTGCTGTGGGACCAGCAGTCCCTCCCCTCAGGGCATTCTCCACGGTTCAGTCAGTAGCTTTTAAGGCCTAGACATTCTTCACAGTACAAATAACTGCAGTCTGCTCCTCACTCAAAGAGCCATCAAAGCCATCATCCCAAGGCCTGAGATGTTCTGTGAACATGTGTGCTTATACTTCTGTGATTATGTGGACAATACACGACACTGGCGGTAGGGAGATAGAGATGAGTGCATTCTCAGAAGCCTCACTCCCTCTTGCAGGATTGCTGAGGTGAGAATTGGCACTTGTGAGATAGTCACAATGGTTTCACTGTTACCCTGTGGTGTGTGCTGTGTTTTAGCTTCCTGCTGCTCTTTGGTCTGCAGCCACTCTTGGTACTGCCTGTGAAGAGTGACTTCCAATGTGTGTCTAGAGCCTCGCTGCAGCCCTGTGGTGACTCTGAGGTGACAAGTGCCCCTGAGTCTCTAACAGGAGCACACCATACACTGGCAGTGTAAGGTATAGAGGCTCAGAGGGAGAGTGCAGAACTCTCCTGGAGATGGATCTCCAAAGGCAAATATACAACAGTAGAGAAAAAACTTTGCTCAGTCAGTCAGCACAAATGTGGATTGGCAGGAACTTAACAGTGCTTGATACCTGTGAGTAGCTTTGAAGGCCTACAGAAAATCAGATGCCTTGCCTACTTATTAAAAGGTTTTCCATAAAAATACAACAGACCTCCTTTGTACTGCAAGTTTGCTTTTCTTGCAGTACAACAAAGGAGACAATATATGTAGAGAGCATGGAAAGAAGAATATGAGAGTGCTTTTAAAGCAAAAATTAAGAAATAGTGGGGAAAACTGCAGAGGAGAATAAGAGCTGCACTCTTCCCTCTGCAGAATAGAAGAGTGCAAGGACATACACAGTGAAAAATTATTACCCCAGGATAGCCAACTTTACAAAGTAAATTGTTAAGGATTACCTACCCTGTATTGCTGATGCTCTGAAAACATCAGCCATTACAGCCTCATATTTAGCATATCTAATGATGGAGGAACCTCACCCTGCTGTCAGATAAATCACTGGGTTACATCCCAGATGTCCTATTTTGGCCCAGTAATAAGTGTCTGAAGTGTTATCTTGAGTCATACTTTCACTGCTTTGTTCACCTTGTGCTAAGCAGCTTTTCACAGTTTCTGGTAGAGCAGTAAATGAAGGGCTCAGTTGGTTAATCTGGCTACTCATGAATCTCACCAGACCAGGTTCACTTGGTGTAGACTCTAAATCTTTGCCCAATCTAGCTTGGAAAGTTGAAAAGTAACTTGGTACAAAGAAATTGGACAAAGTGCATCCTCTCATAGCCACTACCCCTGTGCAGCAATGAGTTTTACAGCAGGAGCAGTGGAATCTCCCCAGCCTGTGTCAAGAAGTGGCTCCCTTAGTTGCAGGAAGCAATTTAAAATTTTTTAAAGGTTGCTTACTTTGGAAAGAATTTGAAGTCCAAGGCTGTGAAACTGGAGGTGTCAGGTTTGGTGTTTCCATCATGCTGGGGGACACTGGAGGTGACAGGCAAGAGGCCTTTTTGGGTACAACTGGTTTTTTTACAGGAGGTGTTTTTTACCTGTTTCTTTGTAGATGAACAGTTTGAACACAAGAAAATGTGATAAATAGCTCCAGGTGTGTTTTGGTTTTATATGTTTGTTATGTTAGCAGCACCAAATGAAGACGTTAAAATAAGCCTTTTATTTAAAGGAAGATTTATTTGTAAGTGGGATGCTCATACTCGTCCTGTCTTGCTGCATACATCTTGGTATTTCCTCAGCTCTTTTACTTGTAATTATCGGAAAGCAAATTAAGTTATCAGTGTTTGCTATTAAAGAAGTTAATTCAGATCCAGAGAAGGCTTGTGGATGTTTCTGCTTTACCCCTTATTATTCCATCAGGCTTTTGTTTGCCATTTACAGGTTCATTCTCAACAGCTGAGAAGTGTTGTATTTTGCAGACCATGGATTCAATATCATCGGACAGTAGGGAAGCTGAATGGTTTTAGACAGTCTACGTGTCACATAAGGCAAATATCATTGTTTTCTTTCAAACCAAAAATGTCAAACAAAAGGTCAGCTCAACCCTAGCACAACCAATACCATCATGGCCTGTGTATGCATATTGCCCTGCTCATATTCCTCAGACCTTAGCATCCAAACTGAGATGTGAAAAGTGAAGAAAGACAGAGCAGTAGCTCCTGGAGTGCTGTGATACTGTTCCAGTGGCCTCTTTTGAAGGAGACAATGCCTTAGCTCACCCTAGGGACAGCTATGTCTGGTTACACTTCTTTAAACTGGGCGTACCTGGTTTTCCTGCACAGCTGTGGATTTTTTCTTTGGCCCTAAAAGTTTTCAAGAGGGAGGTCACCACTTTTGCTGCAGCAATCCCAGACTTTGAAATGTCAGAGAGTTCAAATGCCCTGTGGAATGCACTCGGGTTCCCATGGACCATTTTCATAACTGAACAAAGATGATATTTTAATGATTAGAAGAACCTTGTGATTATAATCATAAAATATTAGCAGATAAGAGATGAGTGTGTGCTGGGATATGATTTCAAACAAAGAACATCTGCTTACTGGCTGTGGAAAGCCTTACTCTTCTGAAGGGAGTCTCTACCTTTTCACAGATTAAAGTTAAAACAGAGAAGCGATGGGGGAAGTGAAATCAAATGCTATGTTGATGCAAGATGGAAAAAAATTGTCTATAGAAAGAGACACTTGGCCATTTTCATATAAATTTGCCTCTAGAATGAAGAAATGTGTACTTGTCGGGGGTTAGGCTTGTTCCTTTTACTTAGAGAATTTTTCCCCATAAAGTTGCTAGGAGACTAAGGACTGGGTGCTTGACCAAAACAAAGAGGTGGCCAAAGGCGAGTTTTGGGACAGGTAAAAAGACAAGACAGACGTGGGGGCAATTTCTGGCTCTTGCTCTCGGTCTCAGAGACACGAGGGCAAGGCTGCTGCTTGCTGCAGGAGGAGTTCACTGTTATCTGGGTCTGGTCCTGGGGAAGTCTGCCCTCATCTCCTTGTGTGCAGAACTCTGAGCTGCCTCCTCCAGCCCTGTCCCGCCACCGCCGTCCTCTTCGGCCCTGCTCTCTTTGCTGTGCTGTAGCCCCGCACTGCACTGCCCTGCCCTGCCCTGCANCTGCCCTGCCCTGCCCTGCCCTGCCCCGCCCCGCCCTGCCAGGACATCTCCATCGCTCCTGCTGCCACCAGCCGAGCTTCTGATCTCACCCACCAGCCCAGGACTTTTTCCACTATTCCAGCTTGCTGCTCTCGAGAGATCAGACTACCTCGGGCTTTGTGAAACAAAACCCCTCGAGGTTTTTTTTTCCTAGTTGTGTTTACTGTTAATGTTGTAGTTGTTGTTGTTTGTTTGCCTTGTTATATATATATATTTGTAAAGAACTGTTATTCCTAGCCCCATACCTCTGTCTGAAAGCCCATTTAGTTTTCTAAATTATAATACTTTGGAGGGAGGGAATTTGAATTCTCCATTTCCTAGGGAGGTCACACCCTTCCTAGCAGATGTCTTTCAAACCAAGACAGTAGTGGATAGATAATATTCTGCTTCAATATGTTTACTCATGTGAAATGTCCAGCAGGTCTTCCAAAATTTAGAGCAGGCCAGACAAAAATCACTGGAATATGCAGTTTCACAGAGTTATCAAAAGAGCAGCATGCCTGGCGAAAACTTACAGGCAAGTTTCTTTGAAGAGATTTGTAGAAGGCAGAATGCAAGCTAGGGTATACATGTACATGTGGGTGTGTGTGTGTTTAAGAAGACTGGAACAGGCTGTTATCCTGAGTCTTGACACTTGGCACTGGCAACGCTGCAGGCTGAGAGCTCTCTCTATAGATGGTGAGAGTAGCACAGCCTCCCCTACTCTTGTGGGATTTGGCATCTTGTTATCCCTTCCACAGAGGATAATGGGAACACAGTCTCCCAGAAATAGCAGGATTTACAGGGTGACTTGCTAAGGGAGAGGGCATTCAGCTTGCCTGTGGTGCTCCTGCCCTCAGACAGCTAAGCATTACAGTTTAAGAAGAGCTCGTCTTTTGCTCTGTTCAGATCCATGTATTTATGCAGGATGTGTGCTCAGAATAGAGATGAATACAGAATGCAATAAACAGCATACCAAGGCTCAGTGATGAAACTGATCTTTTCCCCCTCTGGTGGTGTCACTGATTCCACTTCCTTCCTGTATTTCTTCAGCCATCACCTTCTCTCATCACAGAGGTTGCACCTCAGTGTGCTTGGTGAATTAAAGCCTTTTTTCCAGTGTTAATGAGCTGAGGTGCTTTTCCTGCTGTGAACACTTGGTGTGTTTCTGTATAAGAGCCTTACAAAACCTCAGCACTTCCACTAAGCTGCTTGGTGTTATTGATTTCTCCAGGTTCTGCTGTGAGGGGTTTGTGGTAAAAAGCAGTGACTCAGCTGATGTGCTCAGTGGAGATGTTTTACAGGCTCAGATTGTGCTGCTGTTGCTGCCGAGTGGATAAAAAAGAAATCAAAGACAGGCCTTTCAATTTGTTTGAAGTAAAGTGTAGGTAGCAGCAAGGTTTTCTGACAACTTTGCAGAGATTATTGCAAATGCTCTTAATGGCAGGCCTGATTCTTCTGGGGGATAAGCCCAAGTGCTTCTGCAGCACCAGAAGGGGAGACAGAGATCAAGACTCCAGCTTCCCTCCTGGATGGAGCATGATACACCAAAGCTAAGAACAATCCCACCTGGAGTATTTGGAAGGGGAGGTGCCTGGAAATGCTGGCCCAGCTACTGAAACAGTAGAGCAGGTTTCTACGGGTGATCTCAGCTCTCTATCTGCATCTGCCAGCCTGGCTATGACAGTGACTCAGGGTGGAAACATTCTTAATGTGGTCCCATGGAAACCCGCAGATGTGAAATGCTTGCTATCTCAACACAGAAGAAAGCTGAAACCTCTCTGAAGTTCTCACAGGAAATTCTACAATTGTGCAATCTGATGAAGGAGAGGGAAAAAGTACAGCTGTCCTGGGAGGAAAAGTGGGGATTGTTTATCTGTTTCTGAAAGATAAATAAGCTGTTCCTGCCTGTGATCTTGCTTATCTGAAGGGCAGGACTCCTAGAAGCTTTCAAATCACCACAGATTCATGAAAGTGTAGGTCAGAAGGCACCATATGGAGCTCTCTAGTTCAAACTCCTGCTAAAAGTATGTTTATCACCAACACTGCAAGAATTCATGGCTTTGTCTAATACTTCTAAATATCAAAAAGCTCAAAGGATAGAGATTCTACAACCTCAATGGATATCATGGTTTGGTGCTGGGCTGTCACCTCAGTAAAGAGGTCTTTACTTCTTTAATGTCTGCCTGAACACAGGCATTGTGGCTATTGCCCTTCTTAATGCAGTCTGCCACTACAATGGATTTGTATAAGCTTTGCAGCACTGGTTATATTAAATAACCTGTGCTATTTATTATCTTTGTTATTCACATAGATGAAGGGATCAGGCACACCCTCAGCAAGTTTGCAGATGGCACTGAGCTGAGTGGCGCAGTTCACACTGCACAAGTGTGGACAAGTTCAAGATGTGAACCCTTGTGAGGTTAAATAAGACCAAGAGCTGGTGCTGCACCCCCTGTCTCAACACAGGCTGGGACAAGAACAGATCCAAGGCAGCACTGCAAGAAGGAGTTGGGGCTGTTCCTGGATTAGAGGCTGGACATGACCCCAGCAATGTACACTCACAGCCCAGAAAGCCAAAGTGTCCTGAGCTGCATCCAGAGCAGTGTGGGCAGCAGGGATAGGGAGGGGATTCTGTCCCTCTACCCCACTCTGGTGGGACCCCACCTAGAACACTGCATCAAGCTCTGGTGCCCACAGCATAAGAAGGGCATGGACCTGTTGGAGTGAGTCCAGAGGAGGACCACCAAACTGATTAGGGGAATGGAGCACCTCTCCTATGAGGGAGGGCTAAGAACACTGGAATTGCTCAGCCTGGAAAAGGCTTCAGGATGACCTCATTGTTGCCTTCCAGTACCTGAATGGAACCTACAAGAAAGATGGAGAAGGATTGTTTACAAGAGCATGTAGTGACAGGACAAGGGAGAGTGGCTTCAAACTGAAAGTAAGTTTAGATTAGATGTTAAGAAGTTCTTTACTGTGGGGATGGCAAAGCAGTGCAACAGGTTGCCTAGAGCACCTGTGGATTCCTTGTCCCTGGAAGTGTTCAAGGCCAGATTGGATGGGGCTTTGAGTAACCTGGACTTGTGGAAGCTGTCCCTGCCTATGGCAGGGTGGTTGGAACTGGATAAATTTTAAGGTCCCTTGCAACCCAAACCATTCTGTGATTCTGAAAAGCTGTAGGCTCCTACTGGATTGCCCCCAGCCTTCTCTTTGCCACGCTAAAGAAGCCCAATTAGAGGACTCATCCTGCAGGACTTTCAGTCTCTTGTTAACCTTCCACTGGATATTCTCCAAGAACAAACAACTTGGAAAGCCTGAGAGCCCCACCAATGGAGCAAGGCCAGGATTTCTGCGTTTCTCAGGATATGGAGCTGAAACACACAGGCTTCCCACCACAGTGCTAGAAGCCCATGCTGTGACATCACATCTCTCATTTCCAAAGTTTACCTGGGATTCAGGAGTCTGTAGCAGGTAGCCAAATGTCCCAAGAGGCACTTAGGCAGTTGCACACAGGAAACAACCTGGGTACATTGAAACAGAACTTTCTTTTTCACTGAGCATTTATGTTTTGACACCCTGATATTCTTCAATTCCAGTAAAACTTCTGAAATCATATGGGTTACTTCAGGAGAAGGGTGTTGGCTGGAGGAAGGGACTTTTGAGGGGCTTAACCCATGCATGTGCTCCGAACTGCACTGCCTTGAAAAGCAGAAATGGAAAAGAAAACCAGAGAATAGACTGACCTGAATTCAAAGAGCCTGACAACAAGCACAGTTGTTGAAAGACTGCGACACAGAAACCTCACAGTGGGATATCTGAAGGAAGGAGACCTTGGGAAAAAAATGTGGGCATACTGACTTGTCCATAACAATCTCTTGGGTATCATTAGATCCATTACATGTTATTGAGATCTCAAACTGCCAAACGTAGGAAAAATATTTTCAGTTTTATTTAACAGTTTTGTAATGTCAAGAAAACTCTCTCACCATTCTGAGTCCTAAGAGAGCTGCTGTGGGGAAACAGCTAAGCTGCTTTCTTTCAAAGTCTGTACTCTCCCTGGATTTATGCATTCAACGACCTTGGCAGACATACAGAAGGAACCCTTTACCATAGAAATGGATTGTTTTTTTCATTTCTTTCCAGATTAGGCACAAAAAAATTCTCTCATCAGATAGACAGATTTTGAAATTCCACTTTTTTCTCTCTCTTCAATAAAAGGATTTTTAAGTGCAGAGAAAAACCACATACTCCAGCTGTATGATTTCTCTTGCCCTCCTACAGCATCCCAAGATAGTAGATAAAAAGATGCTGTTTGAATTTTCTTTTTTTGAGTCCAGCATTAAATTGCAGTTGAAGTTACTATCTACATTGGCAATTTTATCTCTACCATGATTGAAACCAATACTTATTATCTAGACATGTGAAGATGTGGTGTGTTTTCCTTCATCTGGGAATATGCAGGTATAGTGTTGAGACACAGATGAAGGGAATTTGGAGGATTCCCAACTTCAACAGAGTATTTGCTGTGCTTGATCAAACAGGTTTTCTATCCCACCCCTCTGCCCCCTATTCAGGACTTATGCATTTGGTAATGACTGGGATTCATGTGAGGAAAATGAAAAAACCTGTCCATGACTGATATTCCATGCCAACAGTGCAATACTGTAAGTGGAGAAGAAGGGCAATTTCCTTCTGACCTTGGAAAAGAACAGCTTAAGGAATGAAGTTACTGTTGTGGGATCCAACAAATGCTGCAGTTAATTGTAAAAATCTATCCCTGCTTATGGAAAAAGAAGGTAATATTGGAAGTGAAGGCTATAGTACCAGCTAGTACTATTATTGATATTCAACAGATTTTGTTTAATTGAAATGTCTGGATATTTACACATTGTAGAGGCTTTTCTTATAAAATGTAAATCTTTTTCAAAGTTGCTTGACCTTCATTCCAGCCCAATTCCTCCACACATTTCTAACTAGAATTACTCTATCTTGTTGGGAAGCTGCCTGCAGGATGAACTCCTACAAACATAGCAAGAGCCATCTCTGGGTACAATGAGTTCTTTCCCTAAAAACTTCCTCCATGGAGTTATTCTTAGGCTTAGCCTTCAGTTATCCATAAAAACAGAGAACTGGTCATGTTTTCAATGGAACACTTGTCTATCTTGCTCTTGCCATGATATTTGTGAAAGCTAGTAGATCACAAAATGTCTCAATTTGGGACATGTTATGGTGATTGGCTGTATATATGTATTCCAGAAAACTGGGATCATTTAATCTCTTAGCCCCACCACCTTTTTTTTTTTTTTTTTTTTTTTTTTTAGTCAAGCATTACAGTTACAGCATTAGTAATGAAAAATACCTGATGAAGCCTTTAGATTAGAAATTAGGTGTCTTTGCTAAATTTTCTGGTCTGTACTTATACCCTGAAAATGACATAATTCCTTCTGTATAATCCTAGAAGTGTGATTACTGTAAGTTCATCAGTTGTAAGATAAAATATTTACACATTTTAGCAACATCAGTTTTTACTCCTAACCTGCACGTGTGGCTCTGTATAGACAGTGGCATCAGCAGCCGGTCTAAAAAGGTTTGTTCACAGAAACACACAATTGATGCCAAATATTTGCCCACTTCCAAAAGATTTCCTTATTTACCTTTTTGTTAAATAGTGCTAATGTGATTTTCATTATCCCCTTGAAGAGCTAATCAGCACAATTTACCTGAGCACACATCACACCGAGGGACTTCTCAGTAGAATATTGACAAAAAGAAGTACCAGTGCTGCCATTATGACAACACATATTTACAGGGAAGATGTGGTGTAATGCACAAACAGGTCAAAGCTTTTTGAATCATAGTATAGCCCTTTTGGCTCAGTTGCTCACCAGTTTATCTTCAGAAGGGGTTGCTCTTCCTTGCAAACAATGTAGCAGTATAAAGGCAGAGTGGAAACAGCCACGTTTCCCATAGAGCTAAACATCAGTGATCTCCAGCTGTTCAGTGGCACAGCAGTTCTCACGAGTGCAGCCCTCTGTTTTTGTTCCAAGTCTGGCTCCCCCTTTTACCATGACCTGGCTATTGTCACATGTGGGAGAAGGAAAGCAGGACGTGCTGCCAGCGGCTTTCCCAACCATCCTGTTGCTGGACAGGTTCCAGGGGCTTTACACACACCACCATGCCAGCTGGGCTGGCCAGGGTCCAGCTGTGGCTGTTTCTCTGCCTTTCTTCATGTCTGGTGTATTCTCACAGGAATTTCTGGCAAGCAACAAGCATGGAGGGTCTAAATTCATTGCAGAAGTTGTTTGCAGAGAGCAGCCTGGAGATCTCCATCTTCCCATGCAACTGAGCAGCTGACAAGAAATACAGACCTTTGAGGAAGACCTGGCTTTAGCCATTCTCCCTCTTTCTTGTCTGGTATTGCACATTCATTCCCAAAATGTTGTCTGCCCTCCCATGTGATGGGGAAGAGAGCCATATCAGTCAGTGCCATGCAAGGATGTGGGCACAGGTGACACAGCTGGGAGAGACATCCATGCTCACTCAGACATGCTGCTTCCTGGGGCTGTCAGCAGGGCAGGGAGCTGCAGGCAATGGGTCTTGCAGACATCTACAGAAAGAGAGGAGACTGCCATTTATAAATATTGTGTGCCTTAATGAGAGGAGGGGAACAGTCAGCTTACAGTAATCTTCCCTGGGAAAGTAGTTCACAAGTAAATTTATAATGTAATAGTGCATTTATTGTTTCCTGTCTTGACTGGGCCATAAAAAAGAATAAATACAAGATAGAAGAAGGTGTGTATTTTGTCTGCCAGGCTTTCACTTTACAAGACATATACTGGTCTAAGGCAGCCATGATTCAATTTCAACTCAGAATTCAATTTATAAGAAACAAACTTTTAAAACCCTGTCTTCTGCAGAGGCATATTTTTTTTTCCCTTAGGAAAAATATTCTATAGTGTCTTTAAGCCATCTACAGGCAGACAAGAAAGCAAGATGAAGGATTTCGTCCTGAACTGAGAGCCCTCTGCTCAGACCTTGCAGTGGGAGTGAGATCTGTTCTTCTGAGCTTGGAGAGACACACCATAGTCCACCTCCATTTAAAACCCCAACACAATGTCTACCCAATTAAAATCTCTCAGATGTTATACAGATGCAGACTCTGCTAAATCTTCTAAGCACTGATGCAGTTCTCTTACCCTCTGGAACCTCAGCAAAATAGTACCTCAGCCTCTTACAGGTGAAATAATGGTTCTCCCAATTTCAGACATAAAGCACAGAGACAACAAGTGGCTTCACATCCACAAAATAATCTCCGTCACACACCTGGACTTTGAACCCAAACTGAAAGTGTCCAGGTGAAAGTCTCTCTGAAGAACAACCTGCTGGTAAAATACTGCCTATGGACACATCCTGAAGTGGGATGCTGTGCTATTAAGTTCAGTTCTTTCCTCACAGGGATGGCAAGGATAGCTGCAAGTGAGAATAACCCTCTCCTGGGGCTCAGAATAACTGGACTAACATGTATTATTCTCTACATTAGAGTTGTTCAAGAGCAAGGGACCCTGAGGCAAAACCCATTAAAAACTTGGGAAGAGGAAAACAAAGACCTGGGAAGAGCCATTTGCATTCATACTCAAAATCATGGTGTCTCAAATTCTTGGGGTTTATACATGCTGAAGAAACTTTGCAGATCTTACTCCCCTCTCCTCCTTAGTAGAAGTCCAATGTAAAAGTATAACTGAGAGATTGAAAAGATCTCACCTTACATTTTTTTCCACTTATCTGTACTAGGGCTTGACTAACTTAAGCTCTCTCTTAGCAAGTATCTTGTTAGCTCCAGCTGATCAGAGGCTCTCTGTGAGCTCATTGGGCTGGCAGAGCAATCCTCTTTCTTAAGAACAAAAACTTTTCACAGCTGGGTGCTGGCTTCTGTGTGAAGCCTTTGAAGCAGGTTTACAGCTGTGCCGTGGCACTGCTGCTCTGAGAGGGTTATGCTCATTTTACAGCAATCTGGTAGGTTTGGTACCCGTGCCCAAGGCTGACCTCTCCTGTTTAAGTTGGAACACATGCTGGCTTCAGCTGGCATGGATAGAGGGTCCAGAGCCACTTTGACCACATGTTTTGTTTGGGAATAAGGCTGTCTGCCTCTCTCAAAGAACCTTTTGGAAAAGAAGAACTAATCTTCCCTCAGTTTTGGTATCTTAAGTCCTCAATGGACTGCATCCCACTTTCATCACAGTCACTAGTGTAGATTAAAAGGTGTTTGAAGGAGCAGCAGTTCAGCTTCTCTGCTTTCCAGTCTTTGGAAATCCTACTTTTGTTCTTTAGGACATAGTTGCTAATTAATCTAGCTGTGAAAAGATGTGAGGATTAATTTAGATGTGATCTCTTTCACATACCAAAAGCAAAGTTGTGAGGATTCTGTTATTTCACAGTTAGTTTCCCAGACAAAAATATGATTGAAATCTTTCGGGTTTATTACAGTTATGATGATAATGTAGTGTATTTCTTAAAAAAAGAATTCTTTTAAACAAATATCTTTCTGCCAACACTGTAATTCTAGAAATGGTATGCTGCTATTAATCTTTTCCTCATTCTACCAAGCTTTGGTTAATTCTGACTTCTTTGCTTTAGCAAAAGGGTTTCCTTTGATGAATCACTATCCCTGGAGTTATTTAGAAGATGTGTAGTTATGGTACTTAGGGACATGGTTTAGTGGTGGACTTGGCAGTGATGGGTTTATGGTTGGACTCAAGGATTTCAGAGGTCTTTTCCAACATGAATGATTGTATGATTTAATGGGTCTATGATGCTGCTTCATTTCAGCTGCCACGTTGTATGAGCTGCAGTGACCTGCATATACCTAATTCCCAGGGTTAGCCAGCAGTTTTTCTCAGTGTTTCTTCTAGCTCTTTTCCTTCCCAAGACAGCTTAGAAGTCTAATTACAGACAAGGTAGGAATAAGAAGTGGGTAAAGGGACTGGAAGAGGACAGAGCTGAATTGGCATTGCCTTGTGGCAGAGCTCAGCACAGGGAGAAAGAGCACTGCAGTCCCTCCATCCATTTTCTGCCTTGCTGCCTTCACAGCAGTTTTGGGAAACTCTCCTGGAAGAGGTCAGAAAGTTTCTGCAATAGGAAGAAATTTATTTAGAAATTTTGCTTCAGTCAGATGTTCTTTCTCTTTCTCTTTCTCTTTCTCTTTCTCTTTCTCTTTCTCTTTCTCTTTCTCTTTCTCTTTCTCTTTCTCTTTCTCTTTCTCTTTCTCTTTCTCTTTCTCTTTCTCTTTCTCTTTCTCTTTCTCTCCCTCTTTTTTTTCTTAATGGATTCTGTTGCCTAAACATTTCTGTGCCTTTGTCTCCGGTTTCTATTCTGCTCTTATTTGAAAGCAGCAATTTTGCTCAAGAGATTCATAACAATGGAAAACAGAAGACAGAAATCTCATTGATATTTTAGACAACAAAGGAAAAACTGAACAAGAAGGTAATTAAAGTAAAACTGTGAAAGCTCTTCATTCTACAAGGTAAAGAAATTGTCTCTAAATCCCAGTTTAATTTTTCTTGTCGTGTTGACTATCCAGTTCCAATGAACAGACAAAATGTTCTAATGTATCTCCCTTTATGTACATATTTTTAATTCTTTTTCCTGTACTTATATTACAAAAGGTTGAGAAGCTGGAAGTCATTATGTGCATAAAGGAAGAGTATTTGCTCTGCAGTCTGATGCTTATTAGGTTTTAAATCTGTTGGAAATAATGAATTACAATCTACTGTAATTAAATATAAAATATTGAGTGTTATTAACTAAGCAAACCAAGAACAATTTGCAAAGTTTATATTTTCTTCAGCAGATATTTCCCTGCATATGAAAACTCTGTATGCTAACCCTTAAAGACTCTATGTCAATCACAAAAGACACTTTTAATTTTCAGATGGGAGAATTTAATTTTTTTTTATTCAATGTAATATTACATTATTTGAAGTTCAGAATTATTGTTTGAAAAACTTATACAAGAATTTTAGCAGTAAGCACCATATTTCTCTCATTGGAGATATTTTACTACTCATCAGTTCCCGCAGAAAGATTAATATTAATAGTATCATTGAATTTCTTGAATACACAGAATATACATTGCTTGCTAATTTGGCTCTGAAAAGCCACACCACAGACTATTATCTTGAGCACTCTGACACTAAGATTCCTACTTACAGCAAAAATTCCATCTAGGAGCAAGTAGTTGAATTTATTACATGTAACTCAGATTCTAATCCTTAAGAGTTAATTGATTCTGTCCCACATAGTACTTTGAAGGGCAGCTGATGAAAACTACTTTGAGGTGTTTGTCTTTGGGAGACCTTGATGAACCTACAGGCTTCTTCAGTTTGGAGAAACACAATATTTCCCAGGATAGGGGTATGGTAGCAGATGATTACAGAAGCAAAACATCTTTGGTTGCATGGCATTGTGCATTTCTTTTCTGTCTCCCTATTGCAAGGAACCTGCTCACTCTAATATATCACTGAGTTGCATGATGTGCCTTGCAGGATACAGCAAGGTACAAACCCAGGTAAAATTGCTCTCTTATTCACACTAAAGACAGCCAGTTTCCCAGCACAGCAAAGCCAATAAAACAATTCCTAAAAAATCAGTAGCTGCAGGGCTTTTGAAAGAAAAACATCATGAAGGAAAAGTGTTTCCTTCCAGGCTCTGAGGGGAGAGAGACCAAAGAACAGCTGCAGTGTACAATGAGGATTTTCCTTGAGCAGCATCCAGTATTTCACCAGCAGTGCAAATCTTTTCTGCACCTTGAGTCAAGTCTGAGTTCAATTGTTAGAGTAGGTATTGTTACTGGGGCATGTGACAGCACACCCTGCAAAAGTAAGGAGGCTCCACAGCCTCCACCTTGTTCAGAGAGCAGCACCAGCTGTACTTTACCTAGCTGTATGCAGAATGATGTCTTGTACTTCCTCCTAAGGAGGGTTTTTACAGGAATTCCTCCCCATATTTGTTTTAATTCTGTGATGTGGATTAGCAGTAAAGATGAAGTTCTGCAATCTCTTTATCCCCATTACCTCCCAAATTCTCAAGACTCAGTGTCAGTAAAAGATAGATGGGTTCAGGTTTATGTCTTTAGCTCCCTGTCCTCCTAAGTGCAGGGGAGTGTTTGCATGGGTTTTGTGTACCTATCCTTAACCAAACCTCACTCTTTAACCTGGTTAATCCTCATGACTCTCTGCGCACACATAATCCAAACAGCCGTCTTTCCTAATATTTTACTTTCTTAGTTTCTGTTTGTATAACTCCTGTGAGGTTTGCAGGCTGCATCTAGTTCCCTCAGGGAGGTGGCAAAATCACAGCAAATCAGGCTTTTTGCTGTAAGATCTCCCAAAGATCAAAGTTTAGTTATCATTAGAATGTAAATGTCACAATATTATGAAACTGGTGCATCAGGAAAGAACATGTCTTCCTCTTTGAAAGTGTTTCTCTGTGATGTGACATTTTGGTAACATTTGAGGTAGGACTTTTCTTTTTAATGATTTTTTTTTTTTCCATTATAAGTATGCTGCTCCCACCTGCTAAAATAACATTTAAAATACAGTATTTCACAAATTCTTTTTCTTTTTCAAACTGACTCCAACATCCACCTTATTGTTTTATTTAATGTGTTTTTCAGGGCTAAAGAACTGCAAAAGAGTTCATGAATATTAAGAAAGCATGGCTTCTAATCTCTTCATAAATATACTCAGATCATCAGTATACCACAGCAAGAGATGGGTTGCTGGGTGTTTGGGAACAGGGGATCCACTTGAAAAAATATCAATGAAGAAACAGAAAACATGGGATGATAACATGCTGCCTCTCACATGAGAAGTGCTCTGTGACAGTCAGGATTGAAGCATCTCACAAAAGCAGCCATTAAAGTCATTAACGAATGGGACAGAGATTTCCACAGATATATTGCATAAAGCAAAAATACACATGTATCTGTAGGAACTATGTAGTGATTATATCAGGTAATGTTGATACATCAGGTGATTACTTCAAGCCAGCAGCCTGAAAATATTCATCCCCACAGCAGCCAGCTTTAAGAAATTATTAGTAATGTTAGTCAGTTCAGCCTGAAATCAGCATTTATTATTAGTATTATTTTATCTCAGGCCCTGGAGATGCTGGTCAGCCAGTGCTGGCCTGCAGATGGACATCTCACCTGCCAGTCCCTTCATGGTGCCATGGGTCAGCCTCCAAAGCACAGCCAGACACCTCTCATCTGGCATGGCCTTCATGTGTGCAGGGAGAGATGGAAGCAGCTCCTAATTATTTTCTAGTGCATTAAATTCAAGTTAATAAATTTTAACTAGTGCATTTCCTCAGTCATAATAAATACAAAAGCAAAAATTGAGAAGGCCAATGCAAGTGGCTTCGTTGAAGGATAAGGGTTTGTTTTTTTTTTTCCCATAAGCATTAAAAACCATCTATATTTTAAATTGTACCTTTTTGAAGATCAAAACTTGCAACTGTTGAATCTTGGCCTGGAAGTTTTATTAGAGCTGCCCCTGAAGGATCCTAATTCAGCACAAAACTCCTGAAGATCAATGGGCCATTTTGGTTTTTAAATTTACCACTGAGAGACTCCTGCAAGTCAGGAGACATTCTGTAGCTGTTTTAATACAAAAATCTTTAACTGAAGTGGTAATGGCCATTAAAGAGAAATTTATCTCTAATAAATAAAAGTGGATCATGTAAAGAAGAAAACAAGTCCAGACTATTTGCACATTTCGGCTTGGACATCTTAAGGAATAGTTGCACTCTTAACTAGCTTAGGTGTTTGGTTGTTTGTTTTGTTTTGTTTTGTATTTTTCATTATACTGCAGCCAGAATTATTCCCTGTAACAAATCTGATAAGACTTGGAAAGGAAACATATATTCAAAAAGTTTTAACTTGACTTGATTTATTTTCCCTTTTTTAAAATAACATTTTTCAGATTATGCTTATATTTCTAGGGGTTTTTCCCCTCTCTGTAGATAAACATTATCAGCTTACACCATCATGTTGTTTTTGTGCAGGAGGCTGCTTAGGTAAATTCTGGTTTTCAGCCTCTGTTGTTATGAACCAATTTTTGTTTTAATATGACTAAATTGGTGTGGAAAGGAAGGAATATTGCCTGTTACTGCAGTGCTGTAAATATATTGTGTATGGAAAAATCTAAGTAATAAAGAGCTTAATTAACTCTGATTTATATTGATCTATATGATCAAGAAATCACCAGAGTTTGGAGCAACCTAATTTGTTTTTAATAAGTGTTGCCTGAAAGACTAGTAATTACAGTCATAAACCAATTACTGAACTAAAGCATAGTAAATTTAAAAACAAAAGCAGTCACAGGATATTTCATTAGGAAGCCCACTAAGTTAAAACAAAAGTTACTTCATGTTTATATGACACTGGAACTGCAGTAGCACCTGTGACAGGTGAATTTTCAAGCAGTTTCCCACTCTAAACTCACATTTTTGAGGTTTCCAGAAATATTTATGCTTTGGCCTAGCAGTTGCAAACACAGTCCCAAAGCTGTCTTGTTGATTTAAGTGGGCGCTTTTAATATTATTTCTGTGCTGTGTGTGGGTAAGCAGCCCTGTGTAGACCCAGAAGCTGGCAGGCTGGGGTGAGGCCACAGGGAAGGACTCTGGAGAGCAAGTTTGTGGAATAATAGAGCAAGAGTTGCCCTTGGCAAAGCCAGCAATTTTTGACTGATATATGAACTAGACAAGTAAGAAGCAAAATCATTATTTTCACTCTTTCAAGTCAAATACAGTTCAGCAGGAATAAGCCAACATGCAGAGGTCAGGCTGTCTGAGAGCTGATGGGAGCCCCCCCTCAGTAACTGGATACATACACACATGCAACACTGTGTTTCATCTCTCTTCTGCAGAAAATAACTTCTTTTTTAATGAACATATTTCTAAGGAACATGAGAGGAAGCTTAAAGTATGATGGCAAAAGGATAATGAAGACAAAGCCATACTAAAATTTCCATTCTGGTGACACTTCATGGTGCCTGTTATAAGAATCAGTTGCTCAAGGAGACATTAAGTCCTTCTGAAAACTTGTGCTCTAGGGGCTCCATTTCTGAGGGAATGAAGAGAAAAGGGAGTTACCAGGAGAAAGTAACTACTCCACATGGTGAATGCAGATTGATGAACACTGTAGCTGTCTTTACAGCTGATTGCTGAGGACAACATTGAGGGTTACATATCTGTAACCCTCACAAGTTCCCACAAGTGTATCTGTAGGGTTCCTCATTAAAATTTGCCAAGGACTTACAACAATAACTCATTGAAAGAGAAAACTATAAAACATTCTTAGTAATAGATCATCTATCTTGAGAACTGCAATTGCTTTAGAACTTGGAAGAACTATTGGCTTTTTTTTTTAAACGGTTAAAATAATTAACAAATTCTGAAAATGGAACAAAATTGTTTTGGTTATGCCAGAGCAAGCAAAGAGCCTCACAAACACTGCACACTCTAACACAGCAAGGTGCCTGCTCAGAATGATGTCTGGTGAGCTTAGCCATCAGCTAACACAAGGCCATGTGCAGTGAAGGAAGGGACAGTGCACAGCTGGGTACTAAGTTAGGTGTAAATATTCCAGAAAAAGGGGTCCTAACAAGGACTATTCAATGGAATGTGCAGGTGACCCAGGGAAGCTGCTGATGTAATCACTCCCCAACCCCTTTCTGTCACTGGGATCTGGGTTAGCCATAACACTTAGAGCAATGTGTTGCTTTTTTCCTGTCGTTTTGTGAATTGTTTCTTTAACATGGATCATTGTGGCTGAAGTGGGTTAAGGAGAAATGACACGAGGTGCTGTGCTAACAGATCTGGTGACTTTCTGCCTTGTGAATGAATGGCAGGAAGGGGCAAAGCTCTGATCAGGCAGGGAGGGGTAACTTCAGACACCGCCTGTGAAGCTCAGCCATAGCTCCAACATGTGCAAAAACTGCACAAAGACAAGAGAATATCATTAACCCTACATCAGTGGTGCATGCAGGGTTATCTTGGCTGTGCTGGTCACTTCTGCTGGGACACCTTGGAACAGGTAGGATGAAAATCCCTTCATCTGACAGCTGGTCAGTGTACCCAAGAACAAGTTAAAGTCAGATATGCTCACAATCTCTGTGCAGTGAGCAAAGCTGTGGAAGTGGGCTCTTCAGCCTTTGCAGCAAATGTACAGCACTACCTCAGGGCTGCTCTTCGAAGCTGGACAAATTCAGACTGCAAAGGAGATTACAATTTATCTAAGCAGGGGGTTATTAACAACTGAAATGATTTAGTAAAAGCTGTTGTGGGTTCTCCATCACTGCCTTTGTTCAAATCAAAATAGGATTTCTCAACTGAAATATTGTGTAATTCAAAGGGGAATTAATTCATGCCTGGATATAATTGCTTTTATAGAGAAAGTCAGGCAAAACAATTAAAGTGAACTCATCTGGCCTAAAAATTGATGAGTCTGTTTAAAAGGAAAAAAACCCAAACCAAATGTAGCAAAACTGACTCAGGGGGAATTAATTTCTAGAGGCTGCATTTCACGGAGTATCTCTTTCCACTAGCACAAATCCATACCTGGGGTTATAGTGCTGCATTTATAAAAAAATAGTTTAAGGAGACAAGTTACTTTTTAAACAAAATAACAATTGTAATTCTTGGGTGAAATCAGAGCCTCAGTGACAGAAATAACAGGAGTTTCATTTCTACAGGAGGTCAGAATTTTATCTGCTTTTTCCCTCCTTTCACAGCCATAAGTGTGTCTTATTCTGCAGGATTTTATAGAAGGATACAGGGGATTTTCTGCTCTGCAAGTTGTGGTATTTCCTTTGGAAATGAAGAGAACCCAACTTACACTGGCTGAGTGGTTGGCTTTGATCTGATGATGTCTCGAAATCAAGGATTAGACGAACAGAGGAGTGTCACTGATATTTTTCAGCTACAGAGGGTGGCATTTATATCATTGTGTCATCTTCAGAAATAATGACCTGGTGGTTTTTATAGTTTATTGTTAGGAAGGTCTCAAAGTCAGAGCGAAAATACAGAATACACGCCAAGAATCACTGCTAGCAGCCCAGAAATTTAACTACAAATGAAAATGTATATGATACATTTTAAATACACTGAAAGAAAACAGATTAGGTGAAAGAATTAATGGACCAAGTTTCCAAAGCAAAGGAAAGACAATAACCCTCTTTAGAGTAAAGTTACCGTATGCTTACTGTGCAGAAGAGGTTGGAAAAATATTGGATCCTCAATGCAAAGCCTGTTGCATTTTGATACACTGATGTGTCCTCTCTGTGCACATACAGAGTGGTCAGAGACATTTCTCTCAGCACCCAAGGACCCCAAAGAAGCCTCCTGTTCAAATTCTGACCAGGGCTGACTGCCAAGCTGAAATGCAGCATTCTGTTTTTCATAGTTTCATTCTGAGGTGGCACATTGTTTGAGAAGGCAGTCAATCCAATCCCACCTCTCAGTGGTTCCCAACTTGCAGCTGTTTTGCAGTCTGTAACCTAATCTACATTAAGAAAAATCTGTGGCGTCTGTTTATTTAGTTTTCAGTGGTTTACATGTGACAAATGTACATATTTTAGAATATTTGGTATAAGCATGGACCCTTTTTCTGTTGTGTGAACACTCTTGGAGAGCCTGAGAAGAGGAGGTTTTATTCCTACATTTTCCTACAGAGAACACATCTCTATGTTTTTTCTTGGAAAGAAGTGGGAAAAGGAGGGACTGCAACTGCTATAAATGCCTGATTCACCTTACAGTTTAGCCTGAAACAACAGCTGGCAGTTGTGCTGATAAAAGCAACCTGTTTCAGGAAAGCATTCTCTCCAGAAAAGATTGTGATCTCAAAATTCAATTTTCAAATCATTTTAAAAGCTCACAAAGAGCAGAAAACACCAGCCTTTGTGGTGCAGAAGAGCAGGGTCTCAGAGCAGAGGTGACTTGACCATGGAACATATTGATTTTGATGTCTGTGAATTCTCCAGGCCCCAAAGATCCACCCAGTTTAGACATGAGGTGCAAGATGCGAGCTGGTACCTCATGGGACACCTGAGGTTTCCATGCTTCAGGACAGCTGAGGTGTCAGCTGCTTCACTGTCCATCACCAGTTGTGCTATCATGTTGTGAAAATACCTTCACACCGTGCCAAGTCCATATTGAACAATTCATGGTGGTGCAAGGCCTGCTCATGTTTTTTGAAGGAGACCTGTCTTTGGGAAGGAGGGAAAAGAGAACTTGGAAAAGCAGCTGCCATCTTAAAGCAGAAACTCTATTATAGACAATAAACCTATTCATTTTAAAGATGCAGCCAACTCCACCTGTGAGCAGCAGCCTCTGAGCAGTGGGTTAGGACAGCAGTGGGGTGGGCTGAGGGCAGCAGCAGGACCCTTCCACTGCTTAAAGTCCACACATCCCAGGGAGCAGAGGTTTACTGCTCTTTCATGACTCACTTGTCAATCAAATTCTTTGCTAGAAATTATGCAGAACTGTTTCAATTGAATTACTTGATTTAGACTTCCTATAACTTGAAGGTGGCTTTTTTATTTCCCCTGTTCCACATAAAAATTTTCTCAATGTCAGCTCTGTCATGCACTTTCAAAAAATAAGCAGGGCTCAAAATGAGTTATTTCTTATGGGAAAAGAGTCTGTTGGGAACACATTACACATTCCATTTACTAATCAGAATCTTCTGATAATTTTTACTGTGCATTGCAAATGCAAGCAGCCTGTGTTACATCTGCAGTGCTCAGATAGACTGGAACTGCTCCAAACTTCTCCTCAAAAATTTATTTTCAAAATTTTCCGTGAACTTTCTCTTCCTTCATCCTGGTCACAAATGCATATTTATGCAATGGACTAACTATATGCATGCAATAGTTTAGTAGAGTTACATGTACCATAGCATTAAAAAATACACTGTCTCTCAAAGAATGTAGAAACTGCTGCCTAAAGAAATAAATGCTTCAACCTGAGCAAGCTGAAAGACTGAAATCATCAGCAAGGAAGATAAATGGCCTCAGCTTACAGTAAAAAAAAAGCAACAGGAAAACTAAAATTTTAGAGATATGCTTCATGAAAGAGTTTCATATGGCTGGTCATAAATAAAGTAGAGACCCAGGTTGTTGTCAGAAAAATTTCAAGGATGAGCCAAACAGCTGCAGTCCTGGCTTCACCACTCAACATCAAAGTAATATGGTCCAGGGGAAAGGATGTTCAGCTCCTGAGTAGCTGATGTGGAAACATAAACAGGGGGCTGGAAAAGAAACAGCAGTGCAAATACAGGGCAAACACAGAGACAAGAAGCATTGCCCTACAGAAGTATAACTTCCTACACCATGGTGGGAAGGGACATGTGAGCTAGCAAACTTCTGAGTGTGTCATTTCTCCCCACACCTACTAAATCATTGTAGAAATTATGCTTATTTGCAGGAGCAAAAATGTGGTGGCGCGCAGGGGAAGACTGAAAAAATTGCAATTTGTTTTCAGCAGAAGCTCTGAGGGTGCCTGGATTTAGCATCTTGTTCAAGGAGGCAGGTAATTCCTTTCCAAAACCTTTCAGAGTTGCAGCTCCTGCCTCCACTGTTGCAGTGCCTCCCCCAAAGGGGGCGGTTTCTGAAGCGAACAGACTGAGAAAATTTTCCTGGGCTCCTGGACCTTTCCTATTGCTCTCATCTCTGCTGTGTTTCACTGCTTAGAGTACAAAGACCTCCAGTATTCTTATCTTGGCATTCCCCACTTAGAGGAGTGAGAGAAGCATTACAAATGAGTCTGTAGGGACGTATCATGAAAGCAGTAATAAAAACTAAAAAGCCGGCACTGGTGGCCTTGGCCAGTCAGATCCTTTGGGAGCCCTGGGCAGTAAGGCTGTTCCACATCCCTGCTCTGAAATGCCTGGCATTTAAACCTGGTGACAAGCTCTGCTCCTGCAGACTGCTCATGAGGAAGATCTTATGGTCAGATTGTCACAGTTAATGTAATTTTCAGGTCACATTTCTGTTCTCCTTTCTACTCTCCTGCAGTCCATGTGCTAAAGCAGCCATCTCTCCTCTTGCTGTCCCTCCATACCAGACACAACATGATCAGGATACACTAACATCAAGGTTGCTCTAAAAATTCATGCTCTCTTTTCTGCTTTCTCATTTAATGGTTTTAAAGACAGCAAGTTCATCTATGTTTTTGGAGCCTAACAACTTACTTGTAGCTGTTGGGAAAGACACATACAATAGTCAGCATCAGTCAGGAAAATTGACTCTGTGTTTTATTTTTAATAATGTTTTCCTGAAGAGGTTCATCTTCACAACTCAGCTATTCATAACCTGCTAACAGTCCCATATTATTATCTGCATGACCTGCTCTCATCTNTCATATTGAAGCACTTCTCTAAGTTAATATTAAAAAAAAAAAATAAAACAAACCCCACTATTCACAAACACATTTAGGCAATGGATTAGCTTTACTGCATATTAATATGCCTATAAATTATTCTTAAAAATACTGTATGAAAACATAATTAATTGCCTAAGCATGGCTGGTGGCATGGCTTTGTAGAGCTGATCCCTCCTTCCAAATGCACTCAGTCTTCCCTGTATCTAGCATGTTGTGGTGCATTACAGAAGGGGCTGATGCAGCTGCAGGACTTCATTGCTTCTGGAGTCACATAAGCTCTGCCCTTAAACTTTTGCCCAGTATCTACTGAATGAGTGCTTTGCAAAGATTTCAGCCATGGGAAATGCCATTTTTTGCCCAGCAAAACATGGTCAGGAAACTCCTTTCCATAGGTTTTCAACCCATTTCACAATTTCATGGCATTATACATTTGTTCACTCAGCAGCCCCCTGAACACAGCATGACCCTGAACATCAGTACTGTGTGGAACTGGTGTGGGAATGATCCCACGAGAAAAATCGTCCATTTCACACCACAGCTGCCTTTGGTTATCAAACCATCCTTGTCTCTGAATGATGACAGCACATGGATGTCCTGCACATGGTGGGGGAATAGCCAGAACAGGGCCCTGAAGAGCTCTCTTGCTTGCTCTTCTGTAGCAGAGCTGGAAATAGGACAATGACAGAAGTGAACACTTTTCCATGGTGACCTCCAAGGAGCAGGTCCCATCCCAAAAACTTCATAAATCTGTCAAATAAATAACGGCCCATAAAGAATTTTGATATCACAGCTGACTACATAAATGTGGTTTGGAGTAGGGTAAATTTGTTTTCAAATAGCACTGGTCATAAACTGCTCCTGTAAGACCTCATTGGTGGTTAGAGATGAGCAGCAGAGACACCCCTGAGGCTTGATATGAATATTCATGATGGCTCATTAGTTTGCAGGTTTTCCATAATCTGCTCATTAGCTCTTCAGTAAAACTTCAGAAAACAAATGTGTGCTACTTATGTCTAGAGATGCACCCTGTGCTGGGAGGGTAAGTCTCGACCTTCTCACACAAGTAAAAGTGGTCTGTGCGTCACCAAATCTCTTCCTTGCTTTGTCTTTGCAAGGTTTCGCTCCTCCCATGGCTCCTACCTGCACTGCCTGGAAGGATTTCCTCCTTGTACTCTTTGAGATGACAGAATAGGTGAGTAAGTGGTAGAAAACTAGTGTATGATATTCACAATACAGACAAAGAAACCCCATCCCCAAACAGGCTAAAATACTAAGTTCTCACAGTGGGTGAAATGCTGTCTGTCGCACTAAAGATCAGTAGTAAGGTTCCTGTTGACTTCAGTGGGGCTACAATTTGGGTATTCATTTTTCCATAGTCCTCCCAGATGAAGAGTCCAGAGAAGTTTCAGGATTTCCTTATGCCAAACAAGTTTTAAGGTTTCCTGTGGGGAAAACCCAGAATATGGGTTAGAAGAGACCTTATTAGAATTAGATTTGGGTTAGAAGAGACCTTTAAAGGCCATCTAGTCCTTTATAGTCCCCTGCAATGGGCAGGGACATCTTCAACTAGACCAGGTTGCTCACAATCCAACCTGACCTTGAATGTCTCCAGGGATGGGGCATCCACCACCTCTTGGGGCAACCTGTGACAGTGTTTTAGCACACATAGCAAAAAACTTCTTCCAAATATCTAGTCTGATGCTACCTTCTTTCAGCTTAAACCCATTATACCTTGTCCTGTTGCTACTGGCCCTATGATATAGTTTTGCATTTTATGAGTGCAAACACACACACACACACACACACTTTATTAGCTTCTTTGGCTCTGTTTGACTGTACAGCATCTTGGAGGAAAAAAACCTACCAAACCTACAATTTCATTACAAAAAGAGCAGCAAAAAAATTGTTTTATGCTATGGCTCTATGCCAGTCCTCTACCTCCTGAATTCAATACCAGAGAATATATATACTGGTAAAAAGCTCCTATTTTCACTTGGTCTGTAGGAGAGGAGGAGGATGAACATGCTAGAAACAAAACCAGGGGAAACTGAAAAGACTTTGACAGCTCTTTGTTCAGAGTCATTAAACACAAAGCAGTCACAGAACCAAGTGCAACCAAAAACTCAACACTGCCAAGTTTGCCACACAAGAACAAAAACCCATGTCCCCAAGTGCCACATGTTCACATCTTTTAAATACTTCACATCTTTTAAATACTTCCAGGGATGGTGACTCTACCATACAATGCTTTTTCCCCTTATCCTGTCACTTGTTATTTAGCAGAAGATATTGACTCCCACCTGGTTACAGCCTCCTTTCAGGTAGTCCTAGGGAGTGACAAGGTCTCCTGCTGAGCCTCCTTTCCTCCAGGCTGAACAACCCCAGCTCCCTCAGCTGCTCCTCACCAGACTTGTGCTACAGACCCTTCACCAGCTACCAGCTCCGTTACCCTTCTCTAGAAATATTCCAGAACTTCTGTCTTGTAGGAAATACACCAGGTGGACACAAACCCATAAGTCTACAGAAAGGATTTTCAGATGGGATGATTGAGTTTTGTGTTAGTTTTGTGTAAACTGACATGCTCCAAGGCATGCAAAACATGAAGAAAATCAAGCCTTTGCCAAAACCTAATACTGTAATTTTCATGCAGACATATTAACCTGTACTTCCCAGTCTTACTTGCAGTCTTAATAAATAAGACTATGTGTTTTCTATTTCTCCCTACAATAATTTTAAAATAAAGAATACAACCACCTCCATCCAAAATTTTAGTAAAATAAAGTTCAAATGCAGCTAAACACCCTTTTATCCTGTTATTTAAGTCACTCCAAATCACCACTGGCACATTTCTAAATGCTGTTGTGTGCTGAGAGTAGCAAAGCTTCTACAGTTCAGAATGGCAAGACATACTTCATAAAAGATTAATATACTTGAAAAGCAGGTCATTTATTAAAGATCTTTTAAAAGCTTCCTTTCTTAAACAGCAAAACTATCTGCCCACCTCCGCATCTTGTCTGAAAGCATTTGCATACACAGCTGTTCTCCAAATTTCAACCCTGTTCCTTTTTTCATCTTCATATTTTAAGACACGAATAGCAGGCATTTAGTGAAACAGCAGCATGCTTCAGCAAGTGCCTTCTGCTTCCACACAGATTTATCCTGTCTCCCAGACACTCAGATACCCTTCTCTCATACCCAGGACTGAGGTCTCAGACCTTCAGCCCCAGGGCTGTGTGAGATGGCAGTTTGGGGACTTCAGCTTCTAAATCTTCTCTTACCACAGCTGAAACGTTTCCACAATAGCCAGGGTAAGGAGAGACTTTGTCCCTCCTGGATCTTCCACTGTCCTTTTGTTTTACAAATCCTTTTAGGTAGTGCTGCCTGGGAACTGCACATGCACCACAAGCGGTCTGGATGCCAAAGGTGCAAGACACACAGGTACCCCATTACCAAACAGCAGGAGGCAAAATAATAAGTATTTTTTGGATATTGGGCCTATAGCATTCTGCTCACTGGAATTGTATCACCTTTGCACACAGCATTTTATTTGGAGACAAAGAAATAGCAGGAGTATGCACTGAGTGAGATATGAAAGAGAAAAAAAAAAATACAATTTTGGACAAAGAAGTTGATACTTCTGAGATATGTTTGACATCCTGTTCTTCATGAGTGTTTTCAATCGCTACATCTTCCTGAAGAAGCACCTCTCATCTTGCCTGCAAATAATATGACACCCCAGAAAATTAAAAATAATCCATTAAAAAGATTACTATCTTTTCAGGACATGGCAGCTCAACTGTAGCCACAAAGTGGCTCTCTTGGGAACAGACTGTCATGAACACAGGGGTTATAAAAGACAGAACAAGTTGTGGGAAAGTTGCTTCGAAAGGAGGTTAACCGAGGAGAATATGACCTTGGTCTTAAGTTTCAAAGGAGAGATGATGTAAAAGCCAGACACCACAAGGGAAGGAAGACACAGAAAAGAAGAAAGCTGGGAAAACTCAGAAAGGGAGAGACACCAAGAAGGCGGAGACGACTTGCTGTGCCAAAAGCAAGCAACAATAACAGCACAAATACTAGCACTCTCTTGTCATAAGATCATAATCAAAATTATTTTAAATTTAGAAGAATGACATTCAAGAGACTATTTTTTGATCTATAAATTATTGTTTTTCATGATTTTTTTTAAAGTCACTGCTTATTTTTAATCAGTTTTGATGGGCAGCCACAACCAAGTTCCTAAGTAATCAAATGTAGAATATGCTTGAAAGCTGTTCATATCTACCAGGGCAAGACGGATGGTGTAGTGTAGGTGTCTCCACTTTAGATTGCACTGAAGCCCAAGGGACATCAACTGAGTATTTAGCAATAATGTAGCAACTGTAACAAATGGTAGGACTCAGCTATTGATCATCATTTGGGCTTTCAGGGAGAAAAATAAAAGGCATTTATGGGTTAATACTTCTTACTGAAATGTGCTTATTTAGAGGTTCACTTAACAGATGCCATCATCAGGAGATGAAAGTCCTTACACTGAAAAGACAATTTTAATGGCCTTTCCCATTAAGCTATGGATGACATATTTCAAAGGGCAGATTATTGGAGTCTTTCTGCTGACAGCAAGGAATGTCAAATGAATTCAGAATATCAGTGAATTTTTAAGCCTTGGTAACAAGGATTTTAATATAGGGCTATCTTACAATTCAGGACAAAACACCTTGATCAATTTATTCTCCTGTATAGCGCATTTATATTCATTGCCAAAACAGGCAATGGACCCTTACTGTTCATGGGAACAAAACTCCAGATGCTCCTATATTCTAAGCCTAATGTGTTCAGTTACTGGTGTAGCAGCATTAATCACAAAGAACAAGTTTTATGGCCTTGGAAAAATGGAACCTCAGAGATCTGTTAGACTACTCTGCTCGATAAAATGTTTCCTATAAACAAATGAGCTCTGAATATAATGTACTAAACATTACCACCCCATAATCAATAGGTATCAGGAAGACTGTTTTTAAGGTTTAGTTCCCTTCCTGTTCTCCAGCAGACTGCAATTATTCAGCTCTGTACTGCAGAGCTCCATTAAGCATTTTGTTTTTCATTGAATGACTAGAATCAAGTGCGTATGGCCTCCACGGATGGATAAACTGCTGTAAAAAGAGATAAGTCAGCAATACTGATTGGCTCTGTTGTCTGAGCGTGCCTTTGATTTTTGAATTACTGCCAAAAGCATCATCATTCTGTGTTTACCCTTCAAAAGCCCTCGGTCACTCAGATGCTGCATACACTCACAGCACAGAGCTCTCCTTTGCAGAAACAATATTCATTAAAAAAAAAGACAATTTCAGTATTTGTATTTATTGAATGTAAATTAGTGGCACAGATCTTCTATCTCTCATCTTTCATGACAGTTACTATATACTATGAAGTGTTTAAAAGACCAGTTTTACTTTGATGCCCACCTCTTTCACTCAGATAAATGGTTTGCCTCTGTGCAAAGCTGTAGGTAGCCTTCAAAGTGTCATTGGTCACACTGTTTTCCTCTTCCCTCTCTGGCAAGCCAAAGTAACAGAACCGTCCTCTGTGGTGGTTTCTTTTGTCTGTGTGTCTGTGTGTATGAGTTCATACCACTCACTGAAGGCACGCTGCATTTTTTCCTCACTGCTGTGGCCAGGACTGTCAAAGCCAGGCTCAGTACCGGCTTTCACAGGACACCACAGGCTTGCATTTCCCTACAGAGCTGCAACAAGAGCTGTTGTTTAGCTGTGAACATTTGCTGTGCACTTTGTACCTGGGTAAATGCCTGCTGGACATAGCAGGAGCATGACCAGAACAGGTCCCTGATGAAGCATTTGAGCTGGTTACCACTCTTTGTGAATTCAACATTCAGCACTCAGGAATCTGCTAAGGCAGAGACAAGTAAGGCACTCTTGACACGACAGGATTACCTGTCTGCAAAGGTGGATAATATGTAATACTGTATTATATAGAATGGTTATTCCCATTTGAATACAAAAACAATCAGACACCAATGATCTGGGTTTTAGGCAAATGTACAGGTAATACCAAGACCATAAATAATTAAATACTGTGTGCATAAATGGCAATAAAGTGACAAATGAAGGCAATTGTTACCTGCTTGTTCAAAGCCTTGTGGACATTTTGGAATCCCATGATTTCTATTACTGCAATCTCACCAGAGTTGCAAGTTCAGGTGACTGTGAAGGTCTAGGCCCTGTGAAATCTTATTCATGTGCACATTGTAGGAAGCAGGGATAGGAAAGGCAGAGCTTGTGCTGTTCCAAAGGTGCTGCCCTAAGAGCTTGGGTGGGGAAATGCCCTCGTACAGACAGCTCACAACCTCTTGCATGATTAAAAGGAATTTCCTTGGGAAAAAAGTTCAAAATACTAGCATATGCTCTAATCCATTTTCTAGCTATAAAGGCTTCTTTAGTACTGCTTTTGACTGACAATACTTGAGATAACATGTTTATCATCATTCTTAAAACACTTGAGAGAGAACAATGTGGGTGCATTTTTTATTTCGGTTTTAACTTCTTTATTTCATTGCTGTACAGCTGCATTACACTTGGCTTTAATCCCTCAAGCATTATTTTCCTTGGCGAAACAGTCACTGAACTGAGTAGAACTTACTATTGGAAAAAATATGCTTGAAAAACCAGTGTGATGTCAATGCCAACTGAAACCCATGGAGCTTAAAATGTCACAAATGTGCCTGTAGCTGAAATACAGAGCTCCTCTTTTTTTTTTTTTTTTTTTTTTTTTTTTTTTTTTTTTTTTTTTTTTTTTTTTTTTTTGTCTGAGCTAGGAATGTTGTAAGTCTTAGGTTGTGAAGTCAACTGTAAAAATCATAGAGTAGCCTCCTGAAGCTGAATGTGTGCTGAAACTGAATGTGTGCTTCCCTCCCCTCCATGAACAAACATTTAGAGAAGAATTATGTAAAACTGGATGTAGGAGAATTCCATAGGAAACAAATGACTGCATGGCTCCGCTTCCAGTCTTGCCTGCATTAACTGTAGCTATCTGTAAGAAGTTGGGCTACAGGCTTCTCAGAGAAAAGATAGAACCCGACTTTGTAAAACATCTTTAATATTCAAATATATAAATAAGCACTACTGAAGAATAATTCAGAAGACTGCGGTGATCCATTACGAACAGATGCTATAAACGGGAACAGTAACATTGCTAGGTAAGGAAGAAGCAAGCTATTTTAGGAGTCTTGAAAATCTCTTCTAGTTCTTCAGACAGATCATGCTGCTATAGTTATTTTATAAAAAATTATATTCTGAAAAGCACTTTAGTAAAAGAAACCTTTTACTGGAACTATTATTTAACCAAGACCTTCTACAGCACTAAAACACACTGCAATTGAGTTCCTGATACAGTTTTAAGAATGGGAAGGGTGAAAATAAGAACCAAAAAACCCTACCATACCTGCACCAGGAGCTATTTATTAGCATAACACTCTTCCTTTTAAAGATTTTATAACAACTGAAGTATATACAAAGTCTTACAGCATTTACACAATAAAAAAGTTTCCTATTAGCTGATGTAGTATAAGGTAGTGCTGCACTTTACTTCAAAGCATGAGTACAATAATAATGAAACAGACCACTTTACTTTCAACTTCTCCACTACCCACACCACCACTGTCAGTTGGAATGACAGTTAATTAAACCACTGGGAAGACAGATTGTTGAAAGATTTGTAAAAGGTTGATTCGCAGCACTAACCATTTTAAGGAGGAAAAAAAAAAAAAAAAGAAAAGAAAAGCTACATACTGTCATGTTTCTACGCTTTCCTAGAGCTGGAACAAACTTTCACAGCCTTAGATATAACATATGCAAGACAACATAATCACATTTTTTCAGATATAGTTCAGCTACTGAGTGTATTTACTTCTGAATAGGAGGCGTTATATTGATATGGCTGTGTGTTTCCATTTTTGTTCATTAACTGCTCATATAGGTCTACAAAAAAAATTAAGACAGCATGGAGTTTGTAGTTGTGATGTGTTTTGACTAATAAAGGCATTCAATATCAGCTATAGGATCTAATTATTCCTGTCAAAAGTTTAAGACCAGGAACCTTTGAGTAAGAATCAAACCCACAAAATCCTCCATCTGCACCATTTTCATCTGTTGACTCCAAACTTCTTTAAGCTTTTCCAACTGGTATAATACAAAATCACTAAAATGCTTACACCAACCCAAATGCAAGACTCATTTAGTTTACGAGAGGTCAAGCAGATTCACTAGACTACTTCTGCTGTAAAACAGAGGGAGCTTACCTAGGAAAAAGAAACTTTTTACTGAACAGTGCCTTACTACAAGAAGGGATATATAGTTTAACGATACATAATTTAAGAACATAGCATTCTTTGCCTTTTACAAACAGCTTTCGTGTGCCAAAAATGCACTTTCTACAAGAGATAAGGCTGCTTTGCCTATCGTCGTATGCCTAAACCTCATATTTTGGCCAATCCCGCTTTTCTTCCCCCCAAAGGGATTCTGTTTCAACTTAGAAACAAGTAACGTCAGTTGACAATATCTGTATTAAGACAAAAAGTGACATATATAAAATCCACAAGGAACCACATAAATACCAAAGAAGTCATATAACCTTTCCATGTAAACACTTTGATTATACTGAAGCCCTAACCAGATTCTTGTCTTAAACTTTTGGCAGATAATGTGTATGCTCAGCCAGGCTTTGTAGTTAGTTATTGTTCAAGTGGAAGCCAGGTCAGCTCACATGTTGACAGGCATGCAACTTGGAAACATTGCACAACAAGCAACACAAAGAAATTTGAGAAGGGTACAAGACTTCAAGTAGACTTCACAACCCTTCACAAACGGAATATTCACAGACAAAGATACAGTCCTTGCTTTTTTTCTATGGTGGATTTCTTTCTCACACATGAGACACTTTCTGTGACTCTCTAGCTTGCTTGATGCTATACAACCACTTGATGATTCTGGCATTCCTTTCAATGGCAGAAATGCCATATGGCACACGGTCATTGGCACTGTCATCATTTCTAAGGTCACTGTTGCTGTCCTGAGACTGTTCACAGTCTGAACTAATCATGCTTGCACTGCGAAAGTTGAGGGATATAATATCAGAGTTAGCCCTTGCAAAGTTTTCCATCCCAAGGTTTTCAAGCTCTTCAGGATCCAGTCCGCAGTAGTTAAAGAATCGTTCAACATCCGCATCGACGCGAAAGTATCTGTCGCTTAAGTCTGATTTTGATCGCTGTAGGGAGGGTCTTCTACTAACCCCGCATCCAGACTCGACTGCCTCAATCTCTGGGGATTTCAGGGTGGCAATGGCAGCGATTTTGGGCTTTGGAGGCAGAGGTGGGGCTGAACTACTGCAAGGTATTGCTTTTAAGGGCTTTGCACTAGTTACTTTCCTAATGTCTGAAGAGCTGTGAGAGACATGCAAGAAAGTCTCTGCTGACTGATCTAGGAGCCTTCTGCTGACATTGGAGCTGCTCTCCTGTGGGCTGCTCCGGCCCTGCGTGGGGTAAACCTTCAAGGATTCAGCGAACGAGTGTCGGTTCAGCTCTGTCGAATCGGCCCTGTGGGGCGGCCAGTTTCGGGGACCGTGCTTGTGCCCTGAACCCGAGCTGGAGCCTTCAGAGCTGTTGATGATGTTCTTCAAAATCTCAAGTTTCAGATTTTCTCTCTGGACTCCACTCTCAGTCTTTGCATTGTTGCTGAAGACTTTCAAGGTGGGGCTCCCCAGCGCTCGCTTGGCCGCAGGACAGACCGGCGGCTTCGCCAGCACCGCCGGCTTCACAGGCTCCTGCTTGGCATTGATGACCTCCTGGCTCTTGACGTATTTCGCCTTGTCGGCTTCAAGCCTCTCCACCGCACTCAGTCTTTTCGGATTAGGCTCCGCCTGCCTGCGAAAATAGTCAGGTCCTTTGTTCAGGATGCGGAGAGGAACGGCAGATGTGAAAGTCACGGCAGGGCTGACCGGCTTCACCATGCTACCTGTCGGTAATGTTTCTGTAGGCATGTTTGGTGGTCTTTCCCCCGCAGCCGTTTTGGATTCTTCTCTGGGATCTCCTAAATGCACGGTGCAGAAACATGTACATTAAGCACAATGAATAGCCGATGAATCCTGGGATCTGAGCGTTAGCAGCAGTGCCTCATCTCACAGCTCATTAAATAACACTGCGTTTCTCTTTTAAAGGCAGCCTTTGTAGGGCAAGGGCACCCGACACAAGTCCGTATTAGTCTGCTCCGCTGGCTCCTTTCTTCTCGCTGAAAGATGTGGGAGTCTCGCCGTCCCCTCCGCGCTCCACGAGCGGCAGCGATCTGAAAGGCAGAGTAACCAACCACACGTTAGCGGGAGCGCCTGACATCAGAGCGATAGCAACAGCCGCCTCCCAGCCTCCGCTCCCACCGGCCTCCGCTCCCATCGCCGCCCGCCCGGGAAGCTGCCGCTCCCGGCATGGGGTGGCAGCGCTCGGGGCGCCCCTGCCCCACTCTGCATCTCACAAGACATGTCTTGTTTGATATTTACACTCTGAGCTTGGATTTAACAAAATTACATTGGTGGAGGGGGAGAAAAAAAAAAAAAAAAAAAAAAAAAAAAAAAAAATGGGGGGGGGGGAAAAAAAAAAAAAAAAAAAAAAAAAAAAAAAAAAAAAAAAAAAAAAAAATTAAGCCCCACCACAATACAGCCATACACTTCTAGAGGGAGAAAGGGAAGCAGGAGAGAATTCAGAGATTTGGATCCACCCATCTCCCAGTAAAAAAGCACTACATATTAATGTATTTGGCTTAGTTAAGTTGATTTGTGAACATGTTTTATCTCTAACCACCAAACATTTTTCTCCTTATAGGCAACTTGCTATATAAATCTCAGCAATCAATTGTATTTTCCTTGCTCATTAAATTGTACAGAAAACAATCTAGTCTAAAAAGCAGAGAGCAAACAGAGACATGTAGAGTTTTAAGTGCAATGCCCATCTTTCATTACTAATCTAATACAGAATGAACAAATAGAAAAGGAGATGTCACTAAATCCACCAATTCCAGTTCCTAGTCTGTTTGACCATCAGTATCCATAGCACTGGTGCTCCAGCAGCAAAAGAAGGCTTTCCAAGCTCTCGTGATCACCTTACAGACTTAACAGAACAACAAAAAATGGCTTTGGTTTTTTATGAATGATTTTGGGAACAGGCAAAACCATCATGACTGGGTTTGAAAAAGAAGAACTTGTCTTCAACATGTAGGTTGTAGACATCATTCAGGCTTCCGTCAAGCAGTAAGTACAAATGAATTTTCTTCATCTAAACTATTTTAAGGGTTTATTACTGAGATTGTCACAACAGTCTAAAATTCAACACCATGGATCATATTACAAGTGCTGAAACAATTTTTCCTACATGAGGCACTGAAGGGCACTTATCACAGAATCTACTTTTCAAGCAGTGATTTCGCTAATGGGTCTCATTTGTTTTATTACTGGCCCATTAATCTATGCTGCCCTCTTTAATATCCCATTTCTATTATCATTGTGATCTTCAGGGAGAGAAAGAAAAGCAGCTCCTACTTCTTTACGCTATCTTAAGGAACACAGAGCAGTATCCTTCCCTGGGATGACTTACTTTCATGTTGCTGTCATCCTGTGTGTTACCATCCACCAATAACCAACTTACTAATATAGGGTTTATATAGTTTTGACAAAAAAAACCACCCCAAAACAACAAACCATAAAGAAATTCCAGCTGAAGTTACATTAATAGTAAAAATAAAACAGCCTCAACTACTGATGCACAGAAATATGTTACATATACATTAAATATTTTCTACGTATTATCCAAGGTCAAAGCAAGCAAAATATACAAATGCTATAATGAGATTATAGGAAAAAGCTGAGCTTTCTCCTGAAGGCTCACTGTCACAAGCATTCTTAAAATACAAACTAACATATTTAGGTGGGTGATAAACCAGACACACATTCAGTGCAATTGAAAGGGTAGTGAAATGTTAATTAAGCTTTTCTTTCAATGCTGTTTTATAAATCCTAGTGCTAACTCCTCAGCAGTTCGACTTCCTGAATTTAAACTAGTCTCTCTGAAAGAGAAAAAGCTTTCCTCATTTGAATTAACATATTTATTGGTACTGTTTTGAAATTAAATATGAAACTTCCAAACGCGCAGAAGGCAATTCCAACATGCATCTGAACACACACATTTCTCTTCCATACACACAAAGCAAATCTTTCCACATTGCCAGCTCAGAGCCGGATGGCTAAGTGGATATATAAATACCCCATTGATGTGTATATTTAATACCTGTGTGCAGAAATCAAATCTATGTAAGAGCAGGGGTATTGACAAGAGGAAGAAAACCCCAGAAATAACTGAGCTCTTTTACCTAGCACTGTCACCCAACTGAGTTAGTACTACTTGAGTAAGCAAGACAACTTTCCTCCATAACCACTGTCATTAAAGGTGACCATGGTCCTGCCCCTGAGGACAGCTGCCAACTCCATTCTCCTCCTGGTGAGTGGCTCTGCACACCACTACAAACCAGAGCTACGGGAACCAAGGCCTCCAGCTCAGAGCTGCTTTTGGAAATCTTTTCCCAGCATTTCATAACTTCCTTACTTTGGATAGCCCTCATCAACATCAGCAAACATTGTCTAGGAGGCTGAGCATCCACACTGGCTTCAACACCACACTTAAAAGGAAAAAAACGAGAAGAAAAATAAATCCCACCATGCATGCGTGTTTATCTGAGAGAACAAGTGTGCTTGTTTGCAAGCACGTACAGAGCCAAGAGCTCTGGAGTCAATGGAAATATGCTGCAACTGGCAATGTGCTTCAGGCATGTCTAGAAAGAAAAGCAAGGACCTGGTGGGGAGCCAGGACAGAAATGTCCACCTGAGCCAGCACAGGGAGCCTGGGGTGTAGCAGTCAGGTGGTTACGTGACCAGCCATGGGCGCTTTGTACCTGTGGGGCTGCTGCTATAAATTAAGGAACATGCAGTTATGAAAAGGGATCAACTTTTTGTGTATTTTTAAATTGCTCCATTTCACTGAAGTGCTGAATTTGAATATAACCAGAAAGCTTATTCAGTATTCTCATCTCAGAGATATAAAAATTACTAGCCAGATACAGTTAAAAAAGAAAGTGTGATGATGAAAGAGAGGTGGATGAATGTAAAATCCAGGGAAACTTCTGCCCATGCTGGTGATGGCTGCAGCCTGCTCCTACTGCTGACTGGGAAAGTGAGTTCAATTCCTACCAGCCTCTCTTCTGTCCATAGGCACCAGAAACACTACAGTGACACTACAAATCCTTGCTACTTATTAATTTCATTTTTAATGATAGGGACTGAGAGCAGCAGTACAGTGTAGTCTCAGGAAGACTTAGATTCCAGTTGTGAAAAACATCATTGCATCAACCAGGGCACAGAAGTGGCTTTTCCTGGCTTAAATTCCAAAGAAACTCACTGCTTATGCATCTGAGTTCACTGTTGGTTACATCTCTGGTACCAGTAACACCCTGCAGAAATTCAAAGGCAAATAGGTTTTCTTCATCCACTCAGAAAAATGTGTGAAATATACCTAGGGACCCAAGAAACGATCCTTTCTCTCTGTTTAAATCCAGAGGTCTGCTCTATAGGTGTAATCCTTCAATGGACTGAAATGTGTTTTTCAGGATTTACTCTGGATTTCCATTCTTGGTCTTCCTTACAAAACTACTAGACTTAAGAAATTATTTCAGGAAAAACAAAGACAAAAACCTTATGCATGCATTCAAAATTCATGCACAGTTCTATTTAATACTATGCATACATTAATAAAACCTTTCTGAAAGGTCTTATTGAGCTCCTCTAATACCCCACAACTATTGCAGACCAGCTGAGAAGAATACAAAAAGCACAAAGTTTTGGGTTTTTAAAGCTGCATTTTCAGTCAGACGCTTCAATTCAGGATTCCTTTGTGGCAGAGGCAGAGATACAAAGCACTTACTCATTCTAGGCATCACACTCTAATCACTCTTGAGTCCATAATATGTTTGTCAGATAGTCATATTTAAATAACCAATGCACTATCTGCATGATTTAGGGGAACACAACACAGCCTACAGCAGCAATAGCTATACAGCTAACATTAACAACAAATAAATCTCCTATAAAATATTCTTTCCTTAATTTAAAGCCAAGGCAGTAGGAGGAGATAAAATATGCAGAAACTTTGGAATCCCAGTTCCATATATTTTAAATATGCAGTTTCTTGAAATGTATAAGAAATTTATGAACAGACCCCATTGTGGCAAGTATTTATTTCTAGTACTATTATGAATACAATAGTATTGTACAATAATAGAGTTCATTTTTTCCTCTCATACCTAAAACTGCATTCTAAACACAGACTGAATGATGTCAACTGACAGTAAATAACACATTTCTCTCTTCAGTCCTGTGGTGCCCTGTAGCTCCTACGCATTGGCCACGTTTCAGCCAGTCTTTGTCTAAAAGCATCTACAGAAAGGCATAAAATTACATATTTTAGCAGTATTCATCTTACTGAAAAAGCAGTAAAAAGCCACGTGAAAATGTGGTCCAAATGAAATGAGTGAAATTTCTGTCCTTGACTTTGGTGAGGACATTGCTTTACCTGACAAAGTTACAATGAAGCTCATTCTCCTAATTCATCCCTCTGGGACAGCAGATGATGAAGAGATTTCACAGAAGGGAGGATGATGTACAATGGATAAATATAATGAAGGCTGACAGCCTTTACTCTGCTTTCCTTGATATTTAAAGGTCTGTGTCAATTTTATTTTCCAGGTGATAAAATATAACTACCACTACCTCAAGATACACCATAAACATGACATAAATTCCAGTATAAGTAATCAAGAAGTGGCTGCAACAGGACTCAAAGAGATCACAAAACAAAACCTTCACAGGAACACAGGACACAGATGGAAAATGTCGGGTTCCTCTAACACCTGGGTACACTTCAGAGCTGTAAGGTCCCATTATGAAGATGCTGGTTTTTTAACAGTCACTGCAAAGCCTAAAAATGAGAGCTTCACTGAGAATGTGCTAAGTTATACTAATATGTATGCCTAAAACTGATACAAGTTATTCTGCGGATAACTGTCATTGTAAACCTCACATATATATGTTACTAAGTTTAAAAAAACAGGCAAAGCCTAAGTAAACTTGGCTGAAATTGATAAAAGGTCATCCATATCCAGAATGGCAGCAGTATTTCATTTTTAAAACCAATTTTAGATAAAGATGTGTATGCTGTGTAGTCTTGGTCTCACATAATATTAACTGTCAAGATAAAGCATGAGGAGATGAAATAGTCTTTCAGATCTAAATGACTCAAAATACTAATGAAAGTGCCTACTTTCAACTCCGTTCCTCCCTAAAACATGATACGGTGAACAGTAAGAGCAATATGCATCTGTTCAAGTATACATTTAAACCTTCACAAGGTCATGAATAATGTGAACTACAGTGACCTAAAACTAAGAATGGCAGAATTATGTAGGCAAGAGAAAATTTCCACCAAGTGGGAAGGCAGCAACTTTGGCAAAGGCAGTCACTTTTCACTGCTGATGTGTTACTTGCAACCAAAACAACCCAAACTAAAACTAGAATTGTTTGCAATACCTTGCATAGTTGAGCATAATATGGGCTGATATATTTATGCTAATTCTGCTTTGCTCTTACATCAAAGGCTTTTAAGACAAAACTCTCCATAAATACAGCAGTGTCACCACTGAGCATTCTTTCAATGTGCAGTGAAAATTATGAGGCTTAAAGCAGGACGTTACCATAACCAGAAATGTTAACACCATTAAGTTGAAATAGCTGCTGGAAAGTCCATGGAGATATAAACATCTGGAAAGCAGGAACCTAGTAGCTATTCTTCCATACTAAACCTGTAATGTATACCTAGAGCTCACTGGGAGCTGGATAGAGATGCCTCTTTGAAAGAAAAAAAAAAAATAGAAAGTATTTTGCTTCTTTTTAGTTCTGAAATCCATCACTGTTACATCTCCTACCCAGTGGCAGTAATCCACTCTCAGTGATGCTTCTGAGTTAAATACTGCCTTATTTACCCCTCACAACAATGAAAACTCTGATTCCTTTCAACAGGTTGCATTAATGCACAAGAAAGCCCAGAAATTAAATTCCCCTTTCTTCCAACTAGACAGTAAAACCAAAATAAAATATCTTATTATTTAGAGCAATAGTACAGGCTGTGTTTGTAAAAGCTGTAGTGGAAATCAGTTCTGTTTTCTTTGGACCCCTGTGTTGCTTAGACAGCATTGTGTTCTTTGCAATAATTTCAGTTGCTCATTTAAACCAAAAAAAAAGGGCTTAAAATTATAATAAGGAATATAATGTTTTACTACATTTGTAGCCTAATGTAAATATTTCTATTTCAGTGTGCATTTTATGGGAATGATGTTCTAAACACTTCACAAAGTTTTAGGAAACACCCTTACTGCTTGTTAATCAGCCAGTGTCAATGGCTTCACGTCCAAACCACTTGTATACTTCTACACCTCTCCATAACCGTCATGTTTTAAATTTACAGCCTCCTCCTTACAAGAAAGCCACAATTCCCAGTTTATCCTGTGGTCTCCTAAGCCACACAGTTTTCCTAGTATCTTTTGTGTACTTTTAGAAATCAACACAATCCCCTTCTTCAGTACAAGATACTTGGCTCTCGTGTTCAGTTACATTTCAGAAATTCATCAAACCCTGATATATGTTCCTGCTGTACCAAGTCCCACCTCCTTGGTCCCTCTTCTCTGGAAAAAGGGGGACTTTTACTTCTCTCCTACTTCTCCACCTTTTCACACTGCTTCCCCATTTCACCATTACACTTTTGCAAGGTACAGTAACACCTGCTCTGCTCTGATGGAAGGAGCAGTGCTATCTGCACTACACTTTTTCTTCCTTCTCTACTGATAGGAAAAGCTAGCATCTCATCTCCTTGGTCTTGGTAGATGTCCTTCAGGGCCATGGTTGGATTTGGCATCCTTTTTTTCCTGGTGGTAGCGCTTCTATGTGTGGGGGGGGTTGAAAAAAAAGTTAATTGTGGGTTCACTGCTGCAAAGTGGGGGAAAACAGAGGGAGGCAGAACAACACAATAATTTCAATTATGAAGCTCAGCAAAAATGGTTTAAATGGATTACCATTCATTTTAGCTCCCATCTCAAGTCCATGGCAATTCTGAACAAGCCCACTTTCAGAGTGAGACCTATTTTAAGCCACCGAAATCTTTGTGGCAATAGGTTCTGTAGAAATCATACGCACTTGCAAAGAGGGAAATAAAAATCTATCTGCAAAAATGTGGAGATACACCTGCAAATGCCCTCCTTCTAGTATTACCACAGAAACATCACCTCACTAGCAGGATTTTCAGACTCCATTGCCCAGGTGATCCCCCCAAGAACACTGCCAAGTCTGGTCCTCAACAAGAGAAGCACGAGTGTCATCAGTAATCATGCTGCTGGGAAACAGCACAGTAACTTTTGCAGCATCCTTCACCAAAAAAAATTATAGTTATTAACTCACCTACAGAACATACATCTTGATAGCAGTATTTTCAAAATGCCAATTCTGAGCCATTTGTCACACTGGGATAAATTAAATATAGTTCCAAATCCTTTAAATGTTTGCAAACTTGTATGAATGTTAAAGCACTCTACTGCAGCATACCAGTGCAGCTATGGGATTGGACTTGGCCTCAATTACACTATGGAGTAAGCCCTAAAACATAAATCACTGGGGCTTGGAAGAACTTTTTATCTTTGAAATACTAAGAAATCAAGCCAGATTTAAATGGATAAAGTGCAAGTATAAATTTTCAAAATGAATGTTCATATTGAATGTGCAGTGTGCCTACCAACATAGCCTTGTAGTCAGACTTAAGCACCCATGACCAGAAGACTTCTGTAGGTTCATCTCCTTCAAAGCTACTGCTGCACGACAACATCACACTGAGCCTTCAAAACTCATCAGCACTGAAGCACACACACCTAAAATGGCAAATTCTGTGGGGAAACAGTCTCTGTTCACCATTTAAGTGACAGCAGCACTCATAAAATCTTGGGTAGTTGATATTTAAGCTTGGATCTCACTACAAAGCACATGTTCTTCTGCCAATACTTTTTCCCCTCAACTAATACCTTGAGAGCTCACTTCTGAGCTCTTCTGTCCGCCTACAAGGCCTCAGTGATGTCCTGAACATCAAACCAAATGAAAACCTGGACACTTTCCCCATCTCCCATAAATTACTTCTATGGTGCCCATCTCCCATATTTCACTTCTATGGAAGAGTATTGTGAAAAATACAGAACGATCATGAGCATGTAGGATAGAAAACATGTTCAAAGAAAGAGGCCCATGGGCATGCCCTGAGCAGCAATGACACCTGGCATAGAAAAGCTCTTACTTCTATTACCAGATATGCAAGCAACTAAGCCTGATGATAATTCCCAATCTGTAGAACAAAAAGGGATCTCTTCACCTTAGTCATCCACACTGTCTTATCCAGCAGGTACCTGCCAGATCTAAAAACGCAGTCAGAGCTGTGGAGGATGACAAAGAAAACACTTCCTCCACTAGATTTGGAGTCCAGACTGGAAGCAGCCCTCCAGTGCAGATACTCAAAATACCAGGCTATACAAATGTATTATACAAATGTCTCAAATATGGGTATCAAGAGGATGGTGCCAGACTGTTTCCAGTGGTGCAGTGACAGGATAAGGATGGCTATAAACAAAACCAGAAGTTCCACCTCAACATGAGGAAGAACTTCCTTACATTGAGGGTGGTAGAGCATTGAAACAGCTGCCCAGGGAGGTTGTGGAGCCCCCCTCTTTGGAGACATTCAAAATCCACCTGGACACCTTCCTGTGTCACCTGTTCTAGGTGACCCTGCCTTGGTAGGGGGCTTGGATGAGACAATCTGCAGAGGTGCCTTTCAACCCTAACTATTTTGTGATTCAGTATGTAGAGAGACAGATCCTTGTCCAGCACTTGCTTTCAAAGGCTTTCACTTTAAAACAAACAAAAAAGTACTTGCAAGTTTTCTTTAAATAAAGAAAAGAGAAAAAAAAAAGACCACATAGTGTACCTGACAAGGAAATTGGTTTACTAACCCTGCTCTTGTGCAATTAAATAATTTCTAGCAAGTAGGACATTTCAACTGAAATAGGAAGACCAACTTGGGTCTTCCTCAGGAGGTCAGAAACTTGCCCCAGTTTGGGGACTGGGGATTTGATGCAATCTCCCATTTCTCAAAAGAGTTCAGCAATCTCTGATTTTATGTACATAAACACTGCTGCCAGCTTGTTCTTGTGGGAAAGGCAAAAAGTACCAGGTATCAGGTTGCCATGTTTAGACTCCTAGTTACTGATGAAAGTTCTCTAAAACTGTTTACAATGAGAAATACATTAAAGGAACATAGTATAATAGGTATGAACAGATTTTATGTGAGAAATAATCATAAACCCACAAAGAAAACAGCTTCAGTTAGACACTCCCTTGCAGTTACTTAACCTGCAAAGCTCCAGAAATGCTCAACTACATGAAGACCCAAAATAAACAAATACAGCACAGAAAAGAAAAACAATTTCAACAATTTAGGCAGTGAAAAAACAGAAACCATAAAGAGCTATTATAAATGGAAAAAGGCATCATGCTTAAAATTTCCCCTTTCCTCTAGAGATATATAGTAAAAAAATAGAGATATATAGTAAAAAAATCTTTTGAAAATGCTTATTTTCAAAGTTTCAAAACAAAGCTTAATAGCACCTTCCTGAAGTTTTTTACATGTTGTGAAAATATACTTGAAAGAAATAGTGCCCAAACATACAAAGTATTTCTTATAATACTTGTCAAGATTTTACAAGCAAGAAACCAGAAAGCCATCTAATTAATTATATTTAAATATTTTCTTACTTTAACAGCTTGTTACACGGAAAGTTCTTTTTAATAAATTCTGTACATGAACAGGAGCATTTAATCTTTAGAAATAAATATTAAAATATAGCTAATTAACATCTGCTACTGATATTAAAATCATACAAGGCCACCTTTAATAGGCAATACAGTAGGCACAATTAATAAATGAGCATGGTAAAACCAGTACCACTAGAAAAATGATAATGTTCAGCCAGGGGGATACAATGAGTGGCCTAATTCTGACAACTGTGGACTTTGAGCTGCTCTTTTGATTAGCTGTGGGGTCTTGTTTGTCAAAACTCTTTGTATTAAACAGCCTTTTCTGTAACATGAGATTTACTGCGGTAAGGTCAGCATGGCTATTTAAAAATAATGTCTACAGCCTAATTGCCCTGAGTTAACCATTTCTAAGCATTGCAACTCCACACATGTGAAATATTGTATTTTTTTTCTTAAATAAACACACTGAAAGCTTTGACTATGTAAAAACAAATCAAGTATTTTAAAAATTATATTTGGGAAAAAAAACCAAACAAATCATACATGATTTACAGCAGTGTTCAAGGGCACGGCAACCTTCAGAGCAACTCCATGAATAATTTCTTTTATTTTTGAATGGTACAGCTATGTTTTTCTGTAGATAAGAGGACGTTTTCCCATGCCACAGGATAGTTCATTCCTCTTTTCTCCAACCTCATGTCTAAAGGTACATGTTGTTAGAAGTCAAAAAAGAAAACTGAAGGCATACATAACATTATATCTCAAAAACATATCTGTATATTACAGAGTTCTTCAAGCAGATGGTTAAACATAACAGTTTTGACTCTGGAACACAATGCAATTCAGGTGTTCACTGTTTTGATGATGTTGCAGTTAATGATTACAGCTGTATAACAACACAAGTGCTTGTGCATGGTCACATGCATAAACCTGTGAGTGTAACCACTCAGACTATACCAGCATTGACTAAAGCTGTTGAGGTGTTTGCTGTTAGAATACACTGAGTATATTTTCTTCTTGGTTGCTGTATGGGAAATACATGCCACAGAGTCCACATGTTAAACTACAGATCTTCACAAACTGTTCACAACCTGTTTAGCTGGAGATGAACATCCAGCTAGCTACTTGTCAATGAGCATACAAACTTGTGTTAAATATGCAAATTTGACACTCAAAGTGGGGCTTTCTATTAATGTTTAATTTAATAACCCTTGACTAAAACAATATTCTTGAAAAAACTTGTTTCAGAAATCAGACTGTCCAGATTCTTTTGAATGGTTTTTGCCTATCTGAGGGGTTTGGTGAAGTTATAATGATGATGCTGGAAATTCTTCCTGACCATTGATTTTAAGAAACCATAAAATCCTCACCATCTTACAGAAAACAAAAGCTGTATCGACTCATGACCACTGCATTTAATTAAATGGAGAGAGGAAGGCAGTGGAGGGAGAGTGGAGGCATCCTAGCTCCAAAAAAACCAACCAAACCAAACAAACAAACTAAAGAAACCCAAACCCTGGAACTGTGAGTATGAGGAGAGATGAAATAAAAGTGAGAAATGACAAGACACGGAGAGGTAGAAGAGAAATGTAATTAACCAGGCAAAGATCAGAGAGGTGAAGGTGTTGGGAATAGAGAAGGAGGCACTGAACAGTGAGTTGGGAAGCAGGAATAGATTACAGGGACAGAGAAGGATTATAAGAAAAAGAAAGAGACAGATCAAGTTCTCTTCCTCATCTCCTCTCTAGCAGCTCCTACATCCTGAAGAAGGAACAGAGCTGGCATAAGGTGGTTGGCAGGAGGATATGGAGAAAGGTGAAGCTCTCAGTGAAGCTCCTCCTGAAGCAAAGCTCCTGCTAACCCAAACCACTTTTGGGTTGCAATAGAGAGATGTATCTCTCTCCTGCAGATTCAGCACCTGGGGCACACTTTCTGCTGAGCTTAGAAGGCTGAGGGCAAAGGAGCTGGCTCTGGTGGCAGGAGGATATCACAGAGGGATACCAGCCTCAGAGCATCACACACTTTCAGGATGAAAATGCATAGTGGAGCGAATCCAGCAACCAGAAATACTGACCAGTCAATTGAACAAGTGCTGAGGTTTGCTGCAGACTCCTCAGTAAATCCTGTTCTTCTTTTTGGCAATGCTTCAGACCCTTTTCACATGTTGACTGCATGACCAGATACACAACAGGCTTGTCCCTGGGGAATCCTGAATTAGGGATGCTCTCCACCCTGTCTGTAGACTACTGCTTAGAAAGACTGCTTAAGCTACTCCCCATTCCGGCCCTCCCTGTGAGAGTATTGGACTACCCCGAGATTGCTACATACTCATTCTCCTCTAAGATAAGTGATAGACAGCCACTTTAATAAATCTCCCCTCTTCTGTAAACAAAAGTACATCTCCAAACTGGAAGTTAAATACAGGATTGATATTGGCTGCCCAAAGTAACTCAAGAAATTTATCCCAAACCCAGAAATTGGATAGAGGTATGACAATCTTGTATCTACTGCTTTATCTTCATTAAGAGATGAGTATCAGCAAAGTTTTTAAGTAGCTGACTGAAATGACTTAACCCTGCATGGCAAGGTTAAGATGCCTAAAACAGACAAATAATGGGATGTGGAAACCAAGGTGCCAAACCTCAAATGAGGTCACAGAGGGTCTGATTTTTCATTTGCTCATGCCTGCTTCATAAAGATAACCTCTTCTGCCCAATTGCCCTGCCAGCACACCATCCCCACCACTGCTGGGGAACTGAATCCCTCCACTGAAGGTGTCCCTCAGTCCCAGTTCCAGCTCATCACTGATCTGGATTGGTTTCAAGGCATTCTTTAAAAGCTAGTGAAAAGGGAGGGCTGGCTGTGTCACCCCAGCCAGGACTGAATGCTGCTTTCATCATAAATCACAAATCCAATCTTTTCTGTTGACAAAATGAGCAATATATTTCCAACAAAACTACAGACCTACTGGAGCATCTGTATGAACACAAAACATTGAACTCCATTTCTAAGACAGCAGAAATAAATCCCATGCAGCACGACATGAGGAAGGCAAAAATATGAAATGTGATTTTGAAATTAATGTAGGTTAACTTGTGATCACAAAAATGTTCCTGGTGTCAGTCCATGGCACAGGTAAAATGGTTTTGCTGCCTTAATTTCATACCATGTTTGAAACATATCTGGAATTTCAAGTTCTCAATTCCTCAGCTGACAGAAATGGCTTCTGAGAAGATTTTCACATTCTAGGAACAGATTTTTACCCTTAAATTAGCCATGCGTACTCTCAGACTTAACATTTTGTCTTGAAATAAAACTGCAGCGATAATTGTTAATTTAAGACCCCACACAATGCAAATTTATGTTCTGGAGCCAAATATGCTGATTGGAAACAGATGAACATGAAATGCCTTTTACTGAGCAGAATTAAAACTAAGTATTAGTGAAATGTGTTACTAATTTGACACGACACATCAGACATTGATTACTGTTTTTTTTCTTTGCTACAATGAAATTCCAGAAGTGCCCTATTAATCTTTCAAGAATTGTGCAACTTCTGTTACAAGGTGCCACATGTGCCACATGTTCAGCTCCTGTCCCCTCCTGCTCATGGGTTTCAGCTGACTGACTTGTACTCATCAAGGATGAAGCTACTCTTTCCATTATTCCTGACACTGGATTCCTGACCTTTTGTTTTGGAGTTTTATAAGGATTTTAAGTTTTGATGCTCATCTTCTGCTCAGACCTTGAGATCAAGCCCAGAGTGCTGTGGATGGACTTGTGACTGAGGACTGGAAAAACGTACCCCAGCTTTCAAAATTTGCAGGAAATAGGATACAGGGAATTACCAGCCAGCCAGCCTCACCTTCCTCTCTGGAAAGATGATGGAGTGGCTCATTCTGGAGTCCATCTCTGTCCACATGAATGACAAGAAAGTGCCCAGGAGTACCAGTTTATTACCTCACTAGTATCAGTTTAGTACCTCACTAAAGGTAAAATGCTTGAACAACTTGGTTCCCTTCTGTGATGAAACAACTACCTTGGTGCATGAGGGGAGAGCAGTGGATATTGCCTACCTTGACTTCAGCAAGGCTTTTGACCCTGTCTCTCACAACACAACATCCTCTTCGGCAAACTCAGGAAATGTGGGCTGGATGTCTGGACAGTGAAGTGGATTGAGAACAGGCTAAACAGCAGACCCCAAGGGTCATAACCAGTGGCACAGGGTCTAGTCAGAGGCCTGTCACCAGTGGTGTCCCCCAGAGTTCTATACTGGGCCCAGTGCTGCTTAACTTGTTCATCAGTGATTTGGATGAAGGGGCAAATGCCTCCTCACCAAGTTCACTGATGACACCAAACTGGGAGCAGTGGTTGATTCTTCAGAGGGATGTGTGGCCATGCAGAGGGACCTCAACAGTTTGGAGAGATGAGCAGAGAAGAATCTTCCAAAGTTTAACAAGGCCCAACGCAGGGTCCTGCACCTGGGGAGGAACAATCAGCACAGGCTGGGGGCCGACCTGCCAGAAAGCAGCTCTGCAGAGAAGGACCTGGGGGTCCTGGTGGACAACATCTGTCCATGGGCCTCCAGTGCCTCATGGCCAAGGAGACCAATGGTGTCCTGGGCTGCATTAGGAAGGGCATTGCCAGCAGACTGAGGGAGGTGATCCTGCCCCTCTCCTCAGCCCTGGTGCGGCTTCATCTGGGGTGCTGTGTGCAGTTCTGGGCTCCTCAGGACAAGAGAGACATGGAGCTCCTGGAGCAGGTCCAGCAAAAGATGATTAAGGGACTGGAGCATCTTCCTTATGAGAAAAGGCTGAGGGAGTTTGGCCTGTTCAGCCCTGAGAAGAGATGACTGAGAGGGGACCTCATCAATGTCTATCAGTATCTGAAGGGAGGGTGCCAGCAGGATGGATTCAGGCCTGATCAGGGGTACCAAGCAACAGGACAAGAGGCATCAGGCAGATCTGATCCACAGAAAGTTCCACTTGAATATGAGGAAGAACTTCTTTACTGAGCACTGGAACAGATTGCTCAGAAGGGTTGTAGAGTCTCCCTCACTGGAGATATTCAAGAACTGGACAAAATATTCAAGTCTGGACAAAATTCTGTGCCATGTACTTTAAGATGACACTGCTTAAGCAGGGAGGTTGGACCAGATGACCCACTACGGTCCCTTCCAACCTCACCCATTCTCTGATTCTGTGTGACTCAGTATTTGGAAAGTAGTAGTAATAACCAAATAAGTAACAGAAGGTCTGAAGTACTGAGGCTACCAGTGCTTGTTTGCACTGTAGATCTCTGTTACAAAAAGCTAATGCAATCTACTGAATGCAAAAACAGTAACCAAAGTACAGGCTGGGAATAAAGGATGGTAAAAAGCCTGGGATTACTGGAATACTTCCAAAAAGGAGTCAGGTGAGTAACAGAAATAAATAGAAAGCTCTGGAGGACTAAAGCAAGAAGCATTCGCTTGCACTGGAGGTCTCCTTTGTAAAAAGCTGAAACAAATTTACTGAATGGAACAACTGTAACCAAAGTACAGGTTGGGAATAAAGGGTGAGAAAAAGCTTGGAACTACTGGAGTACTTCCAAAAAGGATTCTGTAACATTGACACATATGTGACTGAGGCCAACAAGAGAAGAGAAAGCCTCAATCTTTCTGAAATGGCATTCAACTATATACTTGCAACTAATGAATCTGCCAACCCAATCAACTAGAGTAAAGGTGGAGGAAGAGAAACTCATTATCACAACATACCTCCTGAGACAGCAGAGGAGGACATAGTAAAATCATTCTGGAATTCCTCCCCTTTTATCAACCCCTGGGAAAAAAATGTGCATTTTAATTCAAAAAGGTACCTGTAAAAGTAGAATGCCCAACTCTTGTCCACACTCTGAACAGGGGAATGTAGTGCTCCAGAGGATTCTGAAAAAAGAAGACAAGAAAAGAATATATGAGAAAGGCATTAAAACAACCCAAAACACATCACAGCAGTAACACTGCAATTGCATGCACGTCAGGGTTGAAGGTCATTGGAAACAGGACACCAAGGCCAGTCCATGCCAGGAGAAAGGAGGGGAAGAAGTGCAAGGCAGCCACAACAGCAATCAGGACTATTTGACATGAAAGGTGAGATTAATGATGACATCAGTGTGGCTGAAGCCTATGAGCTGTGAAATAATAACAACTAATTAAAAGGTCATTAGGGAAATTTCAGAGCACAAGCTTGCACATGATGCAGTATCTTCTGTGTGAGATGAAATGCATGTGTTGGGGATCAATGAATAAATGCAAAAAGGGCCTAAATGTCAAAATGTAATTTTTAATTCACTGATGAAGGACAAGAAAAAATTGTGCCTTTTAAGTCCTCATAATAGACAAACAATTCCTTTTGTTGTGTTTCTTGCTACTTCCAAATAACAAAGAAAGAAAATACTGCAAAAAAAAACCACCACAACTCTGTTTCTATGATAAAAATTTTGTAGGGCATGGAATCAATGCCAGCTACTTTACAAGTACTGAGGGAAAAATATCAATATGTAAATGTTAGTGTTATTTCAGGGCAGCTGCTAGTTGATTTTGACATGAAAATATGGAATGTACAGTGATGATCTGTTTTCCCATACTCAAAGTTAAGGCCAAAGAGTAAAATATTTGTGTGCTTAAAAACACTCCACACCTCTCTTACTGGGAGGGATGACAGGATATGTTCCAAGCTAACAACAAAAAGCAAGAAAAATGTACTCTTTAATTTTTATACATCTACATGTAAATTTTTTGCCCTTTTTTCTTAGTCTCTTTCCCTTTTCTAAAGCATTTATTTTAGGTAATACTTTTTTAAACCATGGCAATATTGTATTTACAAAACACTACTCCTGTCTAGTCAATCACTACATCTTTCATTTAATAAGAAACACCTTCTCCTTTTATCCCCAAAATTATTAGATACTTTTTTGGAGTTCTAAACCACTTATTAAAGTCCACACACAAAAATATGATTGCAAATATCTTCACAATAAATTGGCTGACAGAAAAGCACATAATTTTAAAATTTTTAGATAATATTCCTGTAATTAAGCATTTCTGTGTATGCAATAGGCAAGGGAAAAATAAGTCAGTGTATTTCTTTGGGAGGAAAACACCTCTTCTGTGGGATGCAGCTTTCTACACATCTTTTTATGTGGAAAAAAAGCAGTGATGGAGGAAGGGGAGAAGCAATTTTCCTCTTGGCTGTGAGGCTGGTGACAGCCAGCAGAAGGGCAGAAATGCCAAGCTGAGGAACACCCACTATCACAATGGCTTTTAAGAGAGCTCCAGAACACAGTTACCACATAAGTGCATGCACAAAAGAGTTTTCTTTTTCCCCTACCAACAAGTATACCCTTTTACTTTCTAAATGATACAAGTATATAGACATAGTAGCTCACATACACATGGTTTATTTCAATAGTAGTAATTCAAACAGACACATGATATGAATGTCAGTGTGAACTATATAGTGGAATATGTTGTTGTTTAGTGAACACCAGTGTACACTATGTTAAGAATATATAGCCTATTTTATCTTCTAAGTGTTAGAAAGAGGTCAGTAATAAAAAGTAGAAGTATTAATACTGGAGTAGTTCTTGTACAGTGAGTTGCCATAATCCTCTGGTGCCACAATACATATGCTGCTCCAGGTCTCAAGGATTTCCCAAGAGGGTATCCATTAAACTGTAAAACCATCAGGAAAACACACATCACAGGCTTCTCACTAAACTTGGTTCTGGACCCAAGACAGAAATGACTGAAGAAGATTTACATACAAAACTCAAACAGATAAATGTTCTGTGGAGCTTTTAGTGCATGACTGGTTTCATCATTCATGCTATGGAACAAAACCCCAATCATTTAGCATCTGTAACAGCAGCATGCACTGACAAAACTGCCAATGGATAAAGCTTCTAGAGTAATATGAGGCAGACCAAGTTCTGAACTGTCTAAGGTACAGACTGTAAGTTCTTCAACGTACCACACAATATTCTCATGACTACACGTCTCACACATAGGACCATGAAGCAGCAGTGTGGACAACCCTCTGAGAGGACTCATGTCTCTGCCAGCAGGACAGCAAATCCTCAGACAGGCAGCACTGGTAGATGCAGAATGAATAGCCCAAGGCAGAACCAACTGCCCTGTTTAAACAGATGAATTGTTCTGGTAATAGACGTCCAGTAGCACGTTATCAGTCCAAGACAGTGCCCTTCAGCAACACATTTTCAGACAAATCTCATAATCAACACAGCACCCTTAGCACAGCTGAGAAGGGCCACATACATTACAGTGAGTATTTTTAAACATTAACATGGAACTGGAAGAAAAATAAGGAAAGTGAAGAATATAGTATAAATTTCAGTAGAATTTATGAGAAAGGACTTATCTGGATAGCTAAAAGCACCAGATCCTCCTTTCTCAATTTAATATATGGTTTAGCATAAGAGGTGTCACATGAATATTTTTCAAGTTCTAATTACTCATGCAAGTCCAATTTTTATGTGTTTAGCAAGCATCATGGTATACTCCTGCCACCAAATTTTGGTTACTCCAGCTACCTCCCTGTATGGCCCAATTACAATGCAGAACCCAGAAAGGCCACCATGAAGTTACATGCACTTGTTTTTCTCAATGAAAATATGAAAGGAAGATGATAAATAGACAAGAAATAAACAAACTCTGCTTGTCCCACTCCTTCTGTGGAATTTGCAGTAGAATACAAGGCCAGCCCTGCATTGGAAGAACCAACCTACTTGTGATAAACCGATACCAAATGTTTGGCCTCCAAGAAGGCAACTTATGTCGGAAAACTACTACAGTTGATTTTTAGGTGTTTTTTAATTCTTTCTTGGATTTCTTCCTGGATCTGGAGGCCCAGGATTTAATTTCTCCTGCAGTTGTATGACTAAGATGAAAATATAGCAGGATATGTTGCTGTTCAGCTTTGCACTGGATACACAGTAGAGTTTGAAAATGTTTGTTACCTTTGAGAGCTCAGTGCTTTTTCCTGCTCATGGACAGAACCTGCTTCCTGCAGGCAGGCACATCTGCCATGGTGTGCACTAAAAGCTGTGCAGGTGTAGTCACCATTCCACTCCTTTCTCATTGACACTCTTTCTTAGATTTTTTTCTCCTTTAAGTAACTTAACAAGGCCTGTGCAAGCAGATTTGTATCACAGAATCAGAGAAGGGTTTGGGTTCCATGGGACCTTTAAGGTCATTTGGTTCCAACATCCCCACCATGGCCAGGGACACCTTCCACTAGACCAAGCTGGCTCAAAGCCCCATCCAGCCTGGTTCACTCCAATGGGAAAGACTGATCTCTGCAATACTTTCTCTTAGGAACATTAGGTGCCCCAACAGTACTTCTCTTAAAAAAATCAATAATAGATATGCTGATGTAGTACCAAACACACAGTAGCTGAGATATGTGCAAAGAACTGATTGGTCACTGGCTCCTACTAGACAAGTGCAAATGGCCTCAATATGAATAATTAAAGCAACTGTCCTTATCTTTTCAGTTCTCTTTGGGGAAAAGAAAAAAAAAAAAAAAAAAAAAGAGAGCAAAGTAAGGGAAAGAAAAAACAAAAACATACTCTGAACCATCTGAGATCCAAAACAACATAAGGACAGCTAATATCAGACTTCTCAAAATCACAAAAAATTCATGACACTGAGCGATATACACAAAGCTGGTTTCCCTTCTGAGCTTCAGCTAAGATTTAATCTCCTCTGTAAGGGCAGAAAATGCCTCACACCTATCTCACACCTATACAAGGAGCACACGAACTAAGATAAGAAATTCTGGACTAGACTCAGACTGTAAAAAAAAAAATTAGCTTCCTTAATTAGGTGTGAGCTACCAAATTCTCCTCTGAACTGACATTTCTCTGTAGCCTTTTTCTCTACAAATCTCACACTCATTCATATTTCTCTCCAAAAAATCCTTCTGGAACGCCTAGAAAAACAGTCCACAATGGCTGGGCAGCTGGCATACTGCAATGGCTCATTATCCTAATTTCAACAGGAAATCTCTTATCTGCTGGTGAAATCAAGGTCAAGTGGAAAATTTTAACAACCAGTATGGGGAGATCTGTGCATCTTCAAGTTAAGTTTGTAACTAGATAAATTCTAAACATTTTTGCCATTTTTTAGAAATGTATTTTTTTTACCATTTGGTAAACAAAAGGATATACAGATCGCTCAGGAAGCAGTGATGCTCCTTTTCAAGACAGACTGACTGACTTGGGGACAGCCACACACAGGCTGGGTACTGGCAGGACAGAAATTCTCCTGCCATCTGTGGTGCCAGGCCACTCCAGTAAAACAAGACATTTAGAGGACTCACTAAATAGCATCTTCATAATGAGGTTGAGACCTTAAGAACTAAGAGTTATTGAAACATGAGTATAACATACAGAAAACTCCAGAAAACTCCACCTTGTTCCACCAGTGATCCCTTTAGCTGGTCCCTTGTCATTTCAATATTCTTACAATAAAATGCACCCACGATACAAGAAAAACAAATCTCGGAGTCCTGTGACTGGCATTGCATATTCAAAATTTAAAATCCCAAAGGAAGGAATGACCATAGCGTTTGCTACATAAGCAAGAGCCCAGTGAGGATTTTAAAATGGAGAAAGAGGCCAGCCTAACATCTGGATTTCTTATTTGAGATACATCTGAACAATGGAAGAGACATCTGTCCCCGGATATTATCAGCAGAGGGACACATCTCATAACAAATTCTCAAAGGCATTGTCAAGGACATCTCTTCTTCAGCATCTCTTAACTCAAAAGCATGGTGTGCCCCGTGCCTGGGGTAAGCATGCAGGCATTGTAGTAAGGATTCAGGGAGTGTAGCTGATTTTTCCCATTTTTACTTGCTGGAAATCAGGGAGTTTGCTTCCTCAGCCTGCCTCCTCTTTAGACAACCACAATCTGAGAATTGTCAAAGCTTATCTCAGTTTAATATCAGAGATATGAATCTTAATGAAGAATAATTAAAGCAAAGACTGCTTTGCCTTGCTGATGGAAACTGAAATGAAAGAAAAATGGAATGAAATCATTATAAAACAATTTTCAGATAGGCAATATCATGCCAACTAAATGCATCTTATGAAGTGCTAAAATATTTATACCTAAATATATTTTCTATAGCTGCTCTGCTTTTTGCCTTCATGCAGGTTCAGAAAAGTGTCATCCTTGAACATTAAAATCATAGAAATACCACAACAGGAAAAGTGAAAAACACATATGAAACTTCATTTGTACTACTTGGATGACAATAAATCTTAATTAGGAGACCACACACTGACATGTGCAGACACACAGAGAGGAATGCTCTGTGCCCAAGCTGGCCAACCTGCAAATGAGTGGAGAGGGAGCTCGAAGCTGCTGCCCATGCTCTGCTGAGGAGCACACAGTGCATTAATACAGCAGGAGGTGGGAACCACAAGCTGCACAACATAGAAGAGCTTACTTCTGACATGTTTCCAATGAGTGAAAAAAAAAAAAAGTCAAAACACCTCCTAAAACTCTTTCTTTGCAAAAATATTAATCTCACCGCCCTTTTGAATAGAGGGGATAACCAAAACAAAACAAACCCCAAACAATCAAGGCAGTGACACAGCCACAAAAGAGAAATGGAAATGTTTAAGAGAATGAAATTCAATTAATCACTGACTTTTGCCTGAATGAAACACTGGGAAATTTTTCTGGCTTTAGTGACTGCCAAAAGAAGGTGATTTAAAAAGTGTGATGGTTTACATGAAACATTCGTATTTGGATGTGTCAGTGATCTTGCTCAGAAAGTGCACCTGCTGTCTCCAACAATGGAATCCTCTATTTCTTCATTTGCATAGCATTTTTTTGTGTTGATTTCAAAGATGGTTGAGGATCTCAAAGGTCTTTTCCAACCTAGTTCATTCTCTGATTCTGTGTTTTGTTGGCTTTTTTTTTAATGAGCTATAATCATAATTCACAAATATTGCAGGTAGCCTTTTATTCTGAGAGTTAACATTGAACTAATTTTTAACAAATATAATTTATCTTTGAAATAAACAACTTAAGTTGGAGACGTGTAACTGGAGCACACATTAGAAGCTTACTATCTTTCCCAGCTTTATAGATATAAAAACATTTTTATAAACAGATATACTTTTTTCATAATTTTTAAAAAAAAAAAAAAAAAAAAAAAAAAAAAAAGGAAAAAAAAAAAAAAAAGGAAAAAATAGAAAGATGAATTTAGGTACTGAAAAAGCCAGGCTTGTATTTTTCATGGAAATGCTTCATTAAGCCTAAATTCAGAGATTCTGTGCATACTTTCAAGAGGTACTTAGCATCCAAAAGTCAAACTGTGACAATGAAATAGGTGCTTGGTGTCTGTGGAGACCAAATTTAGCAACGCCAACTGGAATGTACAAAGTTGAAGACTGCCTTTTGAAATACTAGACTCTGTGCACTTTTGCTACATGAAGAAGGCACCACACAAGTGGAAGGAATATAGTCCACCCCTCCTCATATCCCTGGCCCATCACCCTTGGCAGCAGATCATACACATCTATTATTAACACCTCTTGCTGAAGAGGAGGAGATGAAAACAGGACTTAGCTGCATATGTGCTGAAAGTACCAAAAGGGGATTCTTGCTTCCTGTCTACAAAAGAATCCCTTTGATTTTTATGCAGTTACCTAATTAAATTTCACTGTGCATATTAAGTTTTTGGATGTCTAGCTATTTTATGCTCAGCCCCAAATCAAAAGAGCACACATTTATAAATGACCCTTTCACTAAAAGAAACAAAACCAAAAACTAGGACAATGTTTGTTGTATGTAAAGATATCCCCAACTCTAGTTGTTTCCTCAGTTCAACCAAGGAGAAGAGATCATGCACATAACTTCTAACTAGGTCACAAACTCTACCTTTCTAATATTTTATTCATGCACCTTGTAAAGCAATGAACATTATTTCAAGTTCCAAGAGGAGCATCATGCCATGAGCAACAGCTCTTCATGAGTGCTTCAATATTGTGTTGGGATTACTTTATTTTAGGGATGGAGAGACAGATCCAATTTCTTCAGTCAGTGAGAAATAACAACATAAAATCAAGCTGTCAATCTCTTGACATACTATTTGCTTTAACTTACACTTGATAGTTCTTTGATGAGTTGGTGGATTACTCTAGAGGAATTCTCAAATATACTTGTAAGAAGAAAATGCATCATCCAAAGTCTAAATTAGCCATGCAGAATTTATACATATATTAGACAATATTTAATGGTCATAATGTTTTCAGAATATATATAACAGAATATATACAGAATAACTGTGTGTGAACTTTCAGCTGGTGGATATCTTAGAAAACTACATGAGAATTCATCAAGTGCCACAGCTCTCTTCTCATTCACCTGGGCACATTTAAACACCTGCTTCTTAGGATCTTTACAACCTGATGTCTTCTTTCAGGCCAGTATTTGTTACACCTGATTCACTAAGACTCAGAAATTCTATTTTGAAATTTTCTTTTTTCTATCCTAGCTAGAAAATGTTGGATATCTACACCATACTCAGTGCTGCTGAGAAAGACAAGGGCCTTTGCAGAGGTTAAAAGCAGGCTCTGGGCATTGAGCCAGCCTCCAAATGTTCTTTGCCCTGCTAAACTGTGTTTGGATTTGCTGTGAGAGTATACAGTACCTGGATAGAAACTCTTGAAATACCAGGGGCAACCTAATATAAAAAAATAGGGAAACAGCAGAAGAAACTATTTAAGAGCCATTTTTCCACTTCATTTGCTAACAGAATATGACTTACACATAGATACTGGACCTGGAGTAGCATATGCCTTTTTGGGTTGGCTGTTTGCATTTGACTGCAGAATATTTAATTTCACACTGGACAACTAATTTTAAGTTCTTAAAGAAAAAAAGTCAGGATCAAGTCTTGCTGGATGGGTATATTTTTAAAAATTAACACCATGAGAGATAAAAGCAACTGAGTTATGAAATAACAGTTGCTTTTTTTTCTTTTCTACTATCATACATAGATTTTGGTGTGATATCATACTCGGTGCAAGCACCTGAAAATGCTACTATTTTAGGGATGTCATGCAAAAAGGTTGAAAAAGGAAAGAAATTAAGGTCAGTTGACATGAAAAGAGGAACCAGTCTCAGGGTACTCATGGGATGCAGCACAGAAAAGAGTTTTTCCTGCAGACATGCTACCTGGAGCAGCACAGGCTGCCCAGTGCCAGACCCATGGTGACCCACCAGAGCCAGCTGACGAGCTGGAGCGTAGGAGGAGAGGGTGAGGGCACTGTGTGTGCTGAGCCATGAAAAGAGAGGGCTACAGGGACACCTACCCACTGTCTGCTACTGCCTGCTGGGAGGGGACACAGACTGTCCTCAAAGGTGCACAGGGAGCAAGGGGAGCATGGACCAGAGCTGCAACATGGGATATTACAGCCTTACGTGGGGGAGAAAACTTTATTTTCAGGGAAGTGATGAAACACTGAAACAGAAATCCAGACAGCCTGCTGGACTTTCATCCTTGGAGATGCTCAAAAGTGTCCTGTCCATGGGCCTGAGCAACCTGATCAGATGGGACTCAGGTTGGTCAGCAGGATGGACGAGGTCACCTCTGCAAGTGCCCTCCAACCTATATGATTCTCTGATCTCATCTTGCCACCTCTGTTTCGGTGGTGCCAAAAATCAAGTGTTCCTTTCTCTCACCCTCTCCTCAGCAGCAGATGACCCAGACATGGAACACAGAGTAATAATAAATAAGTACATGTTTAAATTCATCATCATCTATATCTACCTCTTTCTATTTCTCCATGCTTGAAAGAGTGGAATATTTGCTTCTCAGTAGGCATTTCCTCTCAGAGGGCATTTCCTCTCTTTTGCTTTTTTGCATCTCTCGGTGATTTACTTGCCAACAGCGCACAAAACAGGATGACTTGAGAAAAATAAAGAATAACATGAGGAAGAGAACAAGAACCAGGTAGAGAAAGAAATGCATCACCTCTTCCTTCTTAGCAGCAGGCACCTGTAATTTATTCAGCAAGACAGCGACTTGACAGGCAGTGCTGTGCAGGATTGCTTTGTGTACAGCATTAAGGAATCAGTTCAGGAAAGGGGGTGAGAAGGATAAAAAGCTGCTAATGCCAGTGTTTAACTGTCAGTACAGGCTAAACAGAGGGCTGATGGGCTGTGCCATTCTGTGCAAGTCTGGCTATCATGCTGAAAACATGCCCCAAATTCCCTGTATTGGTGATATGCTGGGACATACAGGGACATGCATGATATAGTGGGACAAAATCAAGTGACAGGTATAACAAATCCTGCTATTTAGAAACTGTCTAATCAAAGGAGATGCTCTGATGCCCCAAAACATGTATTAGGCAGGGAAATTGCCAAAAGTACTCCATAAAGTTCTGTGGTACATATCACATGGACTGAACTAGCCAGTTCAATAATGGTGGGATCTGCTCCTTGCAGCTCACAGAAGACCACATTGAGGCAGAACCGTGCAATGGTATTGTCAAAAGAAAACAGAAGATATGTAAGCAATATTGAGTTAGGCTGTTTGACTCTTCCCAGTGTTTCTGCCAACAGTACAAGCAAGAACATAACAATATTTGCAGTGATACAACTCAGTACCAGTATTCCCGGCTGACACTGAGCAACAGTGATCACTGAATTAATTTTTTCTGTTTAGTAAAAGCAAATAATAGCATTATTAGAGACTGTCAGAGGACAAACAAACTAAAGCAACTCAGCAAACCCACACAAAACCTGGGTAATTAAACTCCCGTTTTTCACAGCAAGGATGCCTGGAATCTCAACACTGCAAAACATGTGACACTTCCCCCATTCAGTTTTCCTTTAATCAGCTCATTTTCTTCACTATCCCCACCAAAAACAAACTACATTTTGAAAGGATCCATTTCAAGAGATAAGCCCAACCCTCTGGTACTTTGTCACATGGCTCCCAGGAAATGCTGCTGGGAGTCATTAAAGAAGCAAGTACTCAGTGGATTCTCATCTTAAAAATGTTCAATGCAAGACTCAGAGCCTGGTTTCACAGCTATCTTGTCTGCTAGTTACTAATGAGTAGCGAAGCAACTTTGTGCTCACCACCAGTGAATCTCCAAATGGCTTTGCACTGCAAATGCTGCCCACACTGGATGTAAGCCATGATACTACAAATGTGGTTTATGGTTGGTGAGGTTTCCAGCCACTGTCTTTGCACTGCCAACAGTCTCTTCTTCAGTTCATTTTGTCATCTTATTGTCTATGCTGTCATTATCCAATCTGACAATTACACCAGCATACCAGGAACCTGCTGCAAAGGAGTACTTATGAGGGTGGAAATATTTTACTTTAAATATTTCCTATGAAAGAATAAATGCATACAGCTCCCACCTCTGCATCTTTGTTTTCAGGATCCAAGCATTATTAACAACTCTTTTGATAAGGAAACTATTATTGCTTTTACACAATAAGAGGTGGTTCTAAGGATTAATAATATATATGCAATGCTTAACAATTTTATAATGAACAATTTATTTGTACTTATAATCTATACCTCAGCTACAAAGGTAGCACAGCTGCCCTCCACTAGTCACCACAGTCACATTGGTTTCATCCTACCAAAGATCATGGTAGAGAAATGTACAAGCAAGGTAAACTGCATCACTTCTGAAATGCTGCTTTGTGAGTTATGGGAATGCCATAGCAGCCACAATGTATTAACTGCAAAACACTACACCTATCCCAAATCCTCCTTCAGCAAACTGCATACCTGGTGGAACCAAGCACCAGAGCAGCAATAGGTGAGGGGCAGCCAAAAAAGTGCCTGCCCTTTCCAGCCCTTTCAGCTGGCCAAGATGCTGGTGGACAGCTCACCTGTTGGATGAAAGCAGCTCAGAGTAGGATCATCCAGGGAGGGGGCTGTGTTACAACAGCTCTCAGCACAGCCAAGCCCTGCAGTGCTTGCTTTGCAGAGGTGCTCACTGCTGTGACAAACTCTGGAGCAGATCCTGGGAAGCAGGAGCAGAGAGGGGAAGGACACCCCAGCCCAGCCCAGTGGAAGCAGAGGGCACTGTTTGCACTGCAGGCCAGCTCCTGTTCCCATCTGACAATGGCAAATCTCTTTGTCCCTTGGCAGTTCTGGGAACAGAATATTGTCAACCCTGTTTTAATGCTACCAATATTAGCATTGTCTTCAGACAATAAAATGTTCTGTCGCAGTCGCTGTGGGCTCAAAGCAGTGAATACACACTGAGTCACCCCACATTAACTTAAATAGCACAACTGTGTGAACACACATTCTTCAGTTAAATCTACACACACTCAAATGTAAAAATAAGCAGATCTGCAAGGAAGAACTCGCTTTCTACACAATGCAAAAGAACCCTTGCTGTGTGCTTCCACAACCTCAACAAACATGTGGCAAAAGGCTTACTACAACTGCTCCTATTTGCTGATCTCGTAGTAGATGAGTATACAAAGACACCCCACAAGAGGTTATGCAATTAAAAAATGTGTGTGCCTAAACCTGGCTTTATCTATCCCAGGACCTCCACAACGCAAGGAGAGGAGGTACTCACAAGCAGCCACTGTGCACCACCATGCCAACACAGAGCAGCTTCTGTTCCCCTTCTTTCCCTTCAAATCACAACAGCACCTCTCAAGAAGAATAATTGCTCAGGTGCTTTCTCACTATCTGTAATAACACACCCCTCATGTTATGTTCAGCCCCATTCAGAGGAGGAGATACCCAGAAGATATCAAGGTGGAGCACAGGGACAATCTATGGCCCAGGCATTTGCTCTTATCACAGGACCTGCTGCGCTGCCAATTCACCACGGACTGCTGACCCAAAGCAAACAACAGATCTGTGTTCAGACCTGTCTGTGCTTCTGTCCTTTAACTAAACCATCATGTGAATAGAAATTATATAAAGTGAGAGATTCCGCACTTTGAAATGAAACTACAGGAGACATGGAGGGTTAAAACGAGCACACTATTTTATTTTTTTGTTTGTTTGTTTTACACCTCTGAAACCATCCAGCACTGTCCTCCTCACACCAAAGCTGCAAAGCTGCCTGCAAGCACATTATTTTACACTAAAACAAAACTTCCTATGTCTAACAGTTCTAACACAACCTGATCTACTCCAACCTGGCATCATCATTTTAAAAGGATTTTGCTGTCACGCATGTTCAAAATGTTGGGCACTTGATCAACTGTCCATCTGGCCTGATAGAGCATGACTTCAGTATGATACGAATTCAAAGAATGCAAATTGAGGCAAATAAAGCATTCAAACCACCAAAGATACCTTAATTCCCTTTCTCTAGGAGGAGTTCTGATGTGCTCACCTGAAGGCCTTGTTCTTGCCTTACTTGCAGGAATTTCTCTCTTTTCCTGTCCAGTAATTCCTCATGGACAAGAACTAGGGAAAGGAAGTCCCCAGCTGCCTGGCAGTTCTAAGCCCAAGTTAGAAAACACATGTAAACATTATAGCACCAAGAATTGTTCAAGGGAAGATCTAGGAAAAATAACAATAACAAAAAGCCTTTTTTTTTTTGGCCACAGAGTGTATGTGAGGGGGACATAGTTTCACTAGCCCCCAGAATTTTCAATCCCTCCCTCTCTACCTCTAAGCAACAGAGTCTAACATAAAGAAAAGCTACTTTTTTGCCTGAGAGGAAAGCTGTAGACCATAGCTTCTTACATATGCAGAATGAAGGCAATACATAAAACTCTGAAGAAACATTTTTTTTTACCCCCATATTTGAATCGTTAATTTCTGCAATTGCCTGTACAGAACAATGAAAAACATTAGATAAACAGCCAGCAGTCTTAAACTTCATTTAAGCCCATATTGGAGCTGTCTGGGAGGAGCTGGCAGCTGGCCACCTTACCAGGGACCAAGGTGACAGGATACACTATTTTTTGGAGCTCCTTTTATCCTATGCTGATTTCCCCTTTTATCCCTGGCAGGTCTCTTGTGCACCTGTGCAATGCAAGCCTGGTTATCTCTGCCAGCCCAAAAGAGCACAGCCCAGGGGTCCCTCCCCGTGGCTGAATGACAGACAAAACAACAACAGTGTGCCCTTGTCCAAAGCATCCATTGTGTGTCACAGGTTTTGTGACTGCTGGGGCTCCCTTGGGTCCCCATGGCACAGTTTATGTAGCAGCCAGAGTGAACAGCTTCCCCAGTGCTCTCTCCTTCACCCAACAGCAACAAAATGCAGCATTCCCTGTGCGTGGAAACCAGCTGGAACAGCAATGCCAGAGACACTTGGGACACCACAACGTGGTGAAGAAGGGTAGCACGCTACTGTCACCTGACACTGATGAAAACTAATCACACTCACTGAGGAAACTAATGACTTCAAGCTCATGGACACAGGGAAAGTGTAGGGATGAGAGAAATTTGCAATGTTTGCTCCCAGATCCCTCCTGGCCTTAAGTTTATGCTCTTGCATGGATTTCCTTCCCCCAGAGAGGCCATTGAAAGCCTTGCAGGTCATGGTGGGGCTGGTGTCACCCTTCCATGTGACAGTCCTCTCCTTCCAGGTTAGACAAGGGAGCCAGAAACAACAACTCCAGTACTGAATACAACCAGCATAAATTACAAAGTAGCACAGGGATTAAGGGAAATGTTAACACAGTATTCCTGAGCCCAAGTTTTCACTGTTCTCACATCACTACCTCAAAGGGAAGGGAGCGAGGTTTCTGGGGCAGGTTGTCATGGCAGCCCTGCCCTGCCCCAGGATTGCCTAAATGGCAAAGTGCAGCACATTCAGCTGAGGGCTAACTGCTCCTGTGAGCCACTGCTGCTTACCTGGAATCGAGATGGATACTTTTAATCACACTTCCTAACTGTTGGCATTTGCATAGTAGCTGCCAAGCAGGTGATATCCTTCAAACAGCACCGTGCAAAAACTACATCAGCCCTCAAAATTTCAGGTCAGACAAATTCCTGTCCTGCTTCACACTCCAGATGTTTCAAGCAAGGAGAGATGTGGGGTGCAAAGGGGTACTCTTTCAGAAAAGCTGACTTTCTGGGGCTTAAAGCTTATCCTCTGTAGCTCCTGGAAGGCTTATACTTCAACCACGTGAAAATGTTATCACTTATTATTACACTGTATTTCATGCTCAATATTTATGCCCTTTTCTCCAGTGCAAAAGCTCATGTTGATACCTTAAACTTTACTGTGCAAATGCAAGACTTCTATTTTTGGGATGCCTTTTTTTTTTTTTTTTTTTTCCTTTCTTTCTTGCCCCTCCTCTCTCAGACATAAAGGCAAGCTTTAAAATTTATTCAAAAATCCAAGAGCAATGCAATCTTGGAGGAAAAAACATCTAAGGTGACAAAATACCCTGAGCATTAAAATATATTAAAAACACCAATTTTTTTTTTATTTCACACATTCAATCCTAGAGTGATTTTTATTAGCCTACAGAACATTAAAGCCTTGTAAAGTCAGATTTACAACAGAACTTGAAACAGCCCCATCTATAGCCTATGAAGTGCTGTTATAACACAAATTCTAAGTGTCAAACTTTAGTGAATTATGTAACTCAGCACTTCCCCTCTTTTTTAGCTATAATCTTATATGAAAAGCTGCTATCACAAAAACTGCCTGACCTTGTGCTGTAAATATCTCATTATTTTATTTATCTTACAGCTGTTATGAAAGTAAAAGTGACAAACCATGCATTAAATTGCTGATTTTGTGAACTGTTTTGAAAGCTTGAATCTCATTGTGGGTTCTGGATTAAAATACATGGATAAAAGTAAAAGGATAAGATAAAACAGGAAAGAGTAGGTAGATCAAAAATCAGGTTTTTAAGTTTTATCTTGTAAAATGTATGGGAGGCAAAAGTCAACCAGAAATATCTGCCAAAAGCATGAATTTGGGCAGTATTTAAAATAAATAACTGCATATTCCTTCTTAGATTCTCTTAGTGTCTTGCTCCAGGTCTTCAGCACAAACATAGAGTATTGTGATTTTTGGGCACAATCTTTAGGTAAATCTTTTTTTTTCCTTCTCAGTAGCTAAAAATAAAATTTAACAAGTATGAACATTTACCTAATTACCACAGTTCACAAAGTGAACAACTACTGCTCTTTGTGAAGAGATTTATGTCAGTAAATATGCCAGACCTACATACATACATACATACGTGCATTTCTCTTGAAGTACATAGAAGCACAATAACTTGGAGTAAAAACTACACAAAATTGTTAAATAAATCAGTAAGTGCTACATTTTCACAGTGAAGCACCACATTCTATTAATGTTACCCCTTTTTCACGTGATGTCATGCATGCGCTGAAAAGATAAATATACACCATGCTGGTAGTGAAAACTTCTATATACAATCATGATTTTTTTACATTACACCTTACTAATCCTTATAAAACTGCTTTTTTCCCCACTTGAATTCAGTTATATTCTTTCATTCATCAGCAGTAGAAAACAAGTAACTGAAATGTCAAACGTCACCATTAATACCAGTGTTGCAGGAGAAAGCTTAAAACCTAAAGAGATAATTAGGATTATAGAATCATTAAGGTTAGAAAAAACCTCTAAGATCATTGAGCCCAACCTTTAACCCAGCACCACACTGTTAATCACCAAGCCATATCCCCACACCATACTTCCAGGAATGGTGATTCCAGCACTGCCTTGGGCAGCCTGTTCCAATGCTTGACCACCCTTTCAGTGAAGAAACTTTCCTAATATCCCATCAAACGCCCCACGGTGGCAACTTGGGGCTGATTCTTCTTGTCTTGTTACTTGGAAGAAGCCCAGGTAACAAGACCCCCAGCTCATCACAAGCTCCTTTCAGGTAAGAGAGCAATGAGGTCTCCCCCAGAGCCTCCTTTTCTCCAGGCTAAACAACCCCAGCTCCCTCAGCCACTCATCACATTGTGACTCCAGACCCTTCATCAGCTCCATTCCCCTTCTCTGGACACACTAATTGGAAATACACACTATTTTTTACATTACTTCTACATATGTAGGTGTGGGTGGGTTTACAGTATTTATTTATATATTTTCTTCTGAATGCTGCAAAAATCACAGCTTTCCTGCCCAGCATACTTCTCCATCTCCTGCAGAGAAGGATGAAAATCTTAAGCAAAACATTATTGTTTACAATGCAAAATATTTCATGAAGAGAAAATAGAGTCTACCTCATGGATCATGGAGATAAGAGTAAGTGGAAAATGTCAGAAATACTGTCAGAGAGTGAACCTATTAATTAAAGCTGTTACTTATTTCCTAGATTAAAATATCAAAGAATAGACGATCACCATCCGCCCAGATCACTCAGATTCGGAGAGAGGAGAAAAAAAATCACTTCTAGACTAAGAAAAACTACAGGATATCAAATGTAGTCACATCTTGTGAAAACTTTTCATATTTTCCTCATGATGCAAATGAAATCTCCTTCTCCCCCCCACAAAACCTTCTCTTTCAAGACATTTTCTGGATTAGCTCCAGGGGAAGGGAGAAGCACAGATGAGCTAAAACAAGTAACCCAGCTTATCAAACACACTGCAAGGCTGGCTGCATATGGAAATGAAATATATTCACAAGCAGATAGACTAGATATGTCAGTATGTTTTTGCCATCTCTGATACAAAAATAGGTGTCAGCAAATACCCAGTATAAATTCTTACAAGCCCCTACAGGAATTCTGCTGTTTTCCTCTGGATAGTTCAACCAGCACAATCACTCAGAAGCATCTCAAAATTAAGGAAAAAAAAGGGATGGGAGGGGATCCACCCCAAACCCTCTCTCCTGTTGTCTTCAAAACCCCTACCAAAATCCCCTAAATTTTTCACATCAGTTGTAGATAGTATTCCTAGGTCATCACCACTGACCCAGGGTTTGTCCCTTGTACAAGAGGGAACAACAGGATTCCCTTCCTGAGAAACTGCTGCCATTGGTGGGCATCAGGAAAGAAGTCAGGAGCATTTAGAGGCCTAAAACCAAACCACAAAAAATGTATCTACTTTCAACAGCAAAAGCAATGCAAAGCATGCTCCTACAAGCTTCACCTTACAGAGGAAAACCTCCCTGGCTTTTTCTGAAAAAAAAAAACCAAAAAAAACCAAAAAAAAAAAAAAAACCCCTCTGTGTTTTTCTGTGAGCAGGCATCACAGCTGGCATGTGCAGGGGCTGATGCCAAGCACTCCTCAAACTCACACTCCTACATCTTGGATGCGTTTGCCTGTGCTCATGCACGCATAAAAGACGGTGGCAAACCGTGGCAGCCGTGACCTGAAGGAAGCACCATGGAGCACAGTCAGTCAGCCACCCTCCCAATCAGTTTATGCAGACTGCACAGATGCTCTCCTCCAGCACCAGAAATGCACACAATGAAAAAGGAGCTCTCTTTTAAAAAAAAATTAAAAAAAAAAAAAATTAAAAAAGGGAATTAGAAATGTTTCGCCTTCAGGCAGCTCTTGGTTTCTCCTCCCACCCAAAAAAACCTAATGTGTTGCTTTTGTAAGCTATTATTAATTCCTACATACATAAATAGAGCGATTTCATGCCTGTTCTAGAAAATTAACAAACTCAACTGCCAAAACACACCCCACTGTATGACCAAAATGCAATATCTTCGATTTCAACAGGAGCTTCTCAATTACAACTTCTCTTTTTTTGCATTTCTTTCTCTTGCTTTCTCTTTTTCCCTCTATTTTGCCCCAGATTTCAAAACTCTAAATTTTAGTAGATTAAATTGGTGGAAATCTTGCTTCTGAACAAAATCACTTCTTGGTCTGCAACTGCAGCAGACAGACAGGCTGCAGCCTGAGGATGCTGGATCAGCCACGGAGTATGGAGCATTTCAAATTTAGGTCACTTGTGCTGTTCTGACCCCAGTGAATAGCGACGGCGTGTTTTTCCACACTTGACTGTTTTCCTGCTGACCTGTGTCTCGAACAAGAGAAGTCCCAATGCAATTTAAAGAACAAGGTCAGCACAGGAGATATTGAATGCTAAATATGCCAGGAAAGGGGCAAAGTGACTGGAAGAAAAATTCACTTTCCCGAAGTTGGCTGATGGAGACCGAAGGCGCAAACGCTAAAACTGCACGAGCACACATCCTTTGGCCGTGTATGACTGGGATCCAAAGTGGGGACCGATGGCAGGCAGAAATTGTCACCATGTGAGGCAAAGCAGAGCTGAGCCAGCAGCACACACGATAAGAATTATCTCTGCTGGAGGCTGCTCGCTGCCGCGCCAGCACCTCGCCTCAGCGCCGACAAATGCTGCGGGGAAGCGGCGCCGAGGCCAGAGCCCACTGATGATAAACACGGCACCTCGGGCACTGAGGCTGTCAAACCAGCAGAGTACCCACCTGGCTGGAAATGAGCCAGCCCCGCTACGTACAGGAGAGTAAAACTCCCTGAGGAAGTAGCTGCTCGCTGCAGGAAGGTGGGAAGTGTAGTCAGGTCCCATGGTAGTGGAAGGAGAAAAGGAGAAAGCCCAAACTCTCTTCCCTTCGGGCTCTGCTATTGGTTGGAGGGTTGGAGCAGGAGGCAGGGCAAGCTCCAACTGCACCTTTGTAATAACACCTACTCAAACTGCTTTCTAGTTATTGGACTCAGTATTTGTGTTTATTCTCCTGTAGTTCTTAAAAAAAAAAAAAATTATACACTTTGCACAACACAACAACTGTTTATACAGAAGAATGGTTTCTGCACAACTGTGGTGTTTAACTACATGTGAATCCAGAGGGGAAAAGCTTAATGGACAGCAAAACAAGGTATTTATTTTAGCTTGCCCCTAACTCTTAATCTACTGGTTCAAAACTGCAACACGCCCCCATGGACATCCTCAAGCACAGGCAGCATGGGCACTCCAAAGGAAGGTAATCTGGAAGGAACTTCCCCCACTGGATATAGACTTAGACAAAGACTAACAGGGGGATCAACCAGAAAAGCAACACCTACTAAATACTCACCAGCAAATAAAGCAGCCAAGCTTATCACTGGGCATTGCAAAAGATTCTCAAAGGGAAAAACCAATCTGGACAGGCTCTAATAGGAGGAAGAACTTTGTTTTAATGAGTTTTGGATAAATGCATGGGTTAGTGATGTTTTACCCAGAGGATGAAACAGTGTGGCCAGCAAGACTAGAGCAGTGATCTCTGGTACTTGGCACAAGTAAGACTGAATTTCAAATCCTGTATCCAGTTTTGGGCCCTTCACTACAAGAAAGACATTGAGATGTTAGTTGGAGCATGTCCAGAGAAGAGTAAAGGAGATGGTGAAGGGTCTGGAGCACAAGTACTATGAGAAGCAGCTGAGAGGGTTCATCCTGGAGAAAAGGAGGCTCAGGAGAGACCTTACGGGTCTCTATAACCACCTGAAAGGATCTTGTAGTGAGGTGGGGTCAGTCTCTTTTCCCAGGTAACAAGCAATTGAACAAGAGCAAATGGCCTCAAGTTGTGCCATGGAAGGTCAAGACTGGATACAGGAAAATTTTTTTTCATGAAAAGCACTGGAGAGCCTATCTATGGAAAGGGTTGAGTGGAGGTATGTAAAACATGGAGATGTGGTGCTTAGGGACATGACTTAATGGTGGCCTTGGCAGTGCTGGGTTAAGGGTTGAACTTGAAGGCACTGTATGTCCTTTCCAACCTAAATGATTATTCAATTCTCAGCTTTAAAGAATAGCACAATGAGATGAGCCAGAATAGATCCAACTTAGGGGAATAAAACCCCCACATATATAAATGGAGATAGGTCACATGAAAGAGTTGAGAATGAAATTATAAAGGGAAGAAAAGTCAGTATCATCTCTGTATTATGACAACAGAAAGCAGATCATAGTAAGTAAAGTTCATATTGCCTAATTTAGTAAATAGGTTTTTAGAGAAACAGCAAAGTTCATTTACAGGGTGAATTTTTTTTTTTTTTCACTGATGGGAGATTTGCAGGAGAATCAGAGACAGGCATTGTTCTTGTAATTTTCACACATCTAAAAGACTAACAAGCAATTAGGAATTATAGAATGTTAGGGAAAGGGACTGATCCTTTCTTCAATCTTGCCAACTGAAGATTATTCTCTACCATCTTTTAGCTAATGGTTTGTAAGATCTAGAACTAGAAACCACAGGTGGTAGAGCCTTTTCCAGTTTCTGTAACAGACCATTCTCTGGATATATGCATCTACAAAATGAGTACTTTTAAGTTTTTCTCTGTTAATTCCTGATTCTTGTTACATCACTTATATTTTGCAAGTTCCCTTGTATTTCAATTTTATTTCACCCTCAATTTTACTTCTCACATTTGTGGTTTTCTTTCCTGAAATATTTCAAATACTGTTGACAATATCCCCCAAGGTATAAAGCATCTACAACTGACTGCCTAGATGAGGTGTCCACACAGAAGAAACAGTTTGTTGCAATGCCAGCCAAAATCAAGAGGTATCCAACTTCAGTGGGGTCAGAATCAAACCTTCAGAGCCACTACTCCCTACTACAGTTGGGCATCTTTATATGGCCAGCCGGTGTGAGGCTCCCTCCCACTGTATTTCAGACCTTTTCTGGTATTATTCCCAACTATTTTATGGCATTACTCTTTTTGAAGTCTCTCCACAACATGCAATAGTTTCACTTGGGATATACTTCTGTAAAGTTAATTGCAGTTTTGCATTTTGTTTTATGTTTCTGACCTCTTTAGGTTCTTTTGAACTTTGAATATTTGTCAAGACATGTATTTTCAGCTCTCCATAATTCAAATGTCATTCATACAGCATCTAAATCCTCTTCAAATGATCAGTTTAGTTTAGAAATGACAAAAAATGAAGCCTTTTGGAGAGACAAAGCAGGACAAAGTTTCTGAAGAAATGCACAGATAAATCCTGTTTTATCACACTCCTCATCAGATTATTTTGCTGAAGTAATTTTGACTGGAAGTTCTAAATTACTGGCAGAAATGAAATAGAACCTATTTTGAAGAAAAAAAAACCCGACAACTCAGAATTAAAGTTATATAAGCTTAGACTGACTTCTTTAATAAAGCAATGGGAAGATGCAAACTGAGGAGAAGACATAACTAACAGACCCATGGATCAGAGATTATATTGCTGTATTAGAGAAAAATAGATGTGACAGAGATGCCCACCTACTGGGAATACTAAATAACAGTGCTGCTTAAAAAGTAAAAAATTGCATAAAATAATCCTTTATAGAGTTACAGTTAGGTTATTTTTAGCACCTGAGGAGTTTTTTAATTTGCTAGTCTAAAAACAACAGTGCCTCTGCAAACAAAACACAGGAAGATGGGGAAGAAAAAGAAACTGTTTGTATTGAAGACTTGAGTTTGGAAATGGACAGTTTTCAATAATTTTTCTGCAGTGGACAAATGTAGAAAAGAAAGGTGATGTAGGGACCATATGGCGTGCTAATTCCAGTTGTGACAACAGCTTTGTTGTCTGTCTATCCCTTTGTGAGAAAATGTGCAACTTGTGTCACTGACACCAGGAGCAAAGCCCAGTCTCATCAGGGATGGCAAATATTAATGTATAGGCAAATAAAAGCTTGGAACTGGGAACAAAAATTGATTGACCAGTCCTACAAGCCATCTCTTTCCTGATGGGGAGCATTGCTGAGTGCACAAAGAAGCAACAACTTCTGAGGTGTTCAGGGAAGGTAGGATAAATCAAACAAAAAATAACCCTGCAGCGAGGACGAAACATGCAGCTTTTGAAAAAGAGCATACATACAACAACAACAAAAAATAATCCATACAACGTGCTTGGAAAGCAAGGCTGGAACACTCTCCCATAAATGCAACCAGTCTCTACTGCACTAGCACAAAACTTAAGTGTCAAACAGGACACTGGCACAGGCACTGTGGGTAAGACCACCCCACCTTTGTGGGAAGGGACAGCCCCAAGAGCCAGGTGGTGACACACCCATGTCTTTCACCTTCCTTCCAGGCAAAGGAAGGAGAAACTGGCCACAAACAGACTGCATCAGGATTCTGGAAGTGGGTGTTTGGATTTGGGGCATGGAAAGAAACAAAACAGCCTCTGATTTCACATTCTGTACCTCAGCATGGCAGCGGGTGGCTGCTGCTGTTGGAGGGATTTGGCTTTGCCTCCCTGTGTGTTAGTCTCCTCATCTGGCAAGCAGGCAAATAGTACAGTCAGAGAAAACAAAACAAGACAAACAAATAAAATAACTAACCCTTCAAAACCCAAACCCTCCTAAACAACACGACCCAAACAAAAAAATACCCAAACCAAACCCAACACAGAAATAAAAGAAAGAAAGAAGGAAATCACCACCATTGGCCCCCTGACCCCCCACCACCAAGCCCTCTGAAATCAATTAGATTATGGTTATAAAAAAGTCACCCTAATCTATTTCAAGCTTGAAAAACTACAGGATACTGATTCTCTAGCAACTGGAGATGAGAAAAACCTCAGACATCCAGAAAAAACATTTAGTAGCAAACGGACACAGAACAGGACAAACTAAACAGGGTGCAAACTAAACAGGACACAAATTCTTAAACTAAATGACTGTTGTCAAAATGTATTTTTAGTAGGTAAATCCAGACAGATCTACAATTTTTTTTTCCTCTAGATAATTCCCCAATGTCATTGCTGCTGCTAGTGAGCTCTAAGGAGCAAAGCACATGAAAAAAGGAAATTATTCTTGCAAGATAATGTAATTCAAACTCTAAATATTTATTTACCCTTGCAGGGGAAAGGGAGCAGCTGAAGCACAGCTGGGATAACTCAGCAGCACGAGCCGCCACGTGCTCCCCCACACCATGGCCTCTGGCTGGGCCAGGAGGCTGCAGGGGGAAGGGGGAGCAGAGCCAGGCTGGAACACACAGCTGTGGTCTCAGCAGCTCCAGCTTGCACTCTCCACCCAGCCAGCAAACTCAGCCTTAAGACATGGTCCACCTTTCATCCATACTGATGAGAGGAGGCTGTGTTCCCACCCAATCCATCCCTACCAGTGCTCCTCTCTGTGCTGCATCCAGCACCAGTGTCCTTGGAAGGGTCTCACGGATGCGTGCCCCAACCTCACCCTCAGATCTGGTCAGGACTCTATCCCAGTCTGAGACCAGCTTCCTTAGGTAGTGTCCCCGCACTGATAAGTTGCCTCTCTGACCTAAAATGAGGCCATTTTGGCCCAGCAGCAGATCACCAGGACGCTGAAGCCTGTGTCTGGGCAGGGTCAAGCTGCCAAGAGAAGAGGCTTGGTGATGAGGGATGGGTGACTGCAGACACCCTCTGCAATTGAATAAGGCTGCTGGGATCTGCACTCCACTGGGAACGTGGCTTTGCCTGCCTCTCATGCGGCAGCAAGACCTTTCTCTCTCCTCTGAAAAACCCTTGGGTTACACTGGTAACTCCTTGTAGAGGGGAAGCAAAATCAAGATAAAGAAGTGATCCAGGATAAAAATCATGTCATCTCCCCAAAAGGAGGTAGGGAAGACAGGGAAGAAAAGCATAAATTGTAGCCTAGCTCAATTGTGAGTAGATTTAAAACTGTGAGAAACATGCATGATTTCCTTTAGCTTAGTTCAGCTTTTCCTTAAAAATCTCAACTTTAACTACTTTGGTTAACACATATGACCATACCCTGTTCACAGCACTGGTTACTCCTTATAAATTCATACCTGCACAGCATTAATCATGATGGGAAAGCCTGAAATCCTGGCACAAACACAGCACCACCTTGTTTTGGTATGGGGTGTTTCTCCCCTCGAGCTGCAGAGGAGCCCTGCACACAGGAGCACTCACTGCATGTTCAGATGAGAAGATACAGCAGCCCTCAGACACAGGCTGAAGTTGTTCTGCTTCAGAGTCAACACCCTCTTGGGCTGGTATTGCACATGAACCATCTCTGTAGTACAGAAACACCTGAGAATCTGTCAGCTGCATTCTGCTCACATATTTAACAGTAGTCCTTGTGACCAGAAGGGCTCAAAATGCCTTTTTTTTTTTAATTTTTTTAAGAAAAGCTCAGAATCTAGATCACCCTCATTTTGCCCAGGCTGGTGTTACAACCTAATCCTGCCTGTTTATTTTCAGATCTGTCAATTCAGTACCGCTTAAAAATTAAGATTAAAACCTACCTCCACTCCCAAAAAAGGATTTAAGAAATTATCATGAGACAAGAAGTACACCAAGTTGCTACAGAGCAGACTTGGTAAAGGAGATTGCTGTTTAGTCAACTCTGTTTTAACTGTATTTTTTTGATATTCCAATCTTTTTGTCACTTATTTTCAGGCAAAAAGTCTTCTTTAGTTAGACTGCAGAATCAGTTTAAGTGAGCTCTAATAAATTATGCTTATTTCCCATGCTAAAATTCGTTTTGCTTAACTGAGTTAGGTAAAGAAGTGACAAATCCAGTTGTGTGCATGTATATATTGATGCAAAACAAAAAAAAATGGTACTTTCTACTGTGAATGAAGAATCGTTGCCAAAAATCCCCTGTCATGAAAAAGACCATAACTCAACAGCACCCCAGGCATGTTCAGGCCTTGCTAATCCCACACAACTCCAGTTTTTGCCAACCTCAGCCAGAAACAAGGGCTCATAGCAGCATTTGAGGGTGTTATGAGAACAGGTTCAAGAAATTGAGCCTACTAATTTCTCTAACACATGAGAAGTTGCCCACGACAGGAAGTGTAACAGGCATGCTCCCTACTTCTGGCAACTTTTTTTGGTTGATTATAAAATGAGTATCATAGTACTAGTTACATAGCACTTCAACAGAACTACTCTTTTTCCAATATGCAGAGATTAAATGGCAGTAAACTTACTGTAGGTCCAGATGACACAATTCAATGCCACTGGAAAAAAATCTGTGACCACACACAGGTAAGATGATGCACTGTTAACACCCAGGACATGAAGTGCAATTTACAGTCCACATGGCAGTAGAGTGAAGCAAGAACCCCTGCAGCTGAGGGACTAAGGAGCTGCACCTAACATGGCCTTCACAGTGGGACCCCAAGGTCCAATTCCAACTAGAAAATGAAAGGATTTAATAAGAAACACTGTAAAACCATTAAGATGAATCTGGTTCAGATATTTTTAAGAGTATAAGTAATTGTGGATCCTTACAGAAATTTTGGGAGGGGAAAAAAGTCCACATGTATCTAGAGGGCTCATCCTAAACATTTAGCAGTTACTTTCACAATAAGTCTTTTCATGTTTTGGTACACTAGTGCAATGTTCGTGTTCTCAAAGCTAGCCTGAAGGGTTTCTAAATTAGTATGTCAATGTTACCATGGTAACATAATGTACTACCAAAATGGACCACTTTTATACAGCCACTATAATCTAGTTAGTGACCAAGCAAGTTATAAAAACTCTTTCTTTTTCAGTTTTTTGGGGGGTTGGGGTTTTATTGGGCTTCTTCCTTTGTTTGTATTTGGCTCTTTTACATATTTATGATTATTTTTGCTATTACTACACTTTTTAAAAATATTGTTTAGATTTGTCTTGTTTATCATGCAGGAATAAATAATAGAAATGGAACCACCATCATCAGCAAAAAAATCAGCTCTTAGGACTTGCTAAGGGTAGTTGTAGTTTCTTTCAGTTCCCAGGCATATTAAGTTCTAACACTCCACCTCTGGTTTTACTTTTGCAGACTGCTCACAAACAAAAGACATTCTTTCCTTGTCACAGCACTATTTAAAACACAGTGACATCTCACTCTCAGAGCTTCTTACACACCAGGATCCTGCCCAACATGCTGTCTCTGATATCCTGGGGCATGTTAAATGGCACTGGATGCCCTAAAAGTCAACCTGCCATCCTTGATCAGACAATCCTCAAACTGAGAATACTCAAGTTAAAAACATTCTCACGTAAAGTTCAGTGTTCAAAAGACATCATCTTCATGGTCATCACATCCACACCGACCACTGTATCTGTCCTACATTCACACAAATTTGTTAAACACATGAGTTTCTCTGTATCTCCAAAAGAAAACCATCACCCTGACAATAAATGCTCTCTGTACAGTCAACCCTCACCAACAAGGGCCACTACAGGATCCCATGTGGAAAAGGAGCCACATCCATCCAGCAAGTTTTCATGCAATGGTCTTTATTCAAACAGCATCAATTATTGGAATTAAAATCTCGAAGACTTGTTTTTGGATATTTTCTATTAAGAGATAGTATCTAGTTGTGTATTTTCTAGTATTGTAAGCCTCCTGTAACAACCTCCTTGGGGCATTCCTGTGGTCTTGCTGTTTATAAAAAGAAAAGTCAAAAAAATATTGAGATAATATGAACTTACTTCTGACTCTTGTTGTGTTGAAATGAAAGAAGAAAATAAAAGTCATTGGTTTATGTTGTGTCGATAAGATCTTGATGTACTGGTTTACAAAACCACTTGCCAATAGCACTAACATTCTAAGTAGGTCTCTCAGTTCAATAAGTCATCAAGTTAGATACACTTCTGTTATGAAAATTAATTAGAATGTTTACTCCCTTTATTTGTGTGACAATATATCAAATATCCAGCTTCCCTACTTTTGGTCTGGTTGACTAGTTTTTATTCTTCTAGTTGACACTACCATTTATAGTTGAGAGATAATACCTAAGCATATTTGATTAATGTACTGAAGCAACTTGCTATATTTTATATTCCTTTCAGAAATCTGGAGAAGAAGGAGGAAACAGTGTCCAAAGACACTATGCAAATTCTTCCAAGAAGACTTAGAAGAGGCCACAATTGCTCCTTGTCTTCCTTTGCCCCAGGAAACAACAGTAAACTACAGAGTACCATGAGATTCCCATCCCACTCCACCCCCAGCTTTCCAAAAAATCACATCTAGAATATATAAAGGAGAACAATAGTCAAAATATACTATATATGTGTGTGTGGTGGCATATATACATATGTACATACACACAATCTCTCTAAGTATGTATATACAGTGTAACAGTGTGATATCCAGTGTGGATGGACTTAGGTATGAGTGACTTTCTGCTGTATGGGTGGAGATTGGGGAAACAGTGTACTACCATCTTTTCAAAAAGCAAGTATGTGTGAATGAGCCACCAAAGTGAAATTACATAAAGCCCAAATCATTGTCCACCTTCAGCCTGCTTGACTTCCTAACTTTAAATGGCTGCTTTAACAGAATTGTCCAGTCTGCAATACACTGCAATGATTTGTGTGTGTGGCTTCCTCTTCTGCTGATAACAGCTTTTAGGCTATAACTAAAACAAAAGGTGGATCAGGGATTTTTCATATACAGCACTGAACACATAACTGAGCAAAAAAGTTAAAAATACCACTATCTTACGTTTACTCCCTAACAAGCACAAAAGTGTTATGTCTGCAAGTGCTCCAAATGTCACAAAAAAAA
>WEIU01013154.1:7541-20610 GCA_013389925.1 Aegithalos caudatus | reverse complement strand
GGGGGAAAAAAAAAAAAGGAGCAGATTTAAATGGGCAAATGGAGCAGACAAACTTAGAAGGATGGTGGCAACAAGGAGAGGAGAACTGTGGTGAAGAGAAACAAGAAGCACCAAAATGCTGGAGGGTAATGACATCATCATATTCAGAGGTTGTCTTCTGCGGCACCCTCCACAGTACCTGTGTTTCACAGAAAATTTACAGCAATTGCACAGCCCCTGCCAGACTTTACCCGCTCCCTGGAGAGCTAGGGGCCAAAATAGCAACCTCTGCACTTCACAATATGGTAAAGGAAAATAGGGGACACCACATGGAACAGAACCATGGATTACAATAGGGCTGATGTAACAGTAATGGAAGAGGAAGGGATATAATTTATCACGTCCCTCACACAACTTCTGACTAGACTGCTGTTGTAATGTCACAGTAGAAATACAAAGCTGCACACTCATTTCCAGATGACTGCAATGCCCAAAATACCCAATAACAATTATGGCACAGAGACAGAAGGAAATCATCCTTACCCCGGGAAATTTGTACTGGAAGAGATTATATAGACAGGAATAGTTACACTGATCTTATATTTTTTACTCTTTGTAAAGACATTTGCAGTGATAGTTTATAATCCTAAAGCACAGACTGTTCAGTCTACCTTGCAACTCCACAGTTTGTGATCACATAAAAGATAATTCATCTTTATTGTCTCCATTTCTGCCTTCCACTCTAGCCTTTTTCTGTCTAGATTATACAGGCAGGAAACATTTTGGCACAGAACTGTATCATATTGTGCTTTTGTATTATAGGCCAACACACCACATTGTATTAACATCTCTCCTTCAGTAACATTATATACAAAACCAGACCTTAAAAAAACCACTTATATCCATGGGCTCTAAAAGACGTCCTACATGTGCGTAATAGATGAAAGAGCTAAATGTTCACAAACTTGCAAAAATATGCATACCACTACAAATCTAGATATATTTCTCTCCAGTTAAGCAGCACTAATAACACATACAAGTCTTCTGACACATTGCATTACTTTCTTACAGCATTGTTTCTATAGACTTCCTAATCAGGAAATAGAGTAACCTTTGGTTTAGTCTACCATCTTTCACAATGTTAAGCTCTCTTAAAAGAAAAGCAAGAATTTAATACCCTTCTTTCCCATTAATTGAGATTTTTGTATCACACACATTCAGGAAGTTATGGACGATCCAGTGAAATTATTCCACAATACCCAACAGATAAGCAGCCATATAAGTAGATGGCCAAAGGATCATCAATTTATAAATATTGTTTCAATTAATAAAGCAATATACTACAGAAGCTTGCAACAGCTACACAACAGGGCACAAACCCAAATAATATCTGTTATGGAAGGGACAATTAATGTTTAAAAATGACATATATACAAAGTGAGAATCGGGGTTGGAAGCTCAGGTGTTTCATGGAAAGATGCAGCAAATATTTGTGTCTACAGGTGGCCATAAAGCACATCCATAAAAGACAACGTAAGATTAAGACAGCAATCTCATTACCAGGATTATACAGACAATAGCATCCAGGATTACTGTTTGCTGGCTGTATTCTGCATTTAATCTATCAAGTCACACTTAATACTGCAGGTAATACATTTAAGAACAATTTAAATTAATTATAACAGGAGATTAAGCGTAAGAAAAATTAATATCCACTTCGCTTTTAATTCACCATACTATTGTGAGAACTGCGAAAAAGAGCCACTTTCACTTCCTGCTCTATAAAACAAAACTCTACGCTTAACACTGCAAATGTCTGTCACACAGCTGCCCAAAGCTAGACATATTTCATTCATCCAGTCTGTAAATCCACATGGTTAGTCCCCAGGGTAACTTGTGTCAGGCAAAGAGCCCTGCAGGAGGGGAAGGCAGCACAGACATTCCCTGCCACCGGCTGCTCTCCTATGCCCAGTCCCAGGGCACAGGAGTACACACATCCCTGAACTGGAGCAACAGCTGTATGCATACAAGGAACATTTTGGACCCCATTAAACAGTGTTGCTGCATCAGTGTGGGAGGAGTGTCACAACAATAAGGCCTTCCCAAGCTCATGCACACTGTGCTGAGCCCGCAGAGGGAATCTCCACCGAGAGTGCTCATCCTGCACCTTCACAGCACCCTGCCCAAAAGTCTTCAGATTTGAAGAATGAGATGACTTCCACTCAACAAAATACAGAAAACAGGCTATTGATTTCCTGTGAGCTCCCAAAGTGTTATAATAAGCATTTATAGATGGGCTATTGAATGTCTCAACCATTTAAGCAGACAGTCATTTCATCAGCCAAGTAATAACTGGAGTTGGTTCCAAAAACAGAGGAAAAGCAAAAAGGAGCTTTAGGGCACAATGTCACTTTTTTCATTCTAATATAAACCTTTATGCATATATCACTGGCTGCTACTTGACTTAAAAACTGTAAGGCATGTAAGTACAAATCCTGCAAAATAAACACTGTGGTAATACTTTAAATCCTCACGACTCTTTCTGGAGTATCTCTTTCATTGCTAACAGGCTACAAAAAAAATGCATTAACCTTAAGTATCATCTTTCCCCTTTAGACTTGGTAAGGGTTTAAGTAATACAAAATTCGCTTATATGCATAGCAGTAAAAGGACATAATATCTTAATAGGGAAGAGCTAGTGCAGCACTGTTTATTACAGCCACTCAGTTTACTGCATATATCCCATCTCCAGCCAACAGCCAAATCTGGTGCTTCTAACGTTACTCTTCCAAGAGTATTTCTATTGGATTATGAGGAGAATACTGGTATGACACTGAAAGTGTTTTCTACACAAACATATGTTAGAGTTATACGGTAGAAAAAATATATATATTTACATATGTTTACCTGCATATATAAATTAAACTCTCGAGATCTTGATTTTCACAACATACTTTTGTGCCTTTACCATACATATGTATAGACACATACATACTGTATTCCTGTTGGGGAAAAAAAAAAGTTTCCTTTTCACATAACAAAGGACTTGGAGATTTAACTACAGGGCAACACATCAGAAATCAGAACAGTTCACAGAGGCACATAAAAAACATGCTATGCATAAAGAGTAATTAAAAACTTTTACATCAATAAACTCACTGACAAATCTTGAATACAAAATTTCATTGATGATAATCTGAAGTGTGTTAAATTTCCTGGAGCAATACACTGGTTATAGTTAAAATAATGCTTATAGCAACAAGGATGTCAATGTTTTAGAGAGTAATTCACACAAACTGTTGCTTCAATTTGTTTTCTTAGTTTACCAAGAAGAAAAGCGAGGCTGTAATAAAATGAAGCAATAACAAAGTAGCATATTCCTTGCTGTTAAGCTATTGCAATGTTAAATTACAGTGTCACCAGTTCTAGTTTCAGTACTGTCACGTTTTCTTGTTGATGTTTGCATAGATCATCACAGCTCTTTCTGGAGGCAAAGACATCCACACCTGAATTGCTGCTGGTGTATGATTTCAGTTCCAGTGGGTACTGGTATTACCTGTATCCACCACCAAAAATATGACAACTTTTACAGCATTCTTCCAGTCATACTTTATGTTGCTTACAAATAAGAACAGCCTAATACATGGAATAGAAAACATCAGCCTCTCCTCTCTTAGAAACCCACTTGTCTGGATATTATGGTAAACATGTGATTCAGCTTCTACATTCCATTATTACTAACATTGATTTCATGGGATGCTGTTGCAAAGGTTATAAAAACATAGATAAATTACTTAAGGTGAGCCTCTTAAAAAAGAGGAAAAAGGCTCAAATCAGCTTAGAGCACCTTTGAAGCACTTTTGGCTGGTAACTTGGGGCAATGAGGGAAAATGAAACAGCTCAAGAACAACATGCCTTCAAATCCTGAGTCCCCCATGTCCAGGCTTAACAGTCACAATGCAAAAATGCCATTTTCCAAGTCTGCCTAAAAGGAAACAACTTCAGAAACAGCTCCTGGAATATGGAAAAACAACTTGCTCTTGACTAAAATAGATACCAAGTTAACTATTTTAGTCAACAGCAAAACTTCAAACAAACTGTTATGTACCAGCTGTGCTTAAGCCTCCCAAATACTCTTCTGTTTGAATGTACAATCACGAATAATAAAGAATGTGTCTTTGCAGTACCTATATAAAGTTGGTAACTGAATAAATGCTCACATCTGAGGGTATCTACTCAGAAGGTAACACAGTTTCACACCACATAATTTAAAAGGGAACAACTAAAATTTTACTTTGGTTTATACAGTAGAAAGAACCTCTTCAAGGATAAGTGCAGAGGGAAGAATGAACACTAATACCAAAATAGCTCCTGTTCCTAACACCTTTCTGATCCTGGCTGAGACAATCTACTCGTACCTCGGACGCATGGTGGCAGCCAGCCAGCCAGATGACTGGTGACTTAATATACAAGTTCATGTGGGCTCTGGAGTCTGACACAGACAAGGGCATTAACTCTGAAGTCTCACCAGTCAGCCTTAATATTCAAAACTCATCAAATGAGTCATGACTACATTATGAGACTTTAAAAAATACTTTATGCTTGCTTTCTTTTGTTCTGAACAGCTTTCAATGTAGACTGTTCTCATTAAATATGCATGCTTTTTATAGGAAAAGTTGTGATCAATTGATGCGTAGGTCAAGTATGAAAAAAGCTTAAATGAGTATGATGCCATGATAAATACTGTAATAGTCTCAGATTAAAAGATTGGCATATATATATATATATCTTGTTTCTTTCTACTGCTGAAGGCAGTTCTCACAATAAACAAGGCTTTGGGCCAAATTTCAGCCTTTGAGAACAATAAATACGTATAAAATACATGTATGTGCAAGCAGAGGATATATTGAAATCTACCAGGCTGAATAGCTTCAGTTTCATTTTGAAAGCCACTTAAAATAAAAGCCAGTAGATGAAACAAAGAATCCACCCAAACATGAAGGCTCCAGCATCTTTGTTGAAAGAACAATAGCATAATACTCCTCATCCCTCCACCTTGTTGCAAGAGAACCACCAAGATAGTTATTGCTGTGATCATATTAAAGAATACTTCACAAAATTATTCTTTAAATTGATCTATATTTACAGATTTATCTTCATATGCTAATAGTTATAAATGCTCTAATTCAATTGTTCGGCAGAAAACATTCCAATAAAAGAAATATTTCTATTAGCATAACAAAAGGCAACCAGTAAAATCACTCTCATGCACAGGCTCAAAATTTCAAACGAAAGCAATATTCTTGTATAAATACATTCTGTTTTTGAACCGAACCCACTCTAATGATACGTTTTGTAATCTGATGGCTCTCCCATCGGAGTATACATGACATTAACGAAAGCAAGATCAAATTAAACAGATGACATGATTAACAGTATTCATTTCATGCATGACTGTTTTACCGGAGAGATAAAGACCTGAAAGTAATTACCACCAAGTAAAACTCCTTCACTGACCTCTCCGCTCCCAGCTAGCAGTCCTTAAGTACTGATGCTTTGCAACAAAGACCGGTGCCTTTCATCTGTGCGCTTTCTTTTACGCTACAAGCTGAGCACCTCTCCCGTTGCATGCACGCAGTACCTCTGTATCTATGTCTGTAATGCAGCATAAAGATTACTGGGGAAACCTATCAAACCGGCAGGCAGCAACCCCGGCCGCCAATAAGCGGGAGGCACATGCAGAATCCAGCACATGCTCGCTGAGGCTCGCAGGCTGGCACCGCTGCTGAGCAGGCTGCTAATCTAATTATAGCCCTCGGCCGAGCACAGGGCTGCCGAGGCACCGCGCCGAAACGCAGCCCGGCACATCGCACCTTGCAGCCCACAGCATCGACCTCTGGGACTGCTGTTTGTCTGGGTGTGTCGCAATGAAATTCCTAGTTGGGTTTTTCTGTTGTTGTTGTTTTCCCGGGTGATTCACCTATGAGGGGGGTTTGTCTCCATCTCTGAACACAAGGGTCTATTTAGGTGTGCTCTTTGCGAAGCTGACCACTTGTAGTTTGCTAGGTCTGTTTCAGGGAGACAGGAAAATGAAGCTGTTTGTTCTGCCAGTAGGAATTCTTGTTTGGAATGTACACATTGCCAGCACCACACAGAGCAGACCTCAGGTTTTGTGCATTCCTGCACAGTTTACAACGCGGACCTCAGATCAGCGAGGCACCGCACGCATGCTTTCAATGCACAGGAGCCCCACAGAAGTCAACAGGACCCCCTCTGTCCTTTACGTTTACCCGTGGGTGGACACCCAGATGATCAGAGGGCTTCTGTGTGCACTGGCACATAAAGTCCTAACTAAGCTTTCACGAGGCTAGAGTGCAAATGCCGAGGAAATTTTTGCCATTATGCAAAAAAACTTAAGTAGTTTGTAAAATACTTCTCATGAGCAAAGACTACTTAGATGTATGAGGAACTAACACAACTAAGTCCTACGTGCTTAGTTATGCTTATTTTATAAATAACTCCATAAAACAAAGGAATAGTATGATCCAAGAGAACATTGTGTATTTGAAAGATGCTGGGTGCTTCTACAACATCAGGTAAATAATCATGAAAAAAAGATACAGACGCTTGTTTAGTCTTCCTTGTTAGTACACTTCAATTAATTCTCACTCTGTTTAGCAAAACCAGAAAAACACTCTTCAGATGTTTCCTGTTCCCACAGGGTTCATATAATCACCTAAGGTCTACACTGACCAAAAGGTTTTCAAACATCAGTAACAAGATGGAAATACACAGCCTGACTGTCAGAAAAACCAGTTGTGGTGCCAGCTCTCTCATGTGACAAACAGTACATTTTTTCATGACTGATATTACTAAAATATCATCATGCCAGAGCAGTATGCACATACAAACTACAATGGGTTTTTAAGATGTTTCACTAAGTTAGACATAAACCATATCCATAAACATTCCACTAGCAAGATCTTGAACCCCACTGCAATAATTAATTCCACTGTGCCCACACTGGCATTTTTCCCAATTCTTTACTCTTATCAGCAGCACCATACAGTATCAGGTACAGTCCAAGAGCGTGATATTAAAGGATGTCTATAAACATTTTCTAGCTATTGGACTTCAGTGCAAAAATTATATTTGGTACTATATAAAATTTGGTAACAGTGCAAGACCATGTTTACTGACAGTATGTAAATAGCTATGTCACAGCTTTCCTAATCTGCTGGTGAAAATTGCTTATGAAAAGTTGCTCTGTGCTAGAAGCAGACTTCATCGCTGTAAGAATAATATTCTCAAAGTTATATATGGCTAGAAATAAATACGAAATGCAGGAATATTGGCATTTTGCTCCTTGATTCATGGTCAGTTAACACTAAGTTTTGTGTTTCAAAAAGGAAGGCTGTTTTATTAAGTCTTTTTTTTAGATTACATCATCTAAGAATCTCATCAATTTTTATAAACTATGCTTCTTTAAAATACTGTGGAATATTCCAGCTTTCTCAGCCATAGTGTTTGAAACTGGAAACTGTGTATTTAATGAAGCAAGGCAGGAGAAGCAGTTATACAGGGGTTAAAAACTTAATTGGTAGAGTTCAAGATGTACAATGTGAAAAATATGCACAATGATTTGATGATCAGATCCAAAATGTTGTTTTTCTAACAACATTTTGCCAAAGGTAGCAAGAGCGGAATAAGACTAATAAAAGTCTTTACCCTAGTCCTCTGATTATTGGGAATGTTCACATTTGCTAAGAAAAAGATGCACAAACACACACACACAAAAAAAAGTCAAACAGACTCAAATCATTCTTCTAATGCAATCTCCATTCACAAACCACCAAGGCATGTATGACGCTTGAAAAGAATGACCAAAAATCCTGAAACAGGAATTAACCAGGCTTCATCTGCCATGGGACTCTCAGTTTTGGCTCCCTCCCATGCAAGCTGCTAAGCCTACATGTGTGTCCCCCACTCTGCCCAGCAGCTCTCCAAGCCCTTGCTGTTCTAGCACAGCTTCCCCAGCAGCCAGCCTCTGCTTCCTCCCACAGAGCTGCTGGCTCCAAGGGCACATTCACCCACAGCCCCAGCAAGGGCTGCCCTGGCAGCACACTCTCAACATACCACTGCAGCAGGGTGTTTATTCCAGGCGTTGCTTTCTTTTTTAAAAGATCATGGTAGCAGCTGTAGTTGAAGGACCCACAACCAGCTGCAAAGGTGCATTTCAAGGAACACCTATTTGTCTCTGCAACAGAATCAATTCTCACTTAACCTCTGTGCTTAGCTCTGCAGATCAGCCAGAAGAGTGCCAATGTGTATGCCAATTTTTACACTTGCTTTTAACCATCATGACAATATGCTGGGTCAGAAAGGTATGGGGAACTGCACAGTGGGGCTAACATGTAGACACAGTGGTCATTCACAAGAACCCAGTTTGGCAATGGCAGATGGCTAAAACTCCACAGGAGGAAAATGCAGAGCTTCACCAACCTGCCCTGCCACCCCTTGTGATGGCACACAAGCACCTGGACCATGCACTGGACCTGTGACAGGATAGAGCCATCTATACATGTGCCAGCAAGAGAAGCCAAGAGAGGTTTCATAAGGACACAGTCACAAGAGACTGATCAAATCCCAGAGAACACAGGTTTCACGAGGACACAGCCACAAGAGACTCCAGCACATCTCTGTTGGAAATGAACAAATCGTGAAAGGTACACAAGTTGGCCAATATTCGGCAGACTTTCATCGAAAGCAAAAGCTTATCCCTGGCACAAGCTACCCGCCTGTGCTAAGCTTCAAGTTCCTGCTCCTCCGCATGGAAACAGAAGGTCTCTACAACATTTTTAGCAATTATAAGCAAGTTAGGCTTTCTCTAGCTCAGCTCTTTGACAGAAGAATTTCAATTAAAATTTTCCAAAACCATATGGTCCGAGGCAGATGCCCATCACAGAGGGGAGGAGAGAGGAAAACCTATGAGGGTATGATGAATTCATCATACGACACTGAAGCCAGTTTCCTACAGTGAAAACTGTCTAGCTAGCACATTAATGAATTTTACACTTCATTTAGGCATATCTAAGTGAATTAACAAACAGATTACTATTTTGGGAACAAATAACTTTTTTACTATATTATTATGACTTGTATAAGTACTTCCATATCCAATTGTTTTAAGACAAGAATATCTTAAAAATTTCTGATGTCTCTTGCAACTGAACAGGTTTTACTCTGGATGCCAGTTAAACTTTGGCTTAAAAATGTATCAAATATTGCTTGCAAACTGCTACCTCAGTAACTTAATTAGATTTTGCAAAGTATAGTAAGCATATGGAATGAAAATGAGTTGGGCAAAATGGCTGGTGAATCAACATGCTGCATTTTTAAAGGCAACAGTGTGTGTATTTCCAAGCTGTAGCCTTGAGAGGTTGAACTGAACCAATTACTCTAATGAATATTTTACTTGGCTTGATGCATTCATTAGACTTTTAGAAGTAAGTTAAACCATCCCGTGGTTATGTTTACATAACAATAAAATCTTAAGTTTTTGGATGGTACTTCTAACATTCACACAATTTAAAAGATAAGGGGACAATTTTCTCTTCCACTGATTTTTCTACATTCCAGCTTTCCTTCCCAAATAAATTTATCTAGCATTATTGTATTTTTCTTTTGAAAACTACCTTTGATTTCACAATGGCTATTTGCTGAGCTCTTTCCTAGGAAGTAGATGGGAAGTCTACCAATTGGTGGCAAACTCATCACGAGGCCCATCATCATTTACGGAGGAAAAAAAAACATGGGCCTAGTGTTTGCTCCATAAACCTTTCTCTGAAAGTCACAAATGCCTTGAGGTTGGTGCTCAACATGAACAAACTTATTTTCATTTTGTGTAGCACAGGGACATTTCTTGGATTGCCCCAATTTTCACTGGTAAGGAAGCGGTTATCTGCCTACATGCGTGCATTTGTCAATGCCCTCGATCATGTTTTGTGTAGGACAGATACCCTGTAACTTCAGTCTTTATTTTTTTTCCAAATATTTTAATTATATACATAAAAGCCCCAGACAGAACTCCTCTGTAAGCTTAATAACAGGCAGAGCTGTCTCTATATTAATGCCAGAGACTCACTGCAGGATGACACTAAGACTATATATATATATGACACTATAAAACAGACTATGTTTTATAGAATTCTTACTTTTATCTCAGACTTACAAAAAAGCCAAACAAAAAAATCCCCCACATTCACATTACAAGGTACATTACCATCTCTTGCCTTCACAGACCTGCACACTAGCAGCATCTTCACTGCAGACCTAAGTGACTGAAATGACACCAGTCCATCACTGCCACCTTGGAGAGCCAGGGGAGGAGCAGTTCAGCTGTCAGTGAGATGTGCTTCATCCTGCTGCAGATGGATGTGGCATAAAAGGATCTCAAGTGAAGCCTGTAAGAGGTTTACTATGCTGAGGACTTCCGCTTCAGACACAAAACCAAATGTGGAATAACACACTATGATTCTATTCTTAAGAAGACAAAATCCCTAAAAAAAAGGTCACGTAGAAGACTTTGCATCATCCTGAAACATGCTTCCCTTCACACACCACTCAACACATCTCCACACCAATGTCTACTTCCCATTCCTCTTCAAGTTCCCGTTTTTCCTTATACCATATTGCAGCAGTAACCTCAAACTACAAAAATATGCTTTGTGCCATCTTGTATTTCTCCCTTACTTATTCTCCCCTCCACCTCCTTTGCTCACAGCTACCAGCAGAGATGCAGTATGAACTGTCCACTTCAAAAGGCGTAACACCTGTCAGCACAACAAAGGCCTGCTCAAAAGCAAAACGTGTGCCTTGTAGTCATCATTTCACAGCCTCTGGCTGACCAGCTAGGTGACCACAAAAGTTGGTGTACCACAGAAGAGGACCACACTGTTTACAGTAAGTACAGAAATAGCTTTAAACAGTTCATCCAGAACAAGGATCCCATATAATGCATGACTGACCCACACAGGACCAATGATCATGACCTTAATGGGTCAAAGATTGGAAAATACATTATGGAAAAAACAGCTTCTGCTTCCAAATGGTTAAGAGAGAAAGACACATTTGCAGACCAGAAGAAACAGGTTTAAAAAAAGAGTGCANAAACACAAAACTAAAAAACCAAAAATAAACAAAAAAACCCCAACTCAAAACAAAAAAACAAACAAAAAGACCCCCATGATTGATGTAAGATGTTGAAGTCCTAACGCAAGGTATAATGGTAGGAAAAGTTAACTGCTTAAAACAAAGACACAGAAGGTTAAAACTACACTGGAACAAGCCACACAAGGGTCTCATAATGGAGACACATTCTTTTGTAGTTGCTGGTGGAAAATAGGGACCCTGAGAGCATCACTGAAGCCAGAAAGCTGGTAGACAAGTACTGATTTCCCTAGTGGAAGAGCAGGAAAACAGAGCTTGCAATATAGTAAGTAAACTTCCAGCACCTCCACATTATTAATCTTTATCATCCCTGCTGGCATTTTCTTCTTCTCTATTTAGTAGCCAAGTTCACTATGATCACCTTGCTGAAATGGGTGACAACCTGATGCTGAGTATATCCAGCTGAGATAAGACTGGCCTGGGAAAACTTTAAATACAAGTCTTCCATTAGAAGACAGGTGTAATTTTTCAAAAATGCTATGCTACAAAGAGTGCAAAGGCTGAAAGATGAAGTACAGCATTCCTCCCTTTGAAGAAAAAGCTCTGTCAGACCTGCTCACTTCTGTAATTAAGCATGCTATTTCCAATTCTGAGTAGAAAGAACACCTCCAAGGTTTTCTTTGATCTTCTGGGACGACAATGAAGACCCATCAGGTTCCTGAAACCCCATTGTTTTTTTATTCTTCAAAGACTGTTTTTCACTCTCTTACATCTCTCTATTCAAGAAGGTGTTTATGTTGAGCTGCAAGATGCAACTAGAACGCAAGTGAAGGTGCAATTGTTGGAACATGAAGTGGTTCTTTGCAGACACTAATGCATACAGGCACTTGCACAAAACCCTCCTTGCTGCCAGGCAGCTCAGAGATTGCAAATCTTTGAGACTTCAAGTCTCCAGTCCACACCCATAATTCAGGGTTTCAGAGAAACTCTAAGATCTTATTACTTTACACCAGAATTGAAGATATTTAGCACAATGAATCCCAGAAGAAAACTATGCAATGGCTTTGGTTACCACAGAAATAAAGGCTAATGAGTTTGAAGACAGCCTATTAAATGTCAAGCCCTTTTAGCCAAAAGTAAAATAAATTTAGATTTTAATCTTAGAAAGATTATAATTAAATTTCCAGAAATTGTGTCCATATAAAACCAGCAACCATGACTCGCCATACTGGAACCCAGTCTCACGGTCTTCTTACAAGAAGCCAGAAGCATTTTGCTGGCACAGATGAAAAGCCTCTCCAGGAAGAGAGATTTAATTATTTAACAGAGCAAGCCAAAAGCTCTTTTATGAAAGAGTCATCAGGACTCTTATTCGATATAATGTTCCTGAAGAAGAGCATACTTTTTATCCTGGGCAGCTTGTACACCTAGCAAGTTAAATTTTGCTGAGCTGATAAGATCCCCTTACCCTTCTTCCAAGAAATGCTTGATGCTTTTGTCCAATTCTCTAATGCAAAATGAGCACACATGTCACATAAGAAGGGCTATAAAAACTCAGCATTAATGGAAACAAATGAGTGGCCATTCCTCAAGCTGAGTGGCTCCCAACCCTTCCTTTCCATCCTTTTCTGAACACTCGAGCAGACACTTCCCTCCCTGCATAGTGCTCCAACTAAGGTGAAGGGGAGAGTGATGATCCTTCCAAAACTAGCATGAGAGCAAAGAAATACTCTGAAGAAGACAGGAAATGTGCACTAGGTGAATTCTGCCACATTCTGGGGAAAAATTACTTACTGTTCTGCCTTCTCAAACCTTTCTCGGGCAAACCAGGAGGCCTTTTCTTCATCTTCCTTTCCTAGTCCTGGGAGGAAAAAAGAGGTGCCCAATTTCCCAGAAGCACTGGTCAGCATGGCACAGTAGC
>WEIU01013153.1:461269-475885 GCA_013389925.1 Aegithalos caudatus | reverse complement strand
GGCGCGGGATCTCTGACCGAGCGCAGCGGGAGGGCGGCTGGCACGGCTGAGCCGACTCGTAGTGGCGTGAGGCGCCGTGGGGCGGGGCCCAGCCGAGCCGCAGTACCAGGAGTGCTCTGCGTTTGTGCAGCTCCGCCCCGAGCGCACACAGGCTACGCATAACACGACGTGACCGTAATATGCAAGACTACCGTATGCAGAGAAAACAACTCTGCATCTGGAAAGATGCCACCGGACGAGGTCGGACACAGGCGGGAACTGCCGTGCCCAGTACATGTTCGCCTCGTGGAATGAATCCCACCCTTGCTCTCAGCAGCAAAACATGACTGATCCTGAACACCCCTCACCACTGCACTGATTTGAGCATCTCGCCAGTCGGTGCAGTCGGCAGTGTCTCCACCTTACCCCCCCTCTCAGAGCGAAAACTTCGCTTTCAGAGGGCTGTGCGTCAGAATCAATCGTCAAGAAGGACCACGTGGATTTAACTGGGATGCTGCTGCCATCAGCAGATACGTGCCTCTTCGTAATTTTTAAAAACACAGGGCTGGAGGTGATGCCAGCCAACACTGACCTCTTCCACAAAAACTGACAATACTCCACTCACCTGTTGCACAGCATCTCCTGTGGCACCCAAGATAAACCGGAGACAAGATATCCACTATGCCTGTATGTAGGTGACCAGGGTCTGGCGGCCAGAAGTTTTTATGCTGTACGGAAAGACAGAGGCCTCCCTCTCTTGAGAACCAATGGTGCTCAGTTTATGATGTAAGCAGGTAGAGATAACGGTGCGCTCCCACACTATATAACGCTGCATCACATTCCAATAAACGCCATTTGCCATCCACCGCATTGGTGTTTGTGAGTAAGTGACCCGGTGACCTGGGGTTGGTCACCGTGCCGTTCCTGAACCAGGTCACCACAGCCCCTGCGAAGGGTAACACCTATAAGCATTCACCTGCTCCACACAGCCTGCTCTCATGCCATTCCTCTCACCTCCATCAGCATAATTTAAATGCTGAGCTATTTCTGAACAGTTAGCACTGCAAGGGATCATCAGTCTAGTTATTCTGAATGAGGCTATACTGTGGGTTTGATTTTTGTCTTTGAAAATTCTGCATGAGACGCAGTGAAAGGAGTTTGGGTACACATTTTGGGACAATGAAACATGCCTTTCTTGACCTGGAATTTGGAATCAGGAGACACCAGTAAGGCTACACCAGGCAGAATCTGGTTGCCTGTTGTATTCAAGATCTGTCAGATTTTGAAATTTCGTAATTTAAGGGTCAACGTGTTTTGGTAGGAGAAAGTTGATTCGAGGTCTGTAGTTGTGGTGCAACAGTGATGTGGAATTTCAGAGTTGCCAGAAACAGGAAGAAACTACGCTTTTCAGAATGACAGTGGACACATGAGGGAGGGTATGAAACTTGGGAGAAGGAATAGACCATTTTAAGTCTGGTTCTTGGTCCTTTTGAGGTGTTCGGAACTGTATAGCTTTATACCCCTCTTCCGCTTGAGGCATTCCTTTCCTGCAAAACTACAACGACACAATGACACACTCAAGAGGTGAAAAAGCTCAACATTTGACTGCTGTGACTAAAGCACTCTCTGCAGCCAAACTGGACTGGACTTCAGGCTGTTTTGCTGTACTCAAGATAAAGCCTTTACTTCTGAAGTGCCGAAAGGCACTTTTGTTACTGTGACTGAGGTTGGTTCAAAAGCTGTTCATTGCTAGAGCACTCTTTACTATTATCAAATTAATTCCCAATATTGTAGCCTAAACCATTATTTTCTATGCAGCGAGTTTGGGTTTTTATTTTAAATGACTACACATATGTATAGTTCTGCTAGTATGAAAACCGTGCAGGCCAAATCTTGGGTGGCTATCTCTGCTGAGTGAAGTATGGGTGAAACAAGTTTAGGCCTTACTTAAGCGTAAGTACAGGGATTATCAAAGACTTTCTCCCCTTCATAATTACCTTTTACTGTATATTACAAGTGGAATATCATTCAGTCTCACCTAGGATGTGTGAAATGTAAATTAAAAGGCAATTTTAGCACTTCTACAAGGATTTCACCTGTCAGAGAACAAGTGTTTTCCAAGCTAGTTTTATTTTCAATTACACCACAATCACGTGTTGACAATTAGTGTCTTAAAAGCTACAAAAGCAAGATTTCAAAACAGCAACAAATTTACAATCAACTCTGTGTTCAATTACAAGTCACAGTCTGACAGAGACCTTCTTGAGAATGTCTAATGTTAGCAAGTTTCACTATACATACTCAAGGTATGCTCTATTTCAAGTATCAGTGGAATTTTGTCTAAGGGACTCATCAGTAAATGAAGACATTTATATATTTAAAAGAACCATAATTATGGTTTTACTGGTATGAAATACTGTGAGAAGAAGGGGCTGTTTCTCAGTATAGAGAAGTGATGGCAAATGTGAACAGGAAGAATTAAATACATAAGTGTGTGGTATTAAGTACATGGCTTAGGTAGGATTTTATTGGGAGTTTTTTGGGGTTCGTTTTGTTTTGTTTTAAAGTGCTTTGCATGATCCACCAGCAAAAGAGGCCTGTATGAAGACCAGTACGAGCATGGTTGCTATTACAGAAATAGAAAAGGTAAGCATTCACATAGTCAAGCTTTGATTTGAATATTAAAATAATAAAAAGAAGTGCCAAGGCCCATACATTTAGATACAGAATTGAAATGTTTCTACACATCTTAGAATAAAACCAGAAGAACATGTTACACTCAGATAATGAGATCCAGCCTGTTCTGACACAATTTTGAAAGTTGCAAAGTCCACAGCAAAGCAATTGCTTTACTTCCATAATGTAAACACATCTGAAAGAAGAATATGCTGACAGTTTCACAGAAGAGGTAAGTAAAACCAAAGCAATTGGTCATATAAGCCTTTTGTCCCTCCAAGGCTTAGCTTACGAGCTCAGGCTGTACGTTTATTCTTCGAAGGACATCTTCTGGCATACAAAAGACAGGATTGACCGCCTTAATTTGTTCTTCTCCCAGTAAAGACAGTCCAGCAATACCAAATAAGGTGTGAAATGGATCCACCTGGGAGAAAAAAGAAAGCTTGTGTCTGTTTAAAAAAATCAATCAGTTTTTCACTTGTATGGAAAGAAATTTTTGTTTGCCAGCAAGAGAACCGAAAATCTCAGTGGCTGGGGAAAACAGTACAACTGAATAAACTTTCATTTGTGCTAACATGTGTTGACAGGTAAGACAATTTCCATAGCAGGCATTTACAATACTATGATTTACCCAGGAATGCTTGTTAATGCTGCTAAGACAATTTTCAACTCTTGAGTTAGACAGAAAGCACTCACATTTGTCTATTAGCACGCAGGATCACAGGGTGGTAGAAACAAATATAATTAACATTTTAAAAGTAAACTGGATCATCTCCATCTACACGTACCACTTCCATAAATTCCCCATTTGTTCTTCAGAAATGTCATAATGCTCTTTAATGGTCTCCAAGTACAGAGCTGCGCTGTAAAGCCTCGAGAGGGAAGCAGCAACCTATTTTGCTAGAAAACGTCTCAGAACTATAAATAAAAACAAAATCCACCCCCAACCTCTACTCCTAACTAAAACCACACAACCACTACCCCCTCTCCCTCCCATAAACCAAACAAATGAAAAAATAATCCAAATGTAAAATCCACCTAAAAGACAAGGTCTGTTAGGAAAGAGTTGCTGCAGGAACAAAGCAAAAACCTGGGTGTCAACATTTCTACAGGAATGGAAATTTCTGCACTTCAGCAATCGAAGACACGTAAAAATAATATGAAAAGATTGTTAATACAACATAAAAAAATTCTCCCAAAGGTGCTCTCCTTAGATATAGAGAAAGAGTTCTGCAGAGCAGATATAGAGTTCTGCAGAGCTGCTATTCCATGAAGACACAAATATTTCAGTACTCAAAGGCTAGAAAAACATTTAGACTTCAAGTTCTGGGCTTTTCTTGGATAACGCTGAAAAGAGAAAAGGTCTTCCTGTCCGCACCTTAGAAATAGAAAACTCTTCCTACTTTAAGAACACAAAAACACTTTCCAAATGACAGATGGAAGTTAATAGATTTCTTTTTCCCCCAACTGGGAATAAAGTAGCTGATTGCAAAGAAATAAAAAGGTACTTTATTTTTTAATGCATTTGTGGATAAGGGAGCGGACATGGGCAGCTGCTATAAAAACAGCTAATACCTCTCCAGACCATCAACACATAAGCCAAGTGTTCAATAGGAACTGCAACCAAGTCTCATAAGACTTTTTTCTTTTATCTGTCCAGAACTCTTGAAAGATACAAACTTTATTTGACATTTCACTGGGACAATATCGATTACTTCCACTTGAAACCAGAGAGAACAGACTGGCTAAATCATAACTGCTCTCTTAACAAGCAAAAAATCCATACCACCAGGCTCTTGATGAAGTTATCACAAAAGCTTCTTCCTCCCTCAGCTAGATGAATGCCAGCTACAAGATTTATTGAGTGGCTGGGCTAGCAAAGAATGAAAGTTAGTGTATAGGGATTCTTAATAAAAACTCACAATTTATCCAGATCAGACAACACCACCAAGAGAGCCGAAGACTATTTAACCTACGCCAGACTTTAGCTTTGCAGATCATTTCACAAAACAGTAATAAACCCAAAAATCCCACACACCCACCAGAAAACCCATTATCAAACCGTGTTTTTAGATAATTCTTCCAAATGGTCTTGTGAGAAATGGTTTGTGTTGCATGTGTTACGAGAACCAAACCATATTTTGTAAGGAATGGCAACTAACTTCATTGCAGGATACAGGCGCGTTATAAAGAATGTGCTCCCGAAGTACGCCTTCAATGGCAATTTTACCCTATTCTTCCTTCAGAGTAAGCTGCAGCCTCTGCAAAACCCACCTGGACCATGAGTTGAGTTACACTCAAACGAAAGTTGAAATTTCCAGTTGAAATTTTCATGTGTATTTTATTTAGAGAAAATACTTACTTACCATATCTCCTGGTCTGTCAGCAAATCCTCCGGTCTCTTCATCCTGGCAAGCCAAAATAAAGCAGCGCAGTTTCTCTCTGTCAATCCACTGTATCCTCCCAATCATCTTCAAAGAAGCAAGCACCCACCACGAGTAACATACATCAGGTAACTGGCAAGCAGAGAAGCAGATTAATATTTGATTTGGTTTTAAACATAATGTTGCAAATTTTACTGGTAATTCTGCACATTACCAGGTGCGCTGTCATAATACTCTTGCAGAGATACAACACTTGAGAGTGTCTCTGGAGTAAATGAGTTTCTTGACAGTCTCTTTTCAGTGGGATTCCGTTTTCAGGAAGGGAAAGTATCTTTTTCAAACTTCTTCCCTTCTTCAAGAAACAATACCACAAGAATGTGATTTTTTAAAGACTTCACCTTCTGTGAGAGAGGCTGAAAAACCACAGCACTTTTTTTCAAGAGGAAATACGACGAAGTTCATATAAACTATTTGTATTTTGGGGGCAAGGGGGGAAGAAGGGGAATCTGTTGGTTGATTATCTATTTGCTAGAGATTATTCAAGGTTACAGAAATTTCTACTGTAATGTGGAGCACTATGACACTCAGAATTTACATCCAGTAAAACAGTAATTTTTTAAGAAAAGATCATTCCCAAAGTCAGAAAATATTAAAGATCCAGTTTAACAGGATAACAGTTCAAGTGGTCAGCAAGATATCCTTTGGTATGTGTGCTTTCTATACTGAGGACCGCACAACAAGCGTTAGTAACAAAAGAATCAGGATGAAGGCCTGACTTCTTTGAAAAGTTTACTAAACATTTTACAGAAGTCATCACATTTTTCAGAAGTAGTTCAGCTTCAGAAAAAACCATCTCTATTGAGGTTTGAACAAAGAAAAGAAGCCACACAATACCTTCTCTGGTCGTCCGTTGAGACCTCCAGAAGGTAACTGACGTTCACAAAGCCACCAACCCAGCAAGTCAACATTTACTTGATGCAACTGGTCTGTTATAGCCAGAAATCCTGTGCAACAATAGATCTAAAATTACAGACATAAATTTTTTTGTGTATTTTAAAACTAAGTATAGTTTAGCAGACTAAATGCAGGAAGATCTCAAAGCAGCAATACAGTCACGTAAGCCATGCAAAATAAGCTCACACATTCCAACTTTTAGTTTCCATGACTTTTCCTGCAGAAAAGTATGTTACTGTTACATTAGCTCTTGTAAAAAGTAACACAATTTAATTATATAGCAGTAGTATTTTACTAATATAAGACACTAATGCAAGGTTTAGAAAGTGATCCTAGGAGATCTGAGTGAGCCACGTAATTTTATTTAAAAAATACAGATTCCCAAGCCAGAGTGGTCAAACTGACTTCTGCAGGCTGGATATGGCCTTTATCAAAATTTTGCAGCCAGTCTGTATGGTTTGTTCCTGGACCTGCCTTTTACCCTAATGCTTGCAGAGAGTAAATAAAAGACCAAATGAATTCCCTAGCAGAAACAGGCAAACCTTGATCATTAACTGTCTTGGCAATTCCCTGTATGTTTGGTCACGTCACACTTACTTTCTAAGTGCCATGTAATGTATCTGCCTTGATTAATCCCCTTTTAATAATTCATTTTAAAATTAGTAATTTTTTCCTGGGAGATAACGTTTAGGGTGCAACAGCATACTTTAATCACATTTCATGTGGTCACTAAGAAAGCAGCGAAGCAAAAAAAGCCAAGAATCATAAAAACATTAAGGCTGGAAAGGCCTCTTAAATCAAATTCAACCTTTAACTTAATATCACCAAATAACACCAAACCGTATCACAAAGTGCCACATCTACTCATTTTTGGAACACATCCAGGGAGACTCCACCACTTTCCTAGGGAGCCTGTTCCAATGCTTAACCACTCCTTTGGTGAAGAAAATTCTTCCAAACATCCAACCTGACTCTCCTGCAGTGCAACTTGAGGCCATCTTCCCTTGTCCTTTTACTAACTGACTGGGAGAAGAGGCCTTGCCACAACCATCTTTCAGGTAGTTGTAGAAGAGTAAAGTCTCTCCTGAACCTTCTTTGCTCAGGACTAAACACGCCAGTACCCTCAGCTGCTCCTCACAGGCCTTATGTTCCAGCCCCTTCCCCAGCTCCATGACCCTTCTCTAGACACGTTCCAGCACCATAACGTCCCTTTGAAACTGACTGCCGTCAGGACTGGAGGTGTCCCAGCAGTGCCAGCACAGGGGACAGCAAGGGCCCTCCTCCAGTGTTGGCACTGTGACTCGTACAGCCCAGATGCAAATGGCCTTCTTGCCCACCTGTACACACCTGGGCTCATGTTCAGCTCCTGTCGACCAGCACCCCCAGATCCTTTCCTGCTGGGCAGTTTTCCAGCCACTCTTCCACAAACCTGGAGCATTCCACAGGGCTGTTGTGACACAAGTGCAAGACCCAGCACTTGGCCTTGTTGGACGTCACACAGTTGGCCTTGGCCTATGGATCCCGCCTGTCCAGACCCCTTTGTAGAGCCTTCTGACCTCACGTGAATCAAAACTCCCACACAAATTGGTCCTTCCCATGACCTTACTGAGGATGCACTCGATTCCTCTGTCCAGACCACTGAGGAGAATAGCAAACAGGACTGGCCCTAAAACTGAGCCCCGGAGAATCCCATTTGTGACCCTTCACCAACTGGATTTAACATCATTCCCCATTACTCTTTGTGTCTGGCCACCTAGCCTATTTTTTACCCAACCAAGACTGCACCTGTCCAAGCCATGGGCTGCAGCTTCTCCAGGAGAATGCTGGGGGAAAGCTAGTCCAAAGCTTTACTCAAGTCTGCGTAGACATATCTACTGCCTTTCTCTCATCACTAGGCAGGTCACCCGGTCATCAAAGGAGATCAGGTTTGACAGCTTTCCCAGAAAACAACTGAACTTCCATGGAGGTGAAAGAAAGAGCTTTTTAAGTAGTATGTGAATAAGCACAAGATCTAACAGATCTAATCCTCACAGGAAATGCCAGCTGCACACAAAGTGGGTTCAGCTATTGAACAGACTTCCTCAAACACTACAACATGGTCTAGCATTTCAGACTATCTGGGCAATGCTACTGTACATTAAACTGTAAGGTAAATACATGTAGCAGATTTAATTTTTTTTCCTGATTTTAAACAAAGAAGGGGCAAGAAACCCAACACTAGTCAGCAAAATGCTTCTAGTATTTTCATGTGACGAGGGGAATCCTGGCTATGGTATTACTCACCATAATTATGCTAAATAAATGGGTAACTGCAATGGCATTAAAAGTTGATTTTTTTCACACATTCAGGTTAAGTGCATTAAACTTTTCCATGAAAAGAAATAAAACTATGAAAGGTAAATTTAAATTTAAAATTATTTGAATTATGTGAATTTCCTGTTGAAAGAAGTTATTTAGACTGTCTTCCTCATGAGATTTTTTACTTTGTTCTAATTATACCATTGCATTTTCTTCTCAAATAGTTTTTATTTTATGGAGCTTTTCTCAGAATTCGCTATCACCAGTAACAGTGCATAACACTAGTGATTCTAGTGGATAAATATTCTCATTACTAAGTTTGGTATGTCATCTTAAAGCTGACTTTCCTCAAAAAATTAAGTAATGCTTGACAGGATTCGTGTCTCATTTTTATTTGGGTTCATTGGCTGATAAATCTCAAACATACTATATGATTGACCTTTCTGTCTCATTATGATCTGTGTCAGAAACAGTTATAAATCTTGTCCACTGTCTCCACTGGTGCCCATTTCGAATTCTCTAAAAATCCTGATGCTAACAGTTTCAAAATCACTATCCGAAGACTGAAATACAGTCCTAAAAGCTGTTCCGTTATGATCTTTTTTTCTGCCTAGACTAAACTCTCGAGTCTCGACTCACCTTCTCAGATTAGATTACTTATCTGTTCATTCATTTTAACTAAGATGCTAGAATCAAGCATTTGGGAAACAAGAGGTACATCGATTGTTATCACTGATACATGTTGTAAAGAAACATTTATAGGCAATATGTGATGCTTGCTAATTTAAAATATTTCCATATAAAGAGAAACTCACCTGTCCTGCATGTGATTCAGAACCTGGTCTACAACCAAATCCTCCATCAAAGTTCATACAGGACAAAACGAATTCCACTGCTTTTCCCACATCAATAGCATCCAGCTTTCCCTGCAAGTCAGAAAATAACGAATGTACTTGATATTCTACGAAGCTGATCTTCTGCAGCAACTTCAGCAGTACTGAAGAGCAGTACCAATCAATTCTCTACTTGTGCAAGCGGTGGTTTAGGACTTACCAGAAGTGCAAGAGTTGCTGCAGCACAGAAAGAGAACCTTGTATCTATTTCTCCTATAATGTGGGGGGTAAGGAATGAAATAAGATTATTTTTTCAACAAACATACCTTTAAACCACTACTGAAAATATGGAACAAAAGGTAAAAATCCTAGGTTCCACATCAAAAAACAAAAATCAGCTAAAAAAAACACCCCATAAAATTTAATTTTCCAACTTATCATTTATTTCCCCAGTATTTAAATGAACTGCATTTTTACTTTACATGCATAAAGGTCAACAATTCATTTAGAACTGGACAGCTATATATCCAAATCAATTCAGCTAGTGGTAATTTACAAACTGTTTAATTTCAGAGTTTATCTAGAGTGATCTACAGATAACTGCAGAGCAATGGAAATAATGCAGAAATGATCTGACAACCCTTGCTCTGCCTCAAATCCAGGCAGAAGAAGAAGCCATTTCTTGTTTCAGGGGAAATCTAATTAAAATTACATGGTTTCTTTTGCATATTTGTACCTGGAAGAAAAATCAAAGCCCCTACACCTATAACAGACCGACAGCCTGTTCAACATAAATCCAAGATAACTCTTGTAGCACAAACTCCAGGCAATTAATACTTGAGATCACAATTTAAAATTGAACTGAGCTGCAGACAGTTTCTTGGTCGAACTTTTGCAAGACGTCTCTTCTTAAGAAACTCACAAGCTGAAACAAATAAACCAAACATCTGCTGCTCTGTCCTACATCAGGAATCACACTCCTTCAGCTGAGCCTCTCAGAAATAATGTCAATCCATTGTGCAATTGGTACACTTGTGACAATGCTTCAGCAAAAAGGAGGATGCAAACTATGAAACAATTTTAGCACACAGAATATCATTTACCTTTACAGCAGCATACATATACCGCTAAGATCTCAGTTGCTGAATTTTATCTAAACAAGAGCCATATGCAATAGATTTTCTTAAAATTTAAGTCTTCTATGGTGATAAATACTTTTAGAGTGACTAAATATTTATGCCACAGCTTAAAAATGCTGTGTTTGCTCATAAAGAATTTATATGCAGGAACAAAATGACTATTAACAGAAGTTTATGAGTATAAACCCAGGTTTTCTCACTCCCATGTAGTGAAAAATACTTTCATAGTTGGCATGGCTATAGATCATTGCTAACTACCATCAAATAGCAAGTATAAAACATTCCTTATGAAACCGCATATCTAGTATATCAAAGTACTGTTAAGTTAAAAATCCCCAGAAGTTTTCTTCTTTAAGAACTGGATACTTAATTCTTAATACAAGAATGGAAGTGAAATTGAGAATATTTATTAAAGGAATGAAACGTAATTCTGTCCTTCACAAACCCTTCTTTTAATGATTCAGAAAGTAAAAGCGTTCATGTATAATACATATGCAAAAAGACCATCGAAGGAAACTTAAAGTTTACACAAGTCAACCCAGACACAACATTTAAAAGATCTAAAAATTACCCCATTCATCTCCAGCAAATGATCCATCTTCTTTCTGCAAGCTCTGTATATATTCAACAATTTTATTTACATCAATTATATGGAGACTATCATATAAGATAAGAATCTGGAGGGGAAGAAAAGGACACAGTAACAATCAAAGAGAAGCAAAAATCTAAAAAACTTTTTTCTTAGCAAAAAAAACCAAAAACATGGATTTATAAAAGACTTGATTTAATTAACTCTGAATTCTATTTGGTAAGGTTTATTAAAGTAAACTTTTTTTCCACTTTAGTAGCTAATCTCTGCACTGCAGATTGTCTAAAAACTTTAGGATGTTCTCAAAGGGAGATACAAACAATTCAAATGGAACTCTTTCATGCTTTGTTATTTTCCAATATGGAGGTCTCCTTTCAAAAGCATAAACAGAGATTTGATTACGGTTAATATTGTCATGGGACAATGACACCTTAGATGTACCAATCTGTAGTTCTGCACTGCAGAATATGTACTTGATTCACTACTTGAATATGTATATGTTAAGCTGCTGGTTACTAATTCCACTTACAGTGCAAACCTGGCAACAATCATTAATTTCAAATGATTCGATTTTTTTTCAGTTCAATTTTTAAATGTAACAATTAGAACCAAAAATGCAATAATTTAAGAAAAAGTATGAATAATATGATTATACACCAATGTACAGTGAATATATTCTGGAAGAGAAACAAAGGTTACAGTAGGGAATACAATTTTCCAAACCGGCACTGATTTAAACCAGCAAATCTGTATGACACAACGTCTTGTGAAAACAACAATACTGTTTCTGAGCACCATCTGACTTCATGCTTTTACTCATAACTTGCATAATCAGTTAAGAGAGTAATTAAGAATTTATTATATATAACAAAATTTAAAAAAAAAAACCCTAACCAGTTGAAACTAAGCAATATTATAATACCAATCCTGAAAAACACTGGACACACTGACTTTAAACCTAGTTAGTTGGAATCTTTCAACTGTTAAGATAAAATTTAAGTCTTACGGAAAATTAAAAAAAAAAATAAAAAGAAATACAACTCCAAGAGAAAATACATAATCACAGCATGCACCCTAAATGCCAATCTGAACAAATTACTATTAAGTGTGATCACAAGAACATATGACGTGACCCTTTAAACATCCTAGATACTTAGATGGGACTAAACAGCGTTTGCTCGCTAAGACCACGCATACTCATTAAGGTGTGCTGGTTGAGTTTACCACAAAAACTTTACACTGGCATTTGTGAACACTTCTTCAGTTTGCAGCTACACTTTTTCAGCTTGAGCTACAGCTCAATTTAGTTAACATGAAAATATCTCCCAGTGATATCAAGTCTATATTTAAGAATTTACATCTCTAATACGTAAGGTAACAACCTCAAATCGTATCCTCCATATACTGAATTGGAATTTGTGAAAGGAGCGGGATTGGACAGTGTGGAAAAGTTCAGACATCACAGCCTGAAGAAACTTTAGTGTCCTGGTTCTCACAGTATTCAGAGTAATTCTAGTGCTAAAGTGGTAATAAAGATCAACCAAAGAGCATCCTGTCCTACCTAAGGGGTTAAAAACCAATACCCTATATCCAGCATAATTCCTGCCTAGAAAAGAATGCCATATTATTTGTAATACCATTAAAATACTTCATCCATAAGACCGAACGAGAGACGCACTCTGCAAGCAATCAAGCTAATTGTTCAGAAGCGTTTGCGCCTTTCCAGTACTTTTTCACACAATGGTTTGCATGAGCAGCAGAACAAGCCAAAACAAAAAGGAAGGCACAAGCAATAGTGAGAAAATAAGTCTATAATGGAGATAGTCGCAGTGAAAAAATAATATTGAGAGTTACTTCTTATCAGGGGGAGCATATGCACCAAATAAATTAAGTGCTCAACAGACTAGTACAGTTCTTATATTACATGCCCCCAAAAAGCTCATATAAAAATAAAGGATTTTTTATTTTTATTCTTATTTTATTTTTTAAATTTTATTTTATTTTTACTCTTATTCTGGTCATATGTATCTGTCACCTCAGCATACACAAAGAATAATTTATAAAATGAAAAACTATCTATAAAATATCTTAGCTACAGTAAAACCTGTACAAAATTGGCAACAATGCAGTAACCATTAATTGACCATTAAAAGTAAATCATTCCCAAATATGACAATGTTTAGAAAGTGATACAGCTAAATCCTACAGTTTTGTTGATTAGGTATTTTTTTCAATAAGATACTGAAATCATTTTTGCCGTGGGCTTCCAACAGTAACTGGTTCATAAATCTGCAATCATCAAAATCTTAATTGCAAACACTTTTTTCTAAAATTACCCTGCTACATTTACCTGGACAGCACTGAGGGTATACAGAAGATGAGGATCATGACCTATGCTGGCACTTATTCCACCACATTCGTGTTGACATGATTTGATGAACGTCAGAATTTCTTCTTTGTTCATTCGGTGCAGCTGCCCCATGAGATCCATTGCTGTCAGCCCCCAGTACACACCACTCATCCTCAAATACTCCGACATACAGTATTCCTAAACAGTGCATTATTTTAGGTCTTGACCAGATAAGCACACCATCAATATAGCACAATGAAAATACATTAGTTAACCTTCATAAATAGCTTCTAGATAGTCAACTATCTTCCATCCATTTAGCAACTACACATCAGCTACTCACAGACATTCTGTACATCATGCATGTGTATATACACACTCATACATACCAGAAAATGCACGTGTAGATACCAACCCACACCACTCCCTTTCTCCCTGTATTTTTCTAGTTCAAAGCATCAAGCTCAATGTCAAATTAGGTACAAACAAGTAGCTGCATGCCAGTTCACTGCAGATCACTTATTATCTTGGCATTCAAAGAAGCCCTCAAATTGCCACCCCAAATAGTTTCAAAAAATAACAAGTCTATTATTTCCAAGTGCGCAAACTCTCACAATTTAAAAGTTGCACTAGGAAGTGAAATTTTATATTGAATTTTACACTGATTACATCACCTACACTACATAAACGTTATTTTCTACATGCAGTACAATCGAAAGCAACAGTCCTTGGTGTGCTTTTGTGAACAGTAAAGGTAAGTGCAACTTTTCTTCATATAAGCAGTTATTGACGATTTTCACCTGCTGCAAGGGGAATCCCATTGTTGTGGACTATGTCTAACCACTTCTGACTATAAAATTGATATAAGTTGTCCCATCCAAAGAGTAACATGCAAATCCAACTATACTTGTAGATTCTAGCGGATGAAGAAGCTAGCTTGTTTCTCAGGTCTCAGAGTAATTACAGAGCTAAAATGATAATCTTCAAATTTATAGTCAGATAATACATGCCAAAACTCATCACAGACCTAGAAAAATTTGAAAAGACACCTTATTTTATACTTCGGATTCCAAGGTAAAAAACAATTAGCTTGTCAATGTGCATCTAACCCTTACCTCTGAGCTAATAAATAAAGGTTATAACCGGTAACAAAACCACAGCTGTACTAACAAACTGATACCTACATAATCATCTTTCTTTGTTCCATATGAAGCTATATAGTCCGCATGTTTTTCTGAAAGTAATGTGTTTGGGGCATCGGGTTTTATTATAACATCCTTTTGCGGTGTTCCCTGTAAAAAGCACCAACAAGTCAGTTGCAATGTCAGGTCAAAACGTTTTAGCCACTAGGTATAATACAGCCAGCACCGGTGACGGCGACTCTGGGAAAAAAACAAAAAAAACAAAAAAAAAA
>WEIU01013153.1:449302-460934 GCA_013389925.1 Aegithalos caudatus | reverse complement strand
CGGCTGCGCAGAACCGAGCGGCGCTGCCCTGGGGGCGTCCGGAGCGGCTTTGGCGTTGTGGCTTGCCGCAGTCAGTTTATTCTAAAGCAGGTAGTAAGTTTAAAGTACGCTAACTCCAGCTGTGCACTTTCTTGCATCGCAGCGAACAGGACAGCGTTTAGAAATAACTTTGGTTTCCTTCCTCAGCTCTATGGAAAAGCAAATCCAAAAATTTAGTCACGGGTAAAACGGGTAAAGATAACTGTCCTTTTTGCTGAAAACCGTCTCTCTTGCTTCCTAATTTAAACTGTCTTGGGTGATTATGCTCGCGATTGCCAGCTCTTGATGCTGGCACGTGTTCCCCCGGACTACACCAGGCAGGAACATCAAACAGGAAGTATTATGTATAATGCTGGGTTGCATAGGACGGTCAAAAATAACGTCTGTTTCTTATATATGTCAAATACTTACCAAAGAAGTTGCAGTATGAGTCTTTATGGAAGAAAGTCAGTAATCTATAGAGGCTAAACACTTTATTTAAAGAACTGACTTCTCAGATAGCTTACCCGACAAGTAAGGATTGCAGAGCTTATACCCAATGACAGTAATAGTACCATCCAGCACTAAATTCAGATGAGTCGTGAAAGAGACCAGACAGAGATAAGGACATTTTGGAGGGAAATTGGAAATGAATTAATAGGATTATTGAGGTTTGAAGGTACCTGTTGAAATTACGGAGCACAACCAACCTACACCAAGCAGGCTTAGCTAGAGCAGGTTGTTCAAGACCACTACCTTTTGAGTTTTGAGTGTCTGTAGAGATTCCACCACCTCTGCCAGCATATGACATCCCGACAATAAAAGAATATGTTGTCTTCCAGTGGAATCTCATGTATTTTAATTTGTTCCCATTGCTTCTTGTCCTCTCGGTGGGGATTGCCAAGGCTGGCTCCCTCCTCTTAATTGCATCCCATCAGGTATTTATGCACATAGATAAAATTACCCAAGCTTTCTCTTCTCCAGGTTAAAAAGTTTGCCTCTTGTCACGTGACAGATGCCTCAGGCCCTTAATATTTTCGTGGCCATGTGTTAAGACTCCCTCCTTTAAGTCCCTATCTTTCTTATACAGGGGAGCCTAGAACTGGATCGAGTACAGCTTCATGTATCCAGTAATTTGTTCAAGAACTCCAGGGAATGTCCATTCTGCCTGCATTGCCTAGAAGGGTTTATCCAAGGTTAAAAAAGAAAAATCCAATTCCTTCTTCTTGGCTGTTCTTGCTGCAAACATACATTTTGCTTGCTGTAAAAAGTACATACATCGATGGAAAGGAATACTAGGTTTATATACAAGAAAGACATTAAGCTATTAGAGAGCATCCTAAGGCAGGCAATGAAGATGGTGAAGGGCCTTGTGGGGAAGCCATATGGGGAGTGGCAGAGGTCACCTGGTCTGTTCAGCCTGAAGAAGAGGAGTTGGAGGGAAGACTCACTGCAGTCTACAACTTCCTTGTGAGTGGAAGAGGGGCAGACACTGGTCTCGTCTCTCTGGTGCTCAGAGACAGAACCAGAAGGAATGGCTGGAGCTGAATCAGGAGGTTTAGGTTTGGTATTATGGAAAGGTTCTTCCCCCAGAGGGTGGTCAGGCACTGATCAGACTCCCCAGGGCAGTGGTCACGGCCTCAAGGGTGCCAGAGCTCAAGCAGAATTTCGACCATGCTCTTGGGCACAGGGTGGGATTTTTGTGCCGGGTGAGGAGTTGGACTTGATGGTCCTTGTGGGTCCCTCTCAACTCAACATACTCTGCAATTCTATGTTTAAATACACTGCATTTAAAATAAAAAAACATATTAAAATAAAAAATATATTGTTAAGGGAAAGCTACACATTTTCACTTGAAGTGATTCATCCTCATTTAATATGTACATGCTTCCAGAGTGTAAAGCCCAGATTCTGTCAAGCTGGTACTGATACTGCTGGATAGTATATAAATCCTCAGCACATACGCAGACAATAGCAATGCAGGCCTTCTTGCTGCTCAGCTAGAACGGCTGTTCAGCTGCCTGGGGCAAGAGCATAGAGAAACTGAAATACGGCTATTAGCATACTTCAGAGATTGTATTTTGGATAAGTTGTCCAGTGTAAGTGATATGACAAGCAAAATGAATACAAACCAACCACACTTCTCTTAAAAATGTTTTATTAAAATGCAGCACTGACTGTCAAAAATTACATTCTGATTATCTTATTTAAGAGAGAACAGAATCGGTGCCTAATAATGAACAGAATAAAAATTTCTTAAAGGAATTTTTTTCTTCATTGCTTTTTAGTTCTATTGAGCAACACACTAAAATCTTTTTTTCCATAAGAACACAGGACAGTACAGGAGCACCAGACGCACTTTAAACATTTTTAAGCCTTAAATTTGCCAACGTGTTCACGAGCTATAATCATCCTTTGAATCTGAGCAGTTCCCTCATAAATCTGAAAAGAAGAATTGCAATAATGTTACTGGGTGATTTTTAAAAATGTTTTAACAGGTGTAAATTTATAAACCTCCATGGCACTAATCCAGTGTGGATTAGGATGTGTAGGACAATAAAAAAAAACAGAGAAAAATCCAGTGTGACAGAGTAGTAACAGTGGGCTAAATGAAATGTAACTCTTACAACATACTGAGAAGGTTGTTCTCTCAGGTGCTCTTATCTAAAGTCAGTAGGGTTCTCATGAAACATTCCTCTTATTTGAGGAAGAAAATACATTATTTAGAGTTTTCAAAGTAGGATCACAAATCATGGGTAGAAGGAAAGAGATGACTTGTCCTTAAGTGTTTTCTTTGACTAGCCTTTCAAGGTCATACCATATATTGTCTCTGATCCATTTGTTTCCATTGCTTCTTGTTAACTAGAACTCTCTCCTATACAGTTTTGTTGGTGCTTTTCTTTATTCTTGCATTTTCTTCTAGAAACAGCCTGCATCATCCCTCTGTTCTGTTTCTTTGATGGCAGCAAAGTCAAAAGTAGACAAAAAAGCACCTATGAAGTTCTAATGCCAAAGGAGGACATATGCTCCACAGGCATACTGCACTGTAATACAAGGGCTGAGGCAAAATAGTTTAGAGGTCTTAATGTTTCAGCTCCCAGTTCTGACAGAACTTCATTTGGCAAATTGGTAAAAATCATGCAGATTCACTTATAGGAATAATCTTTCCAGGAACCTTAAAGAGCATTTTAAAAATAAGAATGCTATAACCTGAGTTCACATTAATGTTCTGGTTCAGAACAAGCTGTTGATTGCCAAGGTGGATTCTCTGCTGCTGCTTACCCCATGTTGATCCAGTCCACAGAGCAGACTGTGTTTTGTGAATAAGAGGTGCTGTCTGAAACCAACTGAAATGGAAGTTCTGCTTTCTCTCTATACTAAAGATTCACCAATCCCTAGGAAAGCCATAATGGTCCAAGCCTGCACCTGAAACCTAACAATTGGAAGCCTATCAGGGACGTACATACATTCCAAGGGACCAAACAGGCTTGCAATGAACTCAGCCTGCTCAAACTGCTTACAGCGTAGCTGTCAGGGTCTCAGCAGCCATTCCTGCAATCTACCAAACCTCTGCTATTGCACTAAATTTGCACTTGCTGATGAAGACAGCCATGGAATTCAAGTGTAAAGACATCACAACTCACAACGTCTTAACTAATTACAAGAAAGGTTTTGGTTTATAAGCTGATGGAAATAGATTCAAGATTCCTTGACAATTAAAGAAAGGAAGTTTTCCAAATTTAAGAGTTTCCAAACCTAAGAGTTTCTACCAAAGTAGCCTAGATTTGTAGCCAGACAAAACTAGGGCACAGTAAGGACATGGAAAAATATTATTGGTAAACACAATAAAAGGATCATGTAATATCTAAAAAGATCAAACATATGAAAGACAAGTGGAAAACTCACGTTTTTCTGTGTGCAACATGTGGCCAAAAGTATATACATCTGGAATTACCAATCAGTAATACAGCAAAGCACAGTGAAGTGCAAGATATAATCAAGATATATGGACAAAATAATTCCAAGACAAAACCCTTTTGAAATCCTGAATTCTTTAGGGCATGAAATGGAACTGATGGTTATCAAAAAATTAATACTAAATCTGATTAATTACAAAAACAAGCCTGCTTAGCCACGCATTTGGATCATGGTAATGAAAAGAAACTAAGTAATAATGGGATTCTGTCAAATCAATCAATCTGAGTTTCTACCCTCACACCATCATTCTCTAAAAAAGCATGCAACATGGCAGGAAAAAAATCCCAGTCACAAAGTTCAATTAGTCATTCATTTCGTCACTCATAGAAATGAAGTTAGTTATAAGGACCCTTACATTCCAGCATAGCAGTTGTCTTTCCTTAAACTGAGGAAAAAAAAAATCTTGGCTAGTGACAATAATAGTTTCCATTTTGAAGTCAACTGTAAGACAAATATTATCTATCTAGAGTCTTGGGAATGTCAGGTGGGAATTATAGCTAACAACCATTATAGATCATGGTCTATGTGTGTTTCTTGATACCATCTATTTTGATATGTTTTATCTAGTTGCTATTAGTGTTAGATGTCAATAAAGATTCCTTGTTTTGCTGAATGCAATTAAAATATTCTTGCTGAATGAAGAACTGCAGCACAGTATATGCCAATATACTAATTACAACGTGACATGGAATAATTTCTTGACAGTAACACCGCAGTAAAAAGGCTGGGGATTACAGCAAACTATGGGCTAAACGTGAGTACAAAAGGGTCTTGTTAAAAAAATGGATAATCATCTCGGTTGTGTTAGCCTTCTGTTGATACAACACATACAGCATAATCATTTTACATGTCATGGTGTCAGCTAGGATAGGGTTAATATTGTTCCTAGTAGCTGGTCCAGTGCTGTGTTTTGTGAGAATAGTGTTGGTAACACGTTCCTGTTTCAGTTCTTGCTCTGTAGTGCTTACTCCAAATCCAGGACTTTACAGTTTTCCTGTGATCTGATGTTTGCCAGTGAGGAGGTGCACAAAAAGCTGGGTGGGAGCGTGGCCAGAGTGCTGACCTGGAATGGCCAAAGGGGTATTTCATGCCATAGAGAGCCACGCCCAGTATATAAACTTAGGGGGAGTTGACCAGGAGGGTGCTGATTGCTGCGGATGGATGGGGTGGGCATTGGTCACCAGGTGGTGAATAACTTTGTTGTGCATCACTTGTTCTTTTTATGTTCTATATCTGCCTTTCCCTTTTATTATTATAATTTACTTTATTTCTATTATGAAACTGTTCTTATTCTCTATGCATGAGATTTGCCTTTTTTCCCATTCTCTCCACCATCCCTCAGGAGCAGGGAAGAGAAAGCTGTGAGCAGCTCTGTGGCAACTTAGTTGCCAGCTGGGGTTAAACTACAACACCAGGATACTCGATATTGGTGCTACCTCAGCCATTGCATTCTACACAGCTTATAATACCAAAGTTTCAAACAGAAAGTTTAACATAAAATAAAAACAAAAACCCCAACCAAAAAAAACCCACCTCTTCCCTCCTAAGTCATTGGGGTAAGAAACTGCTTTAGTTTCAGGCTAAGAAGACAGCTAAACTATAAGCAGACATCAATCCAGGATACAGATAGATGGTCAGAAGATACGCATCTCTGAAAGTTTTCAAGAGCTTGATGATACATAAACCACCTCTACTTATGGAATACCAAAGCAAGCAAAACACCTGGTATTTTGATCAGGATTTTTTTTCCCTAAGAGTTCAAAAACTTCAAAATTGAGAATCCAAGAATTGCAACAAGTTACCACATTAGGGGAAAAAAAACCCCAAACCCACACAATGTAACTTATTTCTCTTATGCCATTTAAGTTTTCATCAAATGCAATGACTTTTGTATGGAAGTAATTTCCTATTTTGAATGACTCTTTCTTTGAATAAAAGGATTACTGCTTTCATTCAAAATTTATTCTTCTAATATATTTACATCATGATTTGAAGTAAGTAGCCATTAGTTTATTCTATATAAAATCTATGCATTATCACATTCTCTTTTACTTACCTGGTAGATTTTAGCATCTCTCATTAGTTTTTCTACGGGATATTCAGTATTAAATCCATTTCCTCCAAAAATCTGTACTGCATCTGCAGCTACTTGGTTTGCAATGTCGCCAGCAAATGCCTTCGCAATGGAAGCATAGTAGGTATTCCGGCGACCGGCATCAACTTCCCATGCAGCTCTCTGGTAAGCCATCCTAGCAAGTTCAACTTTCATTGCCATTTCAGCAAGCAAGAAAGACACTGCTTGGTGCTATGATAAAATAAACTAGGTTAATATTGCCTACTTAAAATTCTGTGACATCCAAGAAAGATATAATATCCTTAATACAGTGATTTTTTTTTCAAAAAGCTCAGTAAGATGTATGAGAGAAGTTCTACACAATATGCATCATGCTCTCATATATGTATGTAGAATTATACTCTTAAGTTTTTTATTTCCAAATCTATTTAGTCATAGGGATTAAATACTGATTAAACAGTTGAAAGTGTTCTTCCTATTTATGAGATTGGTATTTACCTTGCTGTTTATTAATTTTTTTTTCAAAACTGCTTAGCACCATGATGGGCAGTGTATTCTATTGGCATTAATGCTATATGTTGTTTCACATACCTCAGATGTTTTCTTCTTTCCTGAAAATCCCTCTTTATTAGCACTGAAGAACTTAAGTATACCTTGCTGGTATGCAAGTTCTGAGCTTCTGGGCGGAGTTTTCTTTCTGCTTTTACTACTATCATTGATAAATTACCAAAAATTCTTGGTTACCACACAGCTAAGTTTACTTATGGTGCAACCTATACACTTGGAAACCACAAAATGGCAGAGGTATAATATAAACATTAAGGAAATATAAATATCAAGGAATAACCTTGAAAAATCAGTAGCAGTGCATCTGGTATGAACACATAAGCTTTTATTATATTGTTTGCCCCCACACTTACTTCAACAATTGGTTTCCCAAAGGTTTTTCTCTCCAAAGCGTATCTAGTAGCTTCATCAAGGGCTCTTTTTGCTAATCCAACAGCACCAGCTGCTACCTAAATTGAATGCAGGCCAGAATAAAAAATCAGAAATTCCTGCTATATTTTATAACCAAATTTCTTCTGATACTTACAGGTGGTCTGGTCTTATCAAAAGCTCCCATTGCGATTTTAAAGCCAGCTCCTTCAGTTATCAGTACATTTTCTTTTGGGACTCTCACATCTTCAAAGACAATGCCTCTTGTATCTGAGCAGCGTTGACCCATATTCATTTCCTGAAGTGGAAAATTTACAGATGTGCTACTAAACTGGATTATTCAAAGGTACAATGTTTTTATTCTTTTGTTGACTCAAAGCATAGCGTTTTTCTTCCCCGAAACACTTAATCTAAAAATTACCACATATAAGACAAATACTAATTTTGTACTGGCAGACCAGCATGCCCTTAACTTGTCTATGCTGGGAAGCTTACTTTCTCCTTATATGAAATTAGTTCTTTTGCTGTAATCAGTCTTCTTGTCTTCTTCTAGTTCAACTATCATTGAGATGCAAGTGGAAAAACAAAATAATCTAATATGCAGGAAGTACAGGTGTACTACAAATGAATAAATAAATGAGCTTTTCGAGTTTTCAGATTTCTTGCCTAATGTTCAACGTTCAGTTTTACCTACTATTAAAAATAGTGCTTTTTTGTAAAGAGAGAACCAGCATCAGTATCTCTAAGGCCGCTTCTTTGACCAGCATGAGCTAAAATTTAGATTCACTATGTGTGTATTTGCGGTCAAAATTGTCCAACTTGCTGCTTATCCTTTCAAGGCATACTACTTCTTATATATTGGCACCTGCCAATACAGTAGTTCTCAAAGACTCTTTTGCAGCCATAGAAAGTAGTCATCTTACTTTAGACCATTCTGAGTAATTCCTTTTCTGAATTAATAGCTTTAAAATTATGTTTTATGAATAGTTCCTCTATGTTGTGAAAACAAAAAGATGGTTGTACATAAGCATATGAAACTGTTCAGTTGTGCAACAGTCTTTTTTCTTTAGTGGTACATTTGTCTTATTATTAGTTTAGAACTGAGCAATAATTCCTGGCTTGTTGAACAAGAAATAGAGTCTTCACCTTTCTTCCAATTTGGATCCCTGGGCTATCTGCTTCCACAATGAATCCGGTAAAGGCTTTGCTTGCAGGAGCTTTTGGATCTGGATTGGTACGTGCTAGCAAAAAATACCTAGTGTAAAACAAAGCAGACGGATGCAGTTTATCCTCACAATTAACAAGATATATTTATCCAGCACTTTAAACATTTTTACGTGCATTTCTACCATATAATAAATTCTGTCTGTGATTTAACAAACTTTCTTTCTTGCCCATTCTGAAAATAAAAGGACAGAGAGCAAGAGAGTAGAAGTTTCAAAGAGCCAAGATTTCATAAAATTTAACAGAACTATTCAGATCAACATGCAAAGATTCCCTACCTTTTCCATGTATTGTAAGTCTTTATGATATTAACAACTTCCCAAATAGCACAAAAGAAACCTATTCTTAGCATTTACATTAAAATTAATGGATAGGACAAACATTTTTGGATATAAGAGTTATCACCTGATTTCAAAGATCTTGATGTGATTTTTCTAAGTTTAAGTTGTAAATAAGTATTTCTCTTAGACATTAAACAGCTGTAAATCACTTTTATGTCATTCAGTAAGGTCAAAAGAAATCTGATAGATTGTCTTTGGTGGGTCTGGCTTCAACAAGAAAATAACTAGAAAATTCAGTTTTTGGGTAAGTATATGAAGTTTTTCCCACTTGAATTCAGGGAAGTTTCCATGTTGTGAATCAGTGTGATGTAAGACATGATTTAAAGGGCTTACATTTTAATAGCATGCTCCAGACAACATGGCCATATCTGCAATTTTTGACAGATGGAAAATGTCTTCTTTTCAGAAAATTAAAAGTAATACTAAAATCTAACAGCATTTCTAGCTTTGCTAGGAGTAACAGGTGTTTCTAGTAGAATCACATTTGATTTTGATGGCCGCAAGACTCAAGAGGCCATTCTTGAGCGTGGAGTCATGATGTCATCACTCATTTTCCTTTTTAGGCTTTGCATAGCACTCAAGACTGCATATGCATATGCTATCCTGATAAATTGGGCAGAGATTAAAATGTAACCTGCTGAAACACGGAGAATGTTCAGATTTTTATTTGAAGGATGGTTCTTTAATGAATTTAACTGAGGTCGGAGGTGTGGGGTAAAGCCACTAATAGAACTGTGACACCATTTAACATACCAGTTTGCTTTCCCCCCATTTGTGATCCACATCTTCTGACCGTTAATAACATATTCATCTCCTTTCTTCTCAGCCTTTGTTTTTATACCAGCCACATCAGAGCCTGCTCCAGGCTCTGTTACACAGTAAGCCTAAAAGAAATTGAGATGTGAAATCTTGGAGAATCAAAGGTTTAAGTGAACTGCATGGTAAAATCTGAACACCTAATAAACAAAACCCCCCAATAAAACCTCCAAACAACCCAACACACAGCTCCCTGCCACTTGGAGAGAGCTGGCTGAGTAAGGGTTAATTTTCTTTATAAATTCATAATAATACATAAAATTGGCTTTAAATCAAACAGAAGCATTCTGTAACCCTTAAGTTATTACTTCCTCAGTCTACAACAATTCTGATGTGAAAGCTGAAGATTTTTAAAGTCTGAAAATAAGAGCACTGAGTAACATTTTGAGTTTACTGAGTCCTTCAATTTAGGAGGCTTAGTTGTAGATTGAGATATATTGCACACAGATCTTTGCTTTCTCTGCAACAAGTACTGTTTTATGTAATATTTAAGATGACGAATAGAGTTTCATTCCCATCCAAGTTAAGGGTCTCCTTACATAAACCTTTATTTTTCTTATACGTCTACAACCCTTCCTGAAAGGGAAATAAAAACTATTAACCTTTGGTAAGTGACTTAGGATGGGGATAATTTTCCAAGTAGTGTCTTCTGTTTACTTACTGGATGTATCTTATTAGGTATTTGCTAACTTTCAGTTAAAGTCACTGTTTACATACAAATCAAAAAGGGCTAAGTTGTGAGTACATATAAGTTCATGGGGGAAAATAGTCACAAAAAAAAAGAGGAAAGAAGTAAGAAAAGAAAAGGATTAATACTTTTAATATGGTTTAGAAACATTCTACAGTACAGCAGTTATACTTACACACATCATTGGTTCCTCTGTCATTCTTCCTAAGTATTTTTTCTGCTGATGCTCATTTCCTGCAATGATAACTGGCATTTGCTGAAAGAAAATATTTAAACCGTTAATCTGGCTCTTTCAAGTGCAGAGACTTTAGTTTAAGGGATGTAAGGAAACACAGAACTTACCCCTAGGGAGTTTGCTTCAATGGCAGTTTGAACTCCTGTGCATCCGTAAGCTAATTCTTCTGTAATAAGACATGCTTCAAAACTGCCAAGGCCAAGGCCACCTACGGTTGAAGTATTTAAGTTACTTGAGCAGATTTAAATTATAACATATTAATACTAGTGATTTACACAACATAATTAACAAAAATGTATTTTTCCACATACATGTAATTGTGTACTGTGTTTGGCTAGGCATTCTCACGCAAGCATTTTAACTAAATCTTTGTCAGAAAAGTTACGGGTGATTTGAAAATTAGGTATTATGTGTCCAGAGTTATTGTTTGATTAATGTGGGAAACTTGCACAAAGTGGCAAAACGTACCACTCGCATTTTTCTACTACTGTACATTCAAGAATTAAGAGTTCCTAGGAAGCAGAGAAAGGGCTCCTGAGCCAAAAGCATTTGGGAACAAAATAGCGTCCGTATAAGCAGACAACCAACACAGTAATCTGTTTCTGACAGAAGCCAACACTGTAGGAAATTGGCCAACATGACATACAAATACAATGACAACTACCTCAACAATATTTTCCTGAACTTTCAAGTGACTTCCTTGGTCAAAGAAATAATTCTCTTTGGTATCTTTGTTATGCCAACCCCTGACAGACATCTGTTACATGAATCTGTCCAGTCTCTTTTTGAATCGAAGTAAAATTTTAGCACCTATATCCTACAGGAGCGATAAGTTGCAAATTAATTACATACTGCATGCAGAACCATCTCCTTTCATTTGTTTTCAATCTACCATCTGCTGACAATAATTTGATGTCTTCTAGTTGTATTGAAAGGGACAGTGAGCCATCAATCCCTTTTCACACTCTCCCATGACACTAACATTTTAGTCATTTCTTCTATAGAATTTACACCTCACACAGAAGATAAAACTTCTCATCTTCATCATCCTTTTAGAAACCTTCTCCACTTCCCCAATACTCTTTTCAGATGGAAGGAGCTGACTATACAATGAGATAAAGAGGCAAATAAATGTAATTTGGATTCAGGAAGCAGCATAATTATGCCTTCTGCTTTTTTCTTCATTCCCTTAAGGATCCCTCTTGACCTTAGATTTTAGTTTTGACCACTTCTGAGCATTATGCTCATGTTCACAGGATCCAAAGATGTCTTTTCTGAGAGGCAGTATCTACTGCACTGTATACCTTTTCTCTGTGAAGTTC
>WEIU01013153.1:433043-449282 GCA_013389925.1 Aegithalos caudatus | reverse complement strand
TTGAATTGCATTGCTATTTTAACTCTCACTCTGTCTCATGACCTTTGCCTGCAGTTCTCTGGACCAGACCATCTTTTCTATGGCAAATAACTTAGTATTATCAGCAAACTCTATCACCTTTGCATTTACACCCTTTTCCAATTTATTTATAGACATCCCAAATAGCACAAGACCTAGCAAGGCTGTGCTGCTAATTTTGCCAGTATGGAACCTGATGATTTTAAAAACTTATTTTAGAAGTTCTGGCATTCTCTATCAACCAGCAATCCTTTGTTCACACATTTATTAGCTACTTCAGAGAGCTGTAATGATTTTATGAGGTATGAGTTCCTTTCACTAAAACCCTTCTCTAGCATATCATGTTTGTCTGTATCACTCACACATCATATGAGCCAGGAACTCTCCTGGGATATACTCCTGAATTGCTCCAGCCTGTACCAGAGACTAGAACAAAAAATGACCTTCTAATTTCTCTGCCTCATCAGCTGACAATGCACCAGGGCAACATTAAGCAGCTGTAATCACCATAAAAAAATCTGGTCATAAATTACTAAACCATAATCTGTCTAATTTGTTTCCTGATTACATCCATACCTAGTAACACACTTGTATATGTCAACCTGCCTGCTGATTAAATTTGGATTATTCAAGTACATGCCTATTTATTAGGTACAGAATCCATAATTACACATAGGAATCTCATCTAATGACTTTTCATTGTTTCATTTTACAGATGAAAAAGAATGTTTACTTACCACAACTTTCTGGTATGTGTGAATTCATAAGACCAAGCTCCCAAGCCCTCTTTATAAGTGGAACAGGATACTGAAAGACATGGAAAAATCACCTTCTGATTACTCACAACCAAAACTTCTAATTTTATGCAGGTTAAGATAAAACGTCTGTTTTTTTCCAATTTTTCCCCTTACACTAGAGTAGATTTACCTCTCCAGTTTTGTCATATTGCGCAGCAACAGGAATAATTTCCTCCACAGCAAATTTACGAGCAGTAGCTTGAAACTCTTTCTGTTCATCAGTAAGTTCTATTTTAAAACAGGAAAAGAAAAAGATCATAAATCCTCTGGTGTCTTTTATTTTGCCAGTTGTCAAGACTACAATAAAAAAGAAACAGAAGCATTTATCCAGGACAACCCAAGCCACCACTGTTTGGAGCTCTCCAGGAAGCAAAAAAGCTCAGGTTCCTCTTGCTCCTGGGAGAAAACCTCCGTTGTTCCCTGATCAACCCCTACATGCACTTACTTACTGATGAAATTATCCACAAAATATTGAAATGAAAACAAAGTGGAGAGGACTGTGTAAAATAAAATGTATTACCAAAAGAGACAAGAAGAATGCTGTTTTAATTAAATGCCTAAAAAGACATAGGTTGCCCAAAGATCCCAACTCTTCAGTTTCAGACATCCGGCTCTGATCCTCTAAGTTCAACTATGATTACATTTAGGTATTGTAACATTAAAAACGGCAAAATGAGGTAAGTATTCAAAGCTAAGACACTTTGGCAATTAAAAAAACCCTTAAGACGGACATCAGTTAAAAAAACAAGAAAATCTTAAGAACACTACACACATATTTGCCTTGCCTCAGCTGAGGATAAAGTTACTTTGTTTTTCAAACTATTTTTAAATAGAAATATATTTAGAACAAACACCTTCATTTTAAAATCATGGTGAACTACCATATAGGGTATTATTTCCTTTGAACTCTGCAATTTGCCCATTATTGTTATATTTCTTTCAAAAACTGTACTACTTACCAAAGCTAAAGCCAGCTCCAGGTTTGCCTACATGCAAGTTTTGCACAGGTTTACTAGAATAGGACCTCCATCCATGCCCTGCGATGGTTTGAAACATTTGCTGAAGAAGAAAAGAATACGAGGTGCAAAATCTTTACAGTTCAACCCTTCTAAAGCTACAAACCTATCTGCAGCACAACTTTAAATGTACACTCCCTCTCTAGAAATGGTATCACATCAAGTATAATACAATTACTACAGTGAAAAAAGAATTACTGGCTATGTTGTGTTTTCTTCCTGTGGCATGTAGCACTTACATGAACAGACACCTTTACTAGGAATCTCAGGCTTTAACAGGACTAAGGGTGAGTGAACTGCCGTATGCATTTTTAAGTATTGCGCAATTGAGTATTTTAAAATTATTAAAGATAATTAAAGTTTATGTTCACAGAGACACAGCAATAAGTATTTCTTTCATTTATACACACACATCAAAACTTCATTTTCTGGCCCTCTACTGAATATCCTATTACTAAATGTACACTACATGCAGATTTAGCAAGATTTTAAAAACAACCTACCTATTAGCCAATATATCAGAATATTTTCATAATGTCCTAGACTAATCTCTGTTTTCTTTTAATAATCTGCTGCCACTGACATTTGGTGATTACTATTATCCTCCAAATAGGAGAGAACACGACAGACTATCTGAAGTTTATTTTTCCTCCTAATGCTTACCAGAAATTGATTATTTTTCATTGTAAATACTTTCTCTGCTTTTTCTTAATTTAGAGCCCCAAATATTGTTCCTACAGCTATTTTCAGAATGTTTTAATACATGTCTGAATTTGTTTTAAGAGGATGGTTTACTCTCTTCAAGAGCTATGAATCTCTGAAATGTTTGGAAATTAGTGAAAAATACATAATTGGATAATTTTTTAGGATGACCCAAATCAATATTACAGAAACAAATTTGCCTAAACACTAAGGAAAGGCTTCTTGATCTTCTTCTGTAAAAATGTAAATTCTGATCAGAGCAGTCACTTATTTCCTCGCATTAAAAAAAAATGAATTATTGATAGTAATGCAAAAAATATCACATAAATTTTACTGGGAACTCTAGAAGACAAGGACATTACAGAAACTTACATAGCTGGGGAGGCAAAAAGTATCTTCCAAAACGCAGTAGACAAACCGTGTTCTTAAAAATAATAATTCTATATGATAGATGGCTATAACACTTCACAAGCATGAAGAATACTCCAATAATAGGTATCAACACAGTGAAAAAAGTATTTCCAGAACATACTGAAAACATCTATAAAATTCAAAGGTGCAGAAATGCAGAAGGACCATTGCTAGGCAAAGAAGAGGGAGAGGCTAGGACATATTTGCATACTGTGCTGGTAATGTCAATTTATTGATTGTTCAGGATTTCATTTTGCAGTAGGTAATGTATTATTAATTTCAAGATTTTAGAAACAATAGACATTGCAAAACAGTATCTTTCTAAGTTTTCTGTTAATGCTACCTCTCATATTAAAAACTAAAACACTACCACAAAAATCTAGAAAGACCTTGATTCCTCAGAATTATTTACACTTTGTTTTATCTGGAAAAAAGACAAGATGAGGTTTAAAAAAAGTCAGATGATTGTAAATTTTTTTCTTTTCTTTTTTTTAAGGATAGACTAATACATAGCTTTGCCACCAAAAGGTTTTACCTACACTTGGAAAAGTACTGGATTCAAACTAATGTAAAAGTTATACCCTATATGAAAGAAGCTGTAAAATTAAAACCAGTGAACTTATGTCTATTGTGGTATAGTATGCAAGGTAACACTGAGGATTACTCTGTAAAAACTCAACAATACCGCCACAAACAAATACGGACAGATGGGATTCACAGCGGGAAGCTGCGTGACTTATCAGGTGACAAAGGATGAGGGTTTGCTAAGTGTAAGAATTTGGATGACCATCTGTCTACTTGTCAATTTTCCTGTTGCTTGACTCTGAGGAACAGTTAGATTCAGGGACCAACTACTGCTAGTGATGTTCAGATGCAACTGCTATGGCATTTCCTTGCACTTTTGTATAAAAAACTGTTCCAACTATGATCATCAGTGTAGCGAGACTAACACTGGAAGAATGTGCTCTCAGGAAAAGGGTATGACAAGGCTACTCACAAAAGTGATGCAATCTCTTTATTACCTTGATGCCAAAAGAACCTGTTTGAAAAAAAGCACATCACAGAAAACAATGGGACAACAATAATCTAAGGGTCAGTAACCTTGATTCTCCCTCAAGTATCTATGGCAAAAGTGAAAAAAATTATCAAGAGCCATTTGTTGCTGGGATAACACTGTCAGGAGGCTGAATTTGAAATAATAATTTCCTCTCTGTGGGCTTCCTTTGCTTAAAGCATTACTTTTGATCCATAAGATACCAGCTTCAGGTGGAGACTTCTTCCGTCACTGACTTCCCTCACTCTCACAGCAACACTTAGGACCAGTGGCCAAGCTGCATCAATTTGGGACAAACTAATACTGTTCCCAGGAGGCTGTGTGAAGGGCCTTTCAAGTAATTGAGACTTATGACTGCCTCTGGATATGGGGAATCCAGAAAAAAAGCATGTGTAAATGCTAAATGCGTTTTGAATAGTTTTTTATTTTATAGTTTGACGCTGTAAGGTTATTGGTGGCTCAATACAGTAGAAAGTTTGCACTTTAGAAAACCAACTATTATATTTCGCTCATATGTTTAATAAATTAACATAGGTAGTACAGCTATGTATGCTGAAGGAAACGCATTGGATAAAACACTCTTAACTATAACTCCGGTGTTTTGAAGCCGTCTCCGCCGCTAAATGGGAGGTGCTAGACACAGCATGACGCGGTCTTTGCCACATGAGGAACCCCAGGGCTGTGCAGTAACTCCACTGAAGAACATCAGATGGCAATACCCGTTCGAACTGCGATGATTACGGCCATAAACTCGGGTAATACTGCGAGGCGGGAAAAGCAGCACAGCGAGCATTCCAGTCCCGCGGGCTCTTCCCACCGGGGCAGCCCCTATGCCTGCAGCTGTCCCGAAAGTCACGGCGGGCGGAACCCGGGCTGGCCCTGCCTCTTCCGCCCTTCGCCCTCTGCGATCCCGCGGCCCGACCGACCACCATCCGACCTCCCCCGGCCGCCAGCACCGGCAGCGCCTCGGTTCGGTTCGGTCCCGTCNGCAGCGACTTCGGCGGGGCGGTGCTCGGGTGGCTGGGGCGGTGCCACGCGGGCCGTCCACTGAGCTGAGCGGCCGGGGAAACCGTGGACTCGACCGCCCCCCCGGCCTTGTTGTGCTCTTGCGAAGAGAGACTCGGGCAGGCTGCTATTCCTGCGCCCGCTTGTGGGAGGAGGGCCGCGCCCTGTGACCGGCCCGGCCCAGGCCGTTCGCCCGAACGCGAGCAGTGCCCGTGCCCCAGGCTAAGCCAGTTTGCTGCCTGTTTGCTGACTGTCCTAGGATGGCTCCAATCACCTACATCACTCACCTGTTAGCAGAAAAGCCCGTGGAGGCAGTTCTACTGTAATTTACAGGGAACCATAAACACATGTTTCGGGGGTGTGCCAGGAACTAGAGCGTAACTGGGCCTGGCGCACGGGAGTTGTTACCAGCTGTGTTGATAGTTACATAAAATGTTCTTATAAATGCTCTTAATTCCGGTTTTATTCTAAAGGAAAAGCAATGCTTTTGGAAATTATCAGCCGTGCGTAAAATACACGCTTTTGAATGTCATTGTTTCACAGCAGTGTTATTTAGCGGTTTATTAAAGCAAGGATTTCAAGAAAAATGGCAGCCATTGATTTTTCTGTGAATTCCTTATTTGGTGTGAAATTTTAACAGGATTAACAAAATTAAGTATTTTTCTGGAAGTTAGACTTTGAATAGCATTTTATTTTGCATAATAATACAAAATAGTATGCGACAAGTATTTTTGCATCATTAATGTCTTTTTATGTTTGGCTTGCTTGTTTTGTTTCTGACAGTTGAGAGTATTGCTTTTGTAGTTAATACCGAAGAAACAGTTTGATAGAAAACTAGCCATATAAAAGTTATTTCCAGACATATTTATCAACTGTCTGAAAGGAGATGATTGTAATGTTTTATAGACTTCATACCGTTGTGATTGCAGTCCTAAGTGAGGCATGTAGGCACCTTTGATTCAGTGCATAGGCTGCTGCTTTTTCACACTAATATCAGTAGAATTTTTTCCCTTTAGTTAAGGGTAATTGAGTAAAAGGCATAAGCATAATTTATAACTCTGTGTTGCTCAAGTATTTTTGAAGATTCTGTATGGTCGTGTTTCAAGTACACCATAGCTTTGGAGTGTAAAGCTGTAGTGGAGCTTTTAAATACCAGCACTCAAAGTCTGCATTTTGTGTTCTCTTCTATATAGGGTTCTCTTCCATAGGTCATGTTTCTGATGAATATAGTATATTTCATTACTGAGCAGTCCGTTTTCTGTCTATATATTATTTAACTATTTGTGTGGTTTATGTGTATTCCTATGCAATATCTTTTTGTTCCTCGGTTTATTTATCATCGTAACACGATGTTGTGATGGTATATGAGGAAATACACGAATCTCATTTGAAAGCTTTAAAGTTTTAATTTTTGATTTGTGGCATGGATTATACTGTGCATATTCTAAGATGGCACACATCAAAATTAGAAGATGCATAGATGGCTTCAGAGTACGAATGAAAAGCTGATGTCGTATGTAATATATCCTGTCATATGTAACAAGCAACTTCAGCTGACTGATCATGATTAAACACCTATTAGAATGCTATACACTAAGCATAGTTGCTAGCTGCAAGAAGTGATTCAAATCTGACAGTGGTCAGAAATGAAACATTATTTTTAGATGCCCTTGAGATTAGGATCCATAGCCCTTCAGTAGTGAATAAGCTTTTTTTGGAGGTGAAGAGACAGCTTTGAATGGAGCTGAGGACATCCCTAAGGCAGGGAGATGAATAAATCATTACGCTGAGGGAATTTTGACATCAGGAAGTAATGCAGAACAATGTTGTTTGGTTTATACAGTGAAATGTTGTATTCAAGACCTAAAAAACATTTTGGAGTGTTTTTACTTCTGGCTTGACAGTGTTCCCTAGTAAGGGGTTGGAACACCTTGGGTACACTCCTAGTCTTCAAGTAAATTTCATCCAAAAATCAATTAATGTGCTTTGGGATCTCTCTGTGAATCAAGTAAGACACAGTAAGTGGGGACAATTTGGAGACTTCTCTCGAAACTACACGCCTCACCTAAACTGAGCTGTTTGTGTAGACAGAGAGTGAGAAGGTTATTGTCTGAAACCGTCCAGTTGAAGAAATTGAGTCAGGAATACACCATGACATTTGCTATTGTCCAGGTTAGCCTTACACTAGAAACATCTTTGCATGTGAAATTTGCTGCTTGCTTCTGAAAACAGATGTCTGTACTTTATGGAAGCAAGCTTCTGTAGTAAAAAGCTGCTAACCATCTATGATTTCCTGCAGGGTTGTAGACATTAAAGAACAGAAATTGTCCAGAAAAAGAGAGGAAACAGTTCGTGGAGCCAAGACAAAGGTATTCCAGGATATTTCTGCTAAATGACAGGAGCAACTGGGTTCAGGTACTAAAACCAGCTGCTCACTGTGCAGCTTGCACCTACAAAGCTATACCCCTGCTTGCCTTCCTTCTTTCCTTCAGATTGTTTTTTTGCTACTTCTCTTCACATCTCCTTGGCTAAACGAATGCGAATTCTTTTGGCAATATGTTGTCAACATAGTTTTTCCAAAGTCAATCTGGAGGAGAAAATTCAAAGCCCAGATGGTCCATGTCTACTAAGTGTTTGAAAATAGAGGGGTATGAAAGATGACAAGGTTATCTGTCAAAGCCTGAACTACTTGAACTTTGAGGTTCAAACTTAATTACATAAGGAGTGACAATAGATAAAAATAAGGTGTACTTAGATTTTTTTGCATTTCTTTCTGAAGCAGGAAATACAGCATCTCTCTTTCATTTTTATTTTCTCAAATGCTTACTACTGTGTTTCGTAATCAATGTTCCTCTGCTAACTTTTACTACAGTAAGGATTGTATAGTGCACAGTATGTTGCTTATTAACCTAGAATACTCTCTTATATATTAACCAGCAGAATGCATGATGCTTATTGCTGAAATTTATAACTTAGCAAGTAAACACAGTAAGATTATTACATTACAAACTACAGCTCACTGTCACAGTATTCCCCAATTTAGTGCTCATGCTGAGACCCTCCAAACTACCCTGCCACTCCCTGGCTCCTTCTACCCTTCCTTCCACTGCCTCCTCCTGTGGCAGGCTAGAGAGAAGAATTCAGCATCTGTTTCTTGGCAGGGTATTCACGGCAATAAACCCAATGATAAAACATGGAGGGAGACTCAGTCTTACAGGAGCAAGCTAAATGGATTATGTGCAATTATGGATTAAGATTTGACACTACTTAGTCATAATCTGAGTTTGTACAGTCAATTAACCTGTTGGGGGCTAGATTTCTTCCTTTTTTTTTTTTCTTATAGAATTTTTTCCTAAAAGTTGCTAGGAAACTAATTACTGTGTACCTATGGGTACTTAAGCAAACCAAAAGAGTAGCCAAAGTCAAGAGAGGAGTGTGGCATCTGGCTACACTTCTTTTGTCTCTGGGAGTTTCGCTTGAGGGGAGAGATTTTTTGGGGGCAGGAAAAAAAGGACGGGGGTGGGGGGTGCAGCTGCCCAGTTGCTCAGCATGGGAAGGACCAATGGCAAGCTGTTCCTTACTGGGGGGAGAATTCACTGTCATCACTAGAGTCCAGTCCTGGGGACTTACCACCATCTGCTCATGTGTCCAGGTATCTTGAGCTCATTTTTTCTTTCCTACCCTCATACCCNACTTCTTTTGTCTCTGGGAGTTTCGCTTGAGGGGAGAGATTTTTTGGGGGCAGGAAAAAAAGGACGGGGGTGGGGGGTGCAGCTGCCCAGTTGCTCAGCATGGGAAGGACCAATGGCAAGCTGTTCCTTACTGGGGGGAGAATTCACTGTCATCACTAGAGTCCAGTCCTGGGGACTTACCACCATCTGCTCATGTGTCCAGGTATCTTGAGCTCATTTTTTCTTTCCTACCCTCATACCCTTGCCTGAGAGCCTCTTAATTTCAAGATTATAATCATTTGGAAGGAAGGGGTTTACATTCTCCATTCCAAGGGAGGCTTCTTCCTTCCCTAGCATACACCTGTCTTTCAAACTAGGACATAACCTGATCTCTGAATTTAATTTCTGCCAATTCCATATTTTTCCATGCTCCTCCACTAAACATAAAAAAAGTATAAATTGTATTATATAATGTTAGCTATTGGGTTGTTTGAAGATATTGTGATGTCGTAGTGTAGGAATGGTGCTCCCTGATTTAGAGCTCCCACTGTGACTCTCCAAACCACGCTGCTGCTCACTCACTCCCTCTTCCCCTCTCACTCCCCCTATGACAGGCTGGAGACAACTGGAGGTACAAAAGGTAGAGATCATGGGTTGAGATAAGAACAATTTACTGGAAACAGCAATGATAAGAAAAATTACCAGTAACAATAATAATAAAACAATTACCAGTAACAATCATAATGAAAGTGTGCAAGAGAGTGATTCACATGCAAAATGCTCACTAATTCTGACTATTCCAACTCAGCAGCTCCTTCCCCCCACCCCAACAATGGTGAGAAGTAAAGAATAACCTCTGAGTCCTGGCCATGTGCCTCCTGGGCACTGCAAAAATTAACCTTGTCCTGGCCAGAACCAGGATGCTTATCCCTTAAAGTTAGCAACTGTATTCAAGCCTGAACTGTTATTTTTTATTAGTAATTTAAAGTGTTTTAAGGTTTGGGGGTTTTAAATTGTTTACAACAAACCAGATTTTACCATTTATTAATGAACTTCTGTTTTAGAAATAGAAAGCAACTGGAATTTTCTGCTATGATTTATGTATTATTAAAAATTACAGAAGTTACTGCACTACACAAACAGTAAAATTTAGTGTTTAGATCCTGAATTAATGATTTCTTAGGTAGAATAGTTTTTGATGTAGTGCAATGCAGCAAGAATGGCAACTTCTTCTTAATAGAATTATGACATGTTTTGCTTTTCTTTAATCCCTGATACAATAGTAACTTGAAACATGTTAAACCCAACATTGTTTTCTAAATTTCTGATGCAGGCTCTTGTGATTTTTATAGTTTGTCTTGTGTTGTCTTGGGGTTTAGCTGGGGGACTCAGGGTGGGTGGTTAAGTTTTTTTTTCCCCAACTTTTTCATGTTTTTAACACAATAAATTTTAAATTTTTTTGTGTTAAAAAGAAAAAATTAAAATCAAGATAATGTGAGTCTTGAACTGTAAGGAAAGAGAAGAGACAGATGTACAGAGCTTAAGAACATATAAAAGCCAATCAGTGGCGTCCTGTAATAACTTTGCTCTCTATTGACTTTCTGAAGAAACAGAAAGTCAGTAGAAACCTGAGAAGATAATTTTTGAACCACGCCTCAGTGTAAAAATCATCCTGTCCTAATTTTTTTGTTTGTTTGTTTTAAGTATGGTGAGACTTTTTCAGGACTAACTGCTTTAAGAAGCAGGTACTTAGTTTGGCAAGCATGGCTTTTGCTTGCATGAAGTATGAACAAGTTAATCATTAAGAAAGAGCACATAGGCCTAGCCATGTGTAAAGGAATTATCTAGGACATTTTTGCACTAAACATGCTGCAGCTGGCACTTTAGCAGTCTAAAAATCCTCAAGATATATTGTTATTTCTCCTGGTTGAATCAGATGTGAATAAAAGTCCAGTTGTAGTGAACATATCTCTCTCAAATTAGTTTAACACTTGTAGGTTAGAACCCAGAGCAGTGAAGTTACAACTCTGCCAGCTCAAGCTGACTAAAGGTGAGGTGCCACATAAGCAGCACCAACGGTACAGTGGGTGGGATTTTAATAAACACTTATATTGTAAAACTCCATTTGTGGCTCTACAAGATCGTACCAATGCTAATATTTAATAGTATACAAGAACCTAACCATGTAAATGTGTACTGATACAATGTAGACACTAATTTACAGTAAAACATATACTTACTTTTAGTAAGCACAGGAAGTGACAAAATGCAAAATAAAACCTGCCTTAAATCACAAGAGTTCGGTTTCTATAACAGCTGAAAGAACTTATGCCTGCATAATAAAGACAGAATTCAATAATGATTATAGCTGTTGCTTGTTGTTGAATTGTATAAGGTAGAGTTTAGAAACACTAGCTGAGATTATAGCCCTATTGAGGCACATGCAGTGAAAAAGGAAAGATGGGGAGAAATCTTGGGTTGGAGATTCTGGAAAAAGAATACTGGGATTGATAATATGAGCACAAAAAGGTGGCAATTAGATTTTCATCTAACATTCATGTGACAAGCAATGAGGCCCTTTACAACATGAGTAGCTGGAACTCATTTTGCCATGGAAGTAACAAGACTTGTACTAGGTTGACCAAGGATCCGATTGGCATAGTATCCAGTTTATGGCAGTGCAATGAAGAATGGTCAGGAGATGGTTCCAGAACAGATCATTTACCAATAACAGAGTGATTTTTTTTTTTTCTTCAAAATTTTTTCTACCCTCAAAATTTTTTTTAATTTGTAAGTCTCCTGAGCTGGAGGTGATGCCTTTGTGTTTAACAGTGCTTCATAGATGTCTCTTCCATTAACTTGACTGGTTGCTTTTTTAATGTGTTGGGAACCTTTAATGTGTTAGGAAGTTTAGTTTCTTCACTATGAAGAACCACTTTAGATTGTTTCTTTTTAATCAGACATCTGCTAAATTAATTTGTGGTCCCTAGTACTTCAATTTAAACAGGCACATTTGAATATAACATCTTTGAAGCAGTCATCCTCTTTGGGTCAAAGATTTAATAAAAAAAAGTGAATAACCCCATAGCAATTTCTTTTCCAAGCTAAATAATCATCTTTGAGTACTTTCTACAATGTCTTGGCTTTGTGTCAAAGAATCAGTATCGTAAAGTCACTTATGTTCTTGCAAAAAGATAAAAGTATAACTTCTGTGGTCTTTTTGTGTGATTTTCTGTTGCTGTTTTTTTACTACGTCTGAACACCAAATTGAAAATTTTCATATATTATCTATGATAACAGGATGTGGGAGGTATGGTCAACTCATCTTTGTTTCATCTTTATTTCTCTGCACCCCTTGTCCATGTCATTTTACATTTTATTTGCCCTGAGCTTATCTGAAATTCTTTCAGCCCCATAACTATTGGCATCAAATTTTCCCACTTCAGTATTCGTATCCTTTCTTAAATCTTTGATTGAGTATCTGGAACAAGAGTCCCAACATACATGCCATTGAGATTCCATGGGAGACCCCACCAATTGAACAAATTTTTGATTGTCTTCAGGATTAAAAAAAAACAAACTCATATGGTTATGTGGAAGGAAAATGTGTGTTTCTTTAAGGATATCTGGTCATAAATCTTTTCAATGCAGAAATGGAGGAAGACAACATGAAGAAACTGACACATTGTAAGGGAGTCAGGATGAGACACAAATCAGACAGTCATACTAACTGATGAGGAATGTTTATTTCAGTATGATTATCTGATCAAAGGTCATTTCAAGCGAGATAACAAGAAAAGGTGGAAAGCCATAAGCAAAATACGGAGACACAAACTTGACAGTCAAAGATAACAGTGACAAAGACAAGAAACAAACTGCCTCTCAATAAACTACAGGCAAACTGGGACTTTGCACCCGATAAAATGCAAACCTGAGGTCCATAATATTGGAAATAGATCTCTGGAGCTATTCAAACTAATGCAGGAAGTGTGCAGGGGAAGGGCATCTGGAGGAATTGAGGAGAAAATAAAGAAAGGAGCATTAAATGGACCAGTCATGTTAAAAAGGGCCATTGGTACACTTGTCTGAACTGAGCCCTATCTCACTATCCCATCTATATGTGTGTTGTAAGGATGAAGTGGCAACTACTGAGGGTCCTCCATGAGTGAATTTGGTACCAAGGTTACCTTTGGGAATGTGGGTGCCCACTGGTGCTGCTGGTGTTGGGGAGGTCTCAGTATCTGCTACTGGAGTGATTGGAGGTCTTTGCTGCCAGCTGCTGAGGTGGGAACAGTTCATGTCCTGAAAATGTTCTACTGGCAGGGACTGCTGTGGGTGAGGTGAGTGAGCGATTCAGCACCAGTAGCTGGAGTGTGACCATGTGGCACAGCTTGTGTGTTTGTGATGGTGAGGGTGCCATTATCTTCCTCATTGTGGGTTTGCACTGGCAAACTTCAAGCTGGACTTGCCAATGAGTAGGAGACATCAGGTCATCGGACAGGCAGGGATCCATTCTGTCATCCATTGGAAGCTGTGAGTGTGGAGTGCCTCCGGGCTGTGTGAGTGCAATGTTTACAGCAAGCATCAAACTGAACCAGCCTGGAAACAGGCACTTCTGAGGCAGGTAAGGAGGCTGGGATCTGGGCAGGGATCTGGGTGATTGTGCATGTGCCTGGGCATCCAGGTAGTCTTGTGTGTGCCTGCACTAGTGACCTTTTGTCTCTGCCTGCCCAAGAGGAAGAGAAGACATGGCTGCCTGTGGTCTGTACTGGAGCTGAGGGTGAGTCCTGCATGTAGGTGCCGTTGAAGACGTTGCACCACAAATAGGAAGGCAGCAGCAGCCACGTCACTGCCTCAGTGTCCGCAGGCACCAGAGTGGGCTCCAGCTGCTGAGCTGCTGAGGAGGGGTTCTGGAGCTGCAAGAAATGACAGACTCTTCTGGCACCCTTTAACAGTTTTTAGCCATAAAATGACTTTTCCCTCTATGGTGGCTTATTTTATTTAAAACCTTTTTCACAAGGAACCTTGTGAAATGTTTACAGAAATACAAATAACTTGAAAATAAGCTGTATTCCCTCTTTTTCATGTCTGCAGCTCATTGGGAAGTCTTCAGTAGTTTTCTGAGCCTTGACTTTCCTTTACAAAAATTATACTTTCCAATACATCACATATTCAAAATCTGTCTGCATTATTGTAGTTTTCACTGTTTGCAACATGCAGATGCAAGGTCTGCGGTTTTATGGATTTTCATTGGAAGTATTTTCAAAAATTTTGAAAATGCTTATCACCTTAAGTCTATATGTACATAGGAGGCTGAAGGAAAATATCCTATTAACACTACATATTATCTTCCTCCTACTGGACTTCAGAAAAAGGATTGTTTTTAGCATCCATACTGTTTTGCAAATTAATGGTCAAACTCTTTTTTGGCTTGCCGTACTGTTCTTTCACACTTAACGTGCCAAATTTTGTGATCCTTTATAATTTACTCACTTCAACACAACTGTTCCCTATTTTGATCGGTTTTAGGAATATAGGAATATTCCTCCTTATTTGTAGCTACTGCCCTCTTCATTCTATCTAGTACTGGTGACTTCCTTCTGCCACTTCTCAGGTCTTTCAGAGAAACATAAATATACAAAGATCATCTGCTGTGTCTCAGAGTGGTCTCCTTACATAGCCTTCTATCCATCTGAATAGCTGTCTTGTAGTTTTTAGCACTATTCTAACATTTTTAATAATTTTTAGCAAGTTTTCTCTTTTATTTTAGTGTATATTTAAGTTATTCCTTGGCTCTGGTAGTCAGAACCAAGTCAAATGTTACTTCTGGAGGAGATAAATATGATATTATATTAACTGTATACTATAGACACAAAATAGACATTGTATATGCTTTGTATTATATACATTTTTATATATAACATATAATATGTGATACCTATATATCTTACATATTTATTTGTAAAACAGACTTTACTACCTATATTACGTATGGAGTTTTTTTGGTTGAGATTCCAATATTCATTCTTGAAGGTAGGCTGTTGTGGTTAGACATTGGCCCGACGTCAGGCATCCACAAGGCCATGCCAAACCAATACAGCTATATATAGATAAATTCCTCTGCACAAGGGGAACAGAAGAACACTGAGCTGTAGGACAATACTGAAGCTTCCTCAAGCATGCGACTTAAGCTCTGACTATCAAAGCTGGTCATGCCCTGCTACCTTTAGGTTGCCATGCCTTATGAGAATGAGCCAGAAGACATTAATACATTCCTTCTTACAAAGCTGTCCTATGCCACTTTTCTCATGTTTGAATCAGTCTTTGACACAAGCTCTTTCTTCTGTAGGTGAGATTGTCTGAATTTTTTTCCTAGACAACCTCACTGAGATGAAATAAGAATTTCTTCTTCGATAGCAAAGTATGTCAACCCTTTTCCACATCAGGTATTTACCTGAGGTTCATTTCCTGGAACACATCCATTTGGGTAGCTAGCTTAGGTAAGTGGCCTAGAGGGTAGGGGGATGAGGTTAAGAAGGAACTCTCATTAAATTTGTAGTGCAGTGTGTATTCGCAGTGTATTTGCACGAGCAATGCACAGAATTATAAACCTCTGCCCAGATGCCTCTTCACTCTGATGAAGTGGAATGACTGAAGGAAGTACTCATTTGAAAATATAATATTTAAAAGTATAAATTCTAACAGTTCAATGTATTTGGGTGTGTGTAGGGGGCTGGAGAATTACTACCCCCCGTATATCCACTACTAGCAGACGAAACTTCATATGTGAAATTCAGTAATTATTGGAGCGATTGGCCTGAACTGAGACTTCTGTAAGGATGGATAAGGTCGTACATATGCCTGATTCAGTTTTCTTGAAACTAGTCAAGGCAGCTACCTCTACAAGACTTGATGATGCATGGACCATGTACGTAAGAAGCACATACCCTCACTAATGCACAGATGATTGGTTTACATTTCCATACAAGCATAACAACTTCCATGATCTATAGACATTAGTTTACTCATAAATAAATGAGCCATGTGCTTTTGAGGTCTTAAGCCAATTTTGGGAAGGGTACCTTTATTTGCAAGCCTTGGAAAGTCAGTTTTCTCTAAAGCTCATGTCTGAAAATATTAGTAATGGCCCACAGGTGCACTTCTGTCATTTCAAAATGTTTTCCCTTACAAAATACTCTGTGTGTTGGACTTAGTGACAACAGACTAATAGCATTGTGACATCTGCATATAGTGACCTTTTGCTGTAATGATGATTTGTACTGTCATGACTGTAAAAGAATCTCAGCAATCAGACTAATTGCTCGTAAGCAGCCGTTGCCTCCATTGCATGGAGGACGATGTCAACTGAAGGAAAGTTTATGACCAGAAATGCGTATTTCTCAGTACTGAGGGATTTTTTTGACTAAATCACGAAAATGCCCCAAACCAGAACCAACACACTTCCTCCCAGCGTCGGGAGACAGACGCACGGCTGTCTATAAGCACGTAAGAACGCTTCGTCCTCCTCCAGCCCCGGGAGCCCGTGCCGGCTGCTGAGCACGAGG
>WEIU01013153.1:421693-432657 GCA_013389925.1 Aegithalos caudatus | reverse complement strand
GGCGCCGGGCCCCTGGCTGTGCCCCGGCAGTGCCGGCGCGGAGGGCACCGGGAGACGATGGCGAGGAAGGGCGAAGCCTCCGCACATCTCTACGGTGAGCGCGGGGCACGGCGGGGCGAGAGCCGGTGCTGGGGCGGGGGCGGCTGGCGCCTGTAGTGCCCTCCGGCCTGTTTACAGCGCGGATCCGCCTGGCGGGCAGAGACGGCCGGAGGCAGACGGAGTTTGTTTCCCGTGGCGAATGTGGGGGCGCGGTGGTCGTAGGGTCCCCCGTGTCGGAGGTAGACCCCGGGACGCCGGAGTACCTGGTCCGGCCTGGAGCAAGCAGGACGATCGGTTCAGGGAAAGAGCGGGTGGGCGCAGAGATGAGGGCGGGCAGACCTGGAGCTTCCGCCGCCGCGGGAGCAGGTGCGTTGTGGCCGCTTTGTCCGCGTTCTGGGGCAGAGACCGGGCGGCAGGTACGCGGGCCCGGCCGACTCGACTGTGGGATGCCTGACAGCGTTGTGCGGGGCTGTGGGGTTCCCGGAGCGGTGTGCGGGGGCGGAGCCCGCTGAGCGGTGGTACCTGTGGGCTGCTGGTGTTCGGGGTGCGTGCAGCGGGAGCTTCCCGCTGGTCCTGATAACCGACGCCGCGGGAAGGTCACCGGGGGCAGAACTTCATCTGGGTGTTTGGGCTCTGCTTTAATTGCTCCTTGGAAGGCCATGTATTTGCGATGCGGGACACGGGGTTTGTAAAGCTGCTTAGCCTGTTTGAAGGTGTCGGTACAAAGCCGATTTCCTCTTCCAGTGTGCGCGAGATTTCCATGGCAAAACAAACGTGCAGAATGAGCAAACCCCCTTAGGACAGGTCTGCTGCTCCAGGAGCCCAGAAGGCCTCCAGCAATGAGCCGAGTTAGCCAAAAGGGTAAACGGGGCCTGGTAAAGCAGCCTTTGCCTCCGTGCCACAGACATGCTGTGTGACATGTTTACACCTTTGAAAAATCTGGTTTTTAATTCACTGCCATGGTCTGAACCTTGATCTGACTAAAGGAAAATCCATGGCTTGGCTTCCTTTGAAAAAGGGAAATGAAAAAAAAAAAAAAAAAGCCTTTAAGGAAGGAAGACAAGCCATAAAGCTAAGGTGAAATAAAAATTGGTGAGTCTGAAATCATTTAACTTCTGAGACTACCTTTTTCCCCTCCTGTGGAATTCAAATGGTTTTGCAGGTTACTGCAGAGAGTGTAGGCCTAGGATCATAGATATTGAGCACTGATGGCAGAAAGAGTGGAAGTATTATTCTGAAAGAAGAGCCGGAACAGAGTATTCAGGAAGGGAAAAACAGCTTTCAAAGAGAGTTCAGTAAGTGCTGTTTAGGCTTCCTCATTTGCCATTTGTAAGTAAGAAATAAAGTCTTGATGAACGATACCAAGTGTTTTACTGTCATAATACGGTAATCTTTTAAACTTCATTCTGAAAGCATATTACATGGGTAAGAAAGGATAAATCTTTTTATTCACTTTTAGGGAGGAAGGCAGCATTCTGAAAAATCATAGAATTTTTGCTATTTGGGCTGTTTCATCAGTGTGTTTACTTCCTTTTAGTTAATTTACATGTATGGATATTAATAGTGGTAATGTTTGTTGGATTACAGCATTTGCAGAAATCTTGAGCAATTACTCTGCTATTGTGTTGGGAAGCAAAGTTCTTTCCCTTGTTAGATCGCATAATGTTAAGGACTTATAAAGCAGAAAGTGCAGCATTTTCAAATTGTGCATATGGAATATGGTTTTCCTTTTAAAATAGGTTGCTGTAATAGTTATTCTGTTGACTTTGTTGTCTTTGCCAGCAACTGGTTGTTTATTAGCCTGCAGGTATATTTTTCACAGGAATAAACGTCCTAAACTTCTTTCCTTGGAATCTCAGGAATTCCTCACAGCATTTATAAATGACAAAGGTAAATTCTTCTCAAATATTTTTAATTTGTGTCATCAGTCTGATTCTTGAGAAGAAATTAATCAAGCACATTTTTTAAGGGAAGCAGTACTTCTCTTTCATGTGACTGCAGTATTAGCTGCTGTCATGTGACTGTTGAAATGAATGTTGAAATTATTTTTTACTTCATTGTAGAATCAGTGATTGTCACATAAACAGTTTCCTGTAGCAGTGAACTGCAGTTCAGTTTTACCTTACAGATGGACACTGAAGGCCAAAGGGATGATGACATCTAACAAAACCCTTCTATCACTATTTTACGAAACATCAAGAAGGCACAATTTATTATTTCCAACTCAAATTCATCTAGCTTTTTTATATCTGCATGTTTAAATCTTCTCTCGGAAGAAATACTTGCCTATGATTTTTTTTCCAGTAATGGATGCAAACTTGAGTTTATAATTGTGATTTCCTAGTTCCTGCTATGAAGTGATCATGTTAGGTTTCTCTTAAGAAGAATTAGATTTGTTTATGTTCCCAAGCTGGGGAAGTTCTGTTTCAATTGGGAGAGCTTTTGAGGAGCTGTGACACTTACTATCAAGATGTCACTCTTGTCACTTGGCCTGCATTTATGATTCCTAGTTTCTCCCAGTTATGCACATGTACCATGCAGAAGGGGCATCCTCAAACTGAGGAAAGTGAGCTATTTAGTAGCCACAGCAGTGTCATACGATGTGGAAGCTATTAGTTGTGACATTACTGCAGATAAAACTTCCCTAGTTCCTGCTGGTAAATCCTTGTGCCTGTGATATGTAATTCATTTTGCCTTCTGAGGTTCAAATTTCGTACCAGTGGGGTAGGTTCATATCAAAAATGAAACTCAATACTTTATTAATATTTTAATATACTCATAAGTGTTGGAAGCAGTGAAATGCAGATTCAGTTGCCTTAAACCTTTCTTCTCTGACATAAATTTGGCCACTTTATCTAGGCTTTGCAATGCATGTTTTAAACGGGATAAATCATTTACTCTTTGACCACATCTGCTGAACCTAGTTACAGAGCTTCAGACATACCTGATTTTGCCAACATTCTAGTTTTACATAAAACAATTTGCTGTAAAATATGTTTGGGAGGCTGGGTAGAAAAACAGAGAAAGAATTTCAAATACTTTGTAATACGTTTCCTGTTGTTTTTTACTGCAGACAGATCTTTTGGGGTGAAAACTTTCTTTCTCAGCATGCTACTTAATTTTTTTTTCTGGTTCTGTGGTAATGTCCTCCACACACAACATCCTTGTCCCAAGAGTTACAGTCAATGGTTCAGTATCCAAGTGGGAACCAGTAATGAGTGGTGTTCGTACTGAAACCAGTTCTATTTAGTATGTACATCAACAAACAAAATGAGGTCAAGTGCGCCCTCAGAACAGCTGCAGATGACACCAAGGTGAGTGGTTCAGTTGATACACTAGAGGGAAGGGATGCCATTGGGGGGGCTATGACAGGCTTGAGGAGCTGCAAGCTGCCTGAAGTCAAGCAAGGCCAAGTGCAAGGTCCTACACCTGGGTCGTGTGATCCCCATTATCAGCACAAGCTAGGGAATGAATGGTTTGAGAGCAATGCTGCAGAAGAAGGACTCAGGGTACTGGTGGATGACAAATTGGCTGTGGCCTCGCAATGTGCACCTGCAACCCAAAACATCCAGTTGTGTCCTGGGCTGCATGAAAAGAAGTGGGACACCAGGTTGAGGGAGGTAATTCTGCCCCTCCTCTGCTCCGCTCTGGTGAGACTCCACCTGAAGGTATTGCATCTGTTTCCAGCATTCCCAACACAAGGAAGACAGGGATCTTGGAGCAGGTCCATAGGAGGGCCACAAAGATGATTAGCAGGCTGGAGCACCTCTCGCATGAGGAAAGGCCAAAAGAGTTGAGATTGTTCAGCTTTTTGATATGTATAAAGAAGGTTTGTAAGAAAGAGGGAGAAAGATTTTATTATATTTCTTTNAAAAGTTTTTTTTTTTTTTTTTTACCCTTTTTTTTTTTTTTTTTTTTTCTTTTTGTTTCCCCCAAGGTTTTTATTGACAGGACAAGGGGCAATGTTTTTTTAACTGAAAGAGGATTTTGCTTGAACATAAGAAGAAATTTTTTATCACAAGGGTGATCAGTTGCTGAAACAGGTTGCCCAGAGAAGCTGTGGCTGTGCCATCCCTGGAAGTGTCTAAGGCCAGGTTGAATGGGACTCTGAGTAACCTGGTCTGGTGGAAGGTGTCCATGCCCATGGCATAGGGTTGGAGTGAGATGAACTTTAAGGTCCCTTACAACCCAAACCATTTTGTGGTTCTATGAAAATATGAAAAGTACTGCATACCGGAGATGGTTTGGTCAGTAAGTGAATAGGCAATAAAACTGGTAGGATTTAGGTAATACAATGTTTCCTCACCTACGGGTCTAGCACTTCTTTGTATTTCTTGAGCTAAATTAATTGCTGCATTTTCCATTCCAATTAAGATTCTAGAGTGTCTGAAAGCAGCTAGGATAACATTTGTTATCTTTTAGCACTTGAGTGTTGTACATCTTTTAGCTTACTGACTTATTTAAGCTGAGCCATTCTTGGTAGTAAGGTATTGGCTCAGCCATGAACAAGGACGATACAATCGGAACAGCTGTAAGTAAGGCGATTAATGGAACTGTTATGCATAGTTATATGCTATTGAATGCATTATTAATAACTCTCACTGAATATTATCTAAAAGGAGTTTAATAAGGTAGGCTTCTTGTTGACTAATTAAACTTGGTTATATCTTTTAAAAAGCAGGATACTAATACATAGTTGAGGGGAAATTCTCATTACTACCATCCCAAGCCTGTGTAGTACATTATCATCCAGTCTTGCATCTCTGCTTCTCAAAATCTTTCCTGTTCTACTAGGCCTGTATTTCTCTACACTATGTCCTTATATTAGAGCCATAAATATCTCATTCTGAACATGTTAATTAGTTACATAATAAGCAAAAATAAAATAATTTGGCCATAATCATTTGGTCAGAAGGAAAAAGGCTGTTACAGTTAAACACACAGAAATGTGGAGGTGGTTTAGTAAATTCAGTATATTGATCTGACCTCAGTATACTGAATTTCTCTTCACTTGGATATGAGAGAATTTGTTTGCTCTGCATTCACTGCAGAAGTGTAAAGGCACGTCACATTCACAGTTGCTTAACTGTATTTACTTGTGCTTCCTGTTGTTAGTATCTGGCTCAGAGGCAGTCAGATTTACAAAATCTGCTAATGTGATTCCTTAGCATCTGGGTATTATGTCAGGGAGTTAGTGTGTCATTACTGTCTAATAATCTAATAAAATAATACAGAAGCATCTAGCAGGATAGTGTAAATTACATTAACTTAGGACCATTCTATTAAAGCAAATAAATATTAAGAGCTTTCCTTGTTCCTAACCTTTGTGAGGTCAGCAGCAAGGTGTGTTTTATGGAGTAATACTTTGATTTGTTTAATACAGGGAAGATAAATACTCAAATTTGTTAACAACCTTACTTGGTTACAGTGAAGACTAAGGAAAATGTGATAGCTGTGCACTGTGCAACATATAAGTGGACCTGGATGTGTAGATTTCCATATGTGGAACTAGTACTCATTCATTTGGTACTTCAAAGAAGGCGTTTCAGTCAGAGGTTGAGGAAACAGTGAAGAAGTATCCAAGAAGTCCTAGGAGAAGATTTCAAAGTTCTTTACAACTTTATTTTCTGTTGGCACTTACTTGGGAGGTGGTATGATACACAGGACTCAAAGTCCATGAAGATGGTGTGGGAAAATAATGACAAGTCTAAGAAGTACCTCTGGAGAAAAAAAAAAGTTTATAATAAAACTGTGTTTTATCTTTGCTAGGATGACAGGAAATAAATGCCTGTCATCTGTTAGAATTAAGTGGATGTGTTAGGTATCTATGTATTCTTAGGCAACCGATCCCAACAGAGACTGAGTATGATTTTGGACAAAAGACCTGTGCAACTTAAACTTTATGTGTATGTTTCTGCTTCTTTTTTTTTTTTTTTTTCTATTTTGTTCAGTCTAAATTTGTTGGTACCAAACTTTTATGATCCTGGAATTCCAGTCTCTGGAATAAATAGCTTTATACCTGCCATTCCGAATAATAGAGCTCCAATCCATATGAAACATCAAGAGTTTTCTCTTATCACATTAATTTGCTGTGGCACTTTGCAGCATGTGGAATGCTGTAAGCACCCAGAAATAAAAGTAGCCAGGAGGAAATCTCTCTCAGTTACGGGATAATTCCACAGAGTCTATTGCTGATGTAGTAATTCAGTGCTCTCCAGATGCCCGAACGAATTATGGGCAACTTTTTGTGGGCAGAGGTGGGACACACCTGACTGTTCCTTCTAACTAAGGGATATTTGCAATTTTCCAGCCTCATTCCACATAGATGAAATCATCCTTTCCCTCCTAGATTGTGCTGAAGAGAGCTGCAGCAAGTCACTGTACTCGTTGAAGGTACCCTGTTGAGCAGTCACTTTGAAGTCAAAGGTCTTCTGTTTTAGTAAAACCTGGGGTGGTGCCTTTGATTGACCTCTGACATCTGCCAAGAAAAGGAAGTTTTGCTTAAAGCAATCCTCTACCAAGAGAGGACCACTGATTAAAGTTCCCAAAAGATGTTTGATGGGCTACTTCTCCAGCAGGAAGCCCCATGCTTGTACCTACTTTTAACCAGTAGACATCTGTTAAAATATGTGATTTAGTGTGTACTTCCAATGTGATAAGGGTGGGAACCCATTTGTACTTTAGGAGTATGTTTCACCAGAAAGAAGAGCTCTAACATGAGTGGACTGGGACACCACATAATTATCTCTTCTGCACAGCTGATTCTATATAGAAGAATGTGAGTATCTATTGCATGTGGATCATCTAGACTTGTACAAGCTGATATGCTGTGAAATTTGGTAGCTGAATTAGTGTCCTTTATAATCAGTGTGCTTTGAAATAAATGACTATGCGGAATAATACCTCTGTAATAGTGGATATTACATTAAAATTGTTTTTTTCATAATTGATGTTCTTCTATGAGAGTTGTGATTTCTTGGATATGAGCAGGTTGCTAAAAACTAGCAAAATACAGTAGTTCTATTTAGATCCCCTCCCCCTGGCAGAATGATAAATAATTCCTATGCCATTGCTTTATTCTGTCCGACAAAAGGCAATAAGCTGTATCTGTGAATATGCCTTTTTGTTGGTTTCAGTACAATGCAATATCTGTGCTGGCATCTAGGCAACTGCTGTCAACAGGGAAATGATGTGCCCTGTGACCAATACTCTTGAACTCTTATAATATTTACCTCCATAAGTAATTTAAAGGTTTGTATAGGATTTGTGAGATAATACAGTTCTTTCATACTTGTGTGTGTGTGTGTGTGTATAAATATGTATGTAATATGTACATATATATTGCTAACGGTGTTATTTTAATTAGTAATACATAATTTCGTTCGGAAAGCAAGTAACATAATGTTAAAACATATTGTATTTCTAGTTATGCAGTTTATGCAGAGCAGATCCTTGCTAATTTATGCTGATAGGCTCTTCATAAATGACTAAGTGTTGTGGCAAGAGCTATCTAACACCAGTCCACAAGCTTGAGGTTAGCCACCATTTTGGTCTCCAGGCTGAGGAAAAACAATCATCTTGGCAGCTGCCTGGAAGCTTATTTTGGAATTGTAGAGAAGATAATAAAGAGAACTCAGCTATTGGAAACTTGGCTTTTTCTTCTAATGCTTTTATAATGAAAGGTTTTCCCTTCAACTGAGGGAATCAAAAATCTGTAGATAGTGAATGAGTGGTTTGGGATACTGACAAGCAGAATAGGAAGAGAAACCAGTGAAAGTTTCTTAACAAAGTGAAAGTAACCCCAAATCAAGTGAATCTGTAAGTGGAGATGGTAAGCAAATAAACAAGTGCACTAGAATTCTGAGCCAGTGGCTATCAATGAAGTTGTGTAGTACAGCTAGAAATGTGACTCTGCAAGCAGAAAAAAATAAACCTCCCCAACAGGCAAGAGCTTTTTTCCAAGACTCTTCCCTGTTATGTACACTTCCAGAATAAAATATATGAGAAAACATACAAATGTTGTTTATTTAGGCTCTGTCTCACTTGAAAGTAAAAGGAAAATATAGTAAGAAAGGATGGCATGGTAAAGGAACAAGGTGGGGAAGTGTGTCTTTTTTTCTACACAGAGTGACTCCTGGGGGATGTGGATGGTCAGTTAATGTATTTTTGGTCACCTGTTTTTTGACTTGTTTCAAGCTGTTGGATCAGTTCAGTTAGTGGGATCAGTTACTGATAATATTACACACAACGTAGGAATTAAAGTTCATTAGATTTGACTAGTCCTAATGCGCTTGTGCTAAATTGTGTTGTCTCTAACCATTTTCTGTCATTCTTTAAGGCAAAGTATCATAGTTTTATGTCTGTACCAAAGATTATCTTTAAAAAGACATCCTGCAGTGAATTTGCTTTAAAGTATAGAATTTGCCTGTATTGATTTTGCTGTTAAATAGTAAGTCTCAGTTGCCCAACCAAACAAGGGCAACTGAATGACAGACTGCTATACCTTTGGAAAGTTTCTCTTGATTATGGGTAAAATTCTGCTTGTAGCCTGCGTAATTAATGAAACTGAAAGAGGAAGTGGATTCTCTTCTCACTGTGTGATCCTAAGAGCCTTTCTGGAGCACTTGTGGAAGGGTAGGACTGTAGTCTTCTATAGCTGTGCTTTTTTTGACTTTTCAAACATGCTTGCCCTGTCTTGGCCTGTCTGCTCATCCTCTCATGCAGACCTGAGGAGCACTTGCAAACCCTTGGGATAGCTGGACACTATCTTAAAACATGTTTCCTGATGTTAGGGCATTTTAACTTTGGGTATGATTTTAACTATGAGTCACAATTAGTGTAATAAAGGGCAAAGCCATATGTGTCTGCTTTCCCTTGCTAGGGTCTTGTACATGATTTTCGCCCATGTCCTTACCTTTTCTTTTTCAAAGATAGATGAAAACTAAATATTTGATTAGAAGATTAAATTATGTACTTATATTTTTGTGGGCTATGTTTATATTTAATGACAATTACATGTTATGTTGTCTTTCTCTACTGCTTTGGCTGCACTACAAAAACTGTGGTAAGTTATATTGTGGTTACTCACAGCTTCCTCCTGACCATTTAGCACAATCCCTCAACCAAATGCTGCTAATGTTACTAATGCAGATGCTTCTAAATAATTGAGGTTGCATCCCTGCAAGGATAAAGAAAGTTTATGCAAATTATTAGTACAGATGTCAAGTTCATGTGCTATAGCTGTTGCTGTTACAGTCATCTATCTTTACATCATCTATGCATCTGGCATCAGGAGTATCTGCTTTGTCTTTCATTATTGCCTGTTTGTCTCTCTGTTCTGTCAATCTGTCTTTTTGTTACAAAATACAGTTTATCGCAGGCTTCTTCATTGTTATCCTGTTTTAGAGGAATTTTATGATTTTCCCTTCCTATTCTCACTCTGTTGGTTTAAATTCTGCAAATCTGACCTATATCAAAATAAATACGAGCAACAAGCAAGGAATCTGAAGCTTTTTTCTGTGTTATATTTGCAGTGTATTTCACCATCAGAACTTCTTTTTTTAAAGGTTATTGCAGTTTGCCAAAATATAATTGTATTTAGAACACAAGATTTCTCTCAGGAGGAGTTTGTACTTGACTTCCAGCTGCAAATCCTCTGTAATGCATGACGGACCCTTGTAGGAAACCTGCCATTTTCTTCGGCAAAACCTCAGTAGTGATAAACATTGATCAAGAAGTCATTGGAGGTGATTTTGTTCATTTGTTTTGCAGCTTTCATAGGACTAGGTAGAAAGCACTTTGCAGCAGATTTTCTATACAGCTGAAAGTTGTTTGCAAATCTTTTCCAAATCTTTTGCTAAGTAAATGTGCTGAATCTGCAATAAAAGAAATTTTGGCCACGAGAAAGTCTTTCTCTGGACGTACTGAGTAAGAAGAATGTTGCCATGTACTATCACATTAGAAAAAAGTGAGGAAGTGTTTATTTCGTAAAGGAAGCATCTTGTTTGTTATGTTTTAATGACTTGTGTGCTGCTCAAGATGAGAGATTTGCAGAATATGTGAGAAGTTCATGTTTCAGGACCATTTTTCAGCAGCACTCAAAGCAATTGTAAATGTAATTGTATTGATACTGTGACAAAATGTCAGAAATCCCCCAAAACATAGGTCTTAATACCTAATGAAAGCTCTGGTTGTCTTGATGTATTTATTCCTGGTGATGCACTGTGCCAAACAATTGAAACACTTCTATTCTGCCAATACCACTAGGATGGAATGTGCACTGTGAGATAGTTTTTTGCTTGAATTCTCTAGTGGGTGGGAAGTATTTAAAGAGTGGGGAGGCCAATCCACGCCCATCTTTTTGTTTTGTTTTGTTTTGTTTTTCCATAAGTCTGAATGATGGCTTTTGTATTTTCTGTGAAGACACATAGTTGCTTCAGTGTTCCAGCACAAGTTGCTTGACAATGTAGGGCTTAGCAGAGTAGGCATCCAAATCACAGTGAGGGAAAGGGGGACCATGTCTTGGCATAAAATAATCAGCAAACACATAGAAGTGTTTTGTAAGACTATTTAGTCTCTGGCAAAATGATTTAATTTCCTATTTTTAGGACACTAATCCACAACTGAGGCAATTTTTTACCTTTTTTTTCCTAGCCCATAGCGAAGCAGGAAGAGAGACTGAGGAAAATTATTGGTATGTCTAAAAAAGCCAGAGATAGAAAAGCATTGGCTTCCATCTTTAGAATGGAGTAGTAATTTGGAACAGCCTTCTGGAATGAGACTAGAAAGTCAGTTTTAGTATTCCCAACTTGTCCCATTTAATCTATATTAATCCTTTTGGGTTTTATAGAAGCTTTGGTTAGGTTTAATGATGGAGATCTCTCACAAAATGTATTCTAAGAAGAAAACAATTAATTAGCCTTCAT
>WEIU01013153.1:345509-420847 GCA_013389925.1 Aegithalos caudatus | reverse complement strand
TCAAGATTTTTTTATTCCACTTAATCATTAATCAAGCTCCATTAATTGCAGTTTAGATGGACATCTGGTATTGTGTCTTTTAAGCTGAAGAAGAAATATTGCTATTGCTGCATAGACAGGGAAAGAAGTCGAGGAAGCTGAAATCATTAGCATTCTAAAACATTTGTTCAGCCCTATTTTAATACCTGACCAAACAAAAAACCAGCACCAAACGAAAAACACCCACAATCCTGCCATCCTGGAAGCAGCACTCATAAAAAACAAAAAACGACAACAACAACAACAACAACAACAACAAAAAAAAAAAAAAAAAAAAAAAAAAAAAAAAAAAAAAAAAACAAAAAAAAACACAAAAACAAAAAAAAAAAAAAAAAAAAAAAAAAAAAAACCACAAAACCAAACCAAACCAAACAAACAACGACCACAAAACAAAACAAACAAACAAATAAAAACAGCAACAAAAAAAACCCCACTGCTATTGCACAGACCACATATTTTCTTAGCAATGACATAAGTCTTGGTTAGGTGACTGGGGAATCTGATTAGGCAAACAATCAGAAGAGCTCTACTGCTGTAAAAAAATCTCAACAGAGTGGTTCCTTTATGAGCATGTTCTGCTAAGAGGCCAAGGAAAATCCTGAATAAGTTGGGGCTTTTTGTGTGGGTGTGTTTTTGTGGGTTGTGGTGGGTTTTTTTCTGGTTGGTGGGAGGGTTTTTTTTTTGGTGGTGTTTTTCGTTTGTTTGGGTTTTTTTTATTTTTGTTTTTTTGGAGGGGGTTATTTGGTTGGGTTTTTGTTTTAGTTTATTTGTTTGTTTTGTTGTATGGGTTTTGTTTTTTGTTTTTTGTTTTTTGTTTTTTTTTTTTCTGAAGGTTCTTTAACATAAAATCAGTTCTCTGAGATTACTGACAGTGATCTCACCTTTTAAATTACTGTCCATGTGGTCTGCTTGTAACAGGATCCTGTTAGTCTACTTCTTTGCATTTTTTTTATGTCCCTAGTTCAGTTTATAGATCTGTCTCTTCACATTAGGCAAGCCCAAACTGGGTTACTTGAGTAGAGAAAACCTTCCAGAAAATAGTAAAAGGGCAGTCAAAAAAATTCTGATACTTATCTTTGGCATCAGTTTCTCTAACATAAGGTCTGCTGCTTGCAACATGAGAGAAATTGAATATTTCTTGCTATTTTCAGTGCATATGTTTGCATCTTTTCTTGGAATTTCTGTAGTAATTGTCATACAAATTTNNAAAAAAAAAAAGAGAAGATGCAATTTAGAAGCAGTAGAGAAAGATGAAGTTTCTGAATCATTATTTCAGACTAGTTCAAATCTCATTCGACTTACAGGAAAGACTTAACCTGGCCCTTTCCTTTGGAACTTATAGAGATACCTGTCTTTTTAACTGAGCAAGTTAAAAAAGATTTACAAGATTTAGAATCTCGACTTCCAAATTCACAATGTTGAATTATGCTCAGGAAAGGAATGTGTATCAAAGTGTGTAACATAAACAGTCCTTTTTTTGACATTTCCTTTTATTAATCTCTCTGTCAAGACAAGGTTGTTTCTACAAAACATCTCTCCTTTTTTACATTAGTTTCTGGTTACCTTACATAATTTACAATATTGTTGGAATGTTGATTTCACTCTTCTTATTTTCTGTGATGGGCTTCCAAACAGATTGACTCTTGACTGGCAAAATGTTTTAGGGGACACGAAGTGCTGATTTTGTTTTAATGGGCAATGGTGCAGTTTAAATGACACCAATTCAGAGGAGACTAGACAAATGCTACTGCTCACTGAGATATTTAATTAGCGCTGCGCATTCTAAGGTATAGAAAGCAGATTGAGTATACAGTAGTCCCTTTATATGATTGGTCTTTCTTAGGTAGCCTTTTGATTTTGGACCAGGTCTCCACATTAAAAATATATAAAACATTTTTACCTCTAAGGGTGAACAGAATGGAAACCTGTCATTCAGGAGAGTCCCGTTTCATATATGGCAGCTGAATGGTAATAAAAATGTGGTTAGGAAGAGAAGGAAGAATAATTTGAGATTCAGGATGGACAATTACTTAAGAATGTGAACTAGGAAATGAGGGTTGAAGGACATTGACAGAACAGAAGGAAACAGATTACAGAACCTGGAACATTGGAGGTCGCAGATAATGGAAATAGCACATATGAATCCTTGAACATGTTCTACTTATTTTTTTAACCAGAAGTATTCCATGAAGATCTCCCTATGACAAAGAGATTGCTCTCTTAACAGAGGAGTCACTTCTGCTCAACTGGAAAGGAAGTATGTGGCCTGCTAGCTAAATATAGGTAACAAAGAGTGTTATTATGCAATAACATGTCAACACATGTCACCCTGGAGTGTTAAAATCTTGCATTTTAGAGTCACAGTGAAGAAAATCCTTCCAATTAAAATTTAAAATTTATACATGTGTATGCTCACAGACCACATAGGGAAACAAGCAGTAGGTAAAATGTTGCAAAATTGCTAGTTAATAGTTTGGGGTGTTTTAGCTTCTCCAGAGATTTGGAATATTTAGTGAGTGCTGATAATAAATTCACGTATTTTGCGTTTATACATAATGTAGTACAGATATAATGTCATTCTCCTCACTTTCCATTCTTGAAAGAGATGACTGGATTAACAGAATGTAGGAAAAAGTAGGGTACAAGCATGCACTGTGGAATCTTCCCTCAACACACTGACAGTTCAGTTTTGCAATACCTTTAGTTTGCATCAGCCAGAGGTTCATCTGAATGAATATGTTCTGATGGCTCACCAGAGAAGGCAAATTCGGACTGCACACCATAACATTTCTGTTGATGTGCAATTCCCTCAAGGTCTCAGGAGATGAGATTAGGTCTCCTGTGGTAATGCCTTCTGTAGGCTCAGTCATAGTTCAAGCACAGTATCTGAAGGCCATAAAAAGAGTGCTGTGACCTGCACTGGCTCCAAGTACATCTGTCCTAAGGGCATTTTCTTAGAATACCGTTGGAAAAGACAGAGTAGAATTCTTCATGGCACCAATAGCAGAGTTACTAGCCACAGAAGCCTTACTGTTATAAATTCCATGTAACAAAGCATGTTAGTGGCACCTTCGTAGCTGAATTCTAAGCTCATGTGCTTTCAGTCCTCCTCTTTGGTATCTGTGTACTAGCAACTGCCTTCATACATTGCAGAGAAAATAAGTAACTTGGGTGTTAATGTATACCACTTCAAAAAATGCAGTTTTGCTGGGGACATGTAACAACAATAACAGCAATAATAACAATGTATTAGTTGTTTATTCGTAGTATAATATTTCTTGACTATACTTTTCAGCGCCAGATAACTCTAAAAAAAAGAACTGGAGCTGATTCAGCAATAAAACTGTTATGCTGAAGGCTCAATTTTCAAAATTTACTTTGTTTTCAGTTCCTAGGATTTCACAGTTTTCACAGGCTATTACAACTTCGTCACATATAAGAGCAGTAACTCATTTCCAGTTATAATTTTTGTGATTATTAATGTTTAGCAAATATAAGACATCCATTTCTAGGAATGAGTTGGAGATTAAACCAGACATAAACTTTTAGGCATCTGGGCCTAATATTAAGCATTTTTAGCTGAGAAAATAGTACCAGAACTTCCAGTCAGCAAGTACTTATATACATTATGATTTTATTGATTACTGCTATTCTCAAAATGTTAAGGTACATCTTCACTGCACAAAGCTGAGTCTAGGACTGCAAAATGCTCAGGTTTTGTGACTTCTTGTAAGAAGGTGAGACTTGTTCTACTTCTGAGACTAGGAAGGAATTTTCGGGTCTTTCATCGGAGTAAACCAAGTTCTTATTCATGTGGCTTCCATCTTCTCATATGTTTTCATAACTCTCATAAAAGCTTTTGTGGTATTGCTAAGATTAATACATATTCTGAGAATCACCCCAAGTCCCCCAAATCATATTTTGCCTCCTATCTTGGTCTCATTTTGATTTGTCTTTGAGATGTTTCTTCTACATAAGTTACTTGTCAGTCTGTTAAATATTCACGTGTTAAACATTCACATTAAATGTTCACATCCACTGAGGGCTGTGATTCTCTCCTTCCTTCCTCCCTCTCCCTCCAGCAGCTGGAATACACTTTTCATGTTGTTTATGTATAACAAGTGTGTCGTATTCTGGAGCTGATGCAAAGTCTGTAAGAATATCCTCCCCATTAGAAAGCACTGAGGGTCTGATCCAGCATCTGTGTTTAACCAAATGCTCAGCTTTTGGATCCTGAACATTTGTTAAGATGGCCTATGGCCCATTCCTGTAATGAAGCAGATATTGGGCTGGATTATCACTGAGTATCCTTTCTTTTGAACAGCAATAAGCATTGTAGAAATGTTCCCAGAGGATTTTGTCTTTTCTGATCACGTCTTCATTAATTCCACATATAGCTGATATACATCTAATGATTCATATATATGAGTTTTAGTCCTTATAACAATTTCAGTCTAGAGAAACATTCAGGACTATTTATGCCACTGTGTCTGTGGATTTACATCTAGGATTATACTTTACAGTATACATTGTTTTGTTCTAAATTGATACACCAATAGCAATAGAAGACAAGTTCCAAATTAGGGTTGGGTTCCATCACAAACTGGAAAATCTTCAAACTAGTTATAACAAACCTAGTCTTATACAATGAGCATATGGTGTATTTTTCTGTTGAAATGGAGGGGGAATCTGAGCCAGTTCTGTGCTTTAGACACTAACTTGACACTTGCTTCTGCAGAAACAGATTGTTTCCTAGACTTTTCTCATAATGCACAGTGCTTGGCATAGTAGCATTGCAAGTCAGTCTGTGTACAGATTTAGGGGTCACTGTGTATCAGTTTTTACAGATATCTAGCTAATGTGAAATTTTCCAGACTTAGTCCTCTTACATCCTCTTACATTATTCAGTTTTCAGATCCCCATTCAAGTCATAATTTCTTTGTTTTAACACCTAATAAGGAAATGTGTGGAGACACTGTTTTCTGCATTAGTTCTCTCATTAATTGTGTATATTGGAAATGCCAACAAGTTCTTTTGAGGAATAAAAACCTGTAACTAATAATGGATTATTTATTTGCTAACAGTCCTAGGAATCAAACCTGGCTCAAAGGATGCAGACCAACTGAGCATAATATGTCGTTCCTTTAGAAACCTATAGAAACAGAAAACATCAGTAGTCACAGTTATCTTCTTTTGTCTAAGAACACATTTGGCTTTGTGTAAAGTCAAGCTTCTGATTCCAGAGTATTTTCTTTTATGAAGACAAAATAGAGAATACAGTGGAAGTCTTTTTTTATTAATAAATGAAAAAAACTTGGAATAAAGGGTGACTTCTGACCCATTCTAAGCAACTGTGTTTGCTCAAATAAATTCTTAAATTACATCTGCCTGTATTACAATTTTGAGAATATATTCACTGTTCCAGACACAGAGCCATTGTTAACATTCCTAAGACTACAGAGCACATCCTACAGTAAGTGACTGAAGTCTCAGAAATGAAGGCAAAATAAATGAAAATGTGCCTGACTGTTAAAATACTGGATCTAATTAACATAGCCTTACAAACTCTTAATTGTCATTGCATATCTAATGGTTCAGAAACAACTAGGGAGAGCTGGTGCTTTGTTAATTATACCAGACAGTATACTGTACAGAGACTGTACAGAAAGATAGGCATTCATAATAATTCATCTTATGTACAATGTTAAATAACATAAATTTTAACCTCTGTTAAAGCAGCAATAGTCATGACTCACCAAATCCCCATCTCAATGCTTTTATTTTTGTAGTCTAATATCATACTGAATACTAGTAATCAAGTGCAACCTTTGGGCAGCGGGATTTTCAGTGAAACTGTGGGTGCTTGGTTAAAACCAAGCTCTTTGTAAAGGAAAAATGAGACATTTTCTAGCTTGGGGAATGCCTTGAACTATCAACGTGTCATACGTTAAATTGTCCAGCTTCACGTAGTGTAATTTACCAGACATTGCTCTGCAGAAATGATCTATTGGTATTCAGCAATGTTTGGGTGAAGCAACCCTTCAGCTGTTGTGGAGGGTATTCTCTTGAGAGACAATGCTTTACTAATGTTATTTGCGCTTGGAGTTTCGTTACATTGCTCTTTAATAAAAATTAATTAGTCACTCTCTATGAAACCATCTTGCTGCCAGATCAGTTTGCCTTGGAAGCTGGCCCACGAGTGCCGGGATTTGGCTGGCTGGCAGGCACGGCCTGTTGGATGGCGCTTAGCAAGGCCAGCAGGTCCGAGCGAGCCCCGGGCTGCGCTAGCCTGCGGCCGGGAAGCAGAGCTGGCGCTGTGCCGGTGCTGCGGGCAGGGCCGAGCACGACAGGGGCTGGGCTGAGTAGGGTCGGACGCCTCCGTGGCCTCCGGCAGGAGAGCGAAAGTGCCCTGGGCTGTGCCTGGCGAGGGCACGGCCGAGCTGCGGTTCGGTCGGGGCTCCCCGAAGGGGATCGGCCGCCACCTCGCAGCGCTGCTCCGGCGCCTCTCCAGGGACGGCTAACGGGCGACGTCCCGTGGCCCTGCTGAACCCAGGCCTGGGGCAGAGCTGAGGGCGCTCAGGGCTTGGCATTAGCATTTCTCTCACTCACGTGTGCACCAAAAGGGGATGCCTGAGACGTAGACCTGAACGAGGGCCGAAAATGTCTTGCTCTGCTTCCAGTTTTTCAATCTTCTAAGCAAAAGAATGGTTTCATTTCAGATATGGAATGCAAGGAGAATGCTGACGACACCCACAGAAAACGTGTTGCAACTGCTTGTCATACAATAAAGACATCTAAAGACTTGTGAAAGAAACTGATTTAAATTTTACTAATTATCTAAGCTATGCAGGGATAGGATATTCTGGATGGTTTTCTGTCTTCTATTAATCAGCCATCATAGCTGGGTGTGGTTTCCATGCCAGATTCTCATAGACTGTAGGGCTAAGAGTTTCTGAAAGCTGTGCATTTAATTACTAGACACAATTTTTCCAGAGACTGTGTTATTTTTTTAAAAACCATACTTCATAGATTTGTGTTGCCTTTTCCCTTAGAAAAAAGGGCTGTGAGAGTGGATATTTGTATATTCTATTGAAAAACAAAGGGTGAGAGACAGTAGTTTGTCTTGGGTGGTTCTGAATGTCTGGCTTACAATTAAAAAAAAAAATAATAATTTCTTAATGTTATTTTTTAAAATGGAACTTTATGTGTATTCTTCTTTTACAGAATATTCTCATGTAATTTCTCTGGTTTTAAACTGATCTATGCTACAAAGTTCTTATTTAAGTGCTTCTAGTTCAATAGAAGGAAAAACATAATTGGTAGTGTGCCTTCCAGTAGTCTATTTGCATCTAAAAGAAATTTTAAATTCGCTACATAAGTTCTAAATGGAAGCTTCTAAATTAGTTGTAACAGTTGTTTTCTAGAGGATACTTGTTAGTATAAAAATTAATACGAAATAAAGACAATATAAAATGATTTGGTTTTAGTTCTTGATGGAAAATTGTGACAAATCTGTGAATTGTCTATATTTTGGAGTAATGAATCATGTAAAACCAGGAGTCCATCTTACAGAAAATTATAGTAATTATCAAAGGTTAGAGTTCACGAGATGTAATTATTTTGTGGAATTTGAACCTTGTGCTAAAGGTTTAGTGGTATCAATTTTGTTAGTTCCAAAAATGAATTGTGAAAGGCTATTAATAGTCTGCTTTCCCCTTAACAATAAATCATAACTTGTTCTAGAGCAAAAGGTTATCTTATTTATTTTACACCTTCCATTTGATTTCGCTATCAGACTAATTTAATTTTGTAATAGTAGCGATGGGGTTTGTTGTTGAATGAAAAACCAGAAGACAAGCTAGAGGACTGGGCAATCACCAACCATATGAAGTTTGACAAGGGCAAGTGCCAGAATCTGCACCTGGGATGAGCAATCCTGGATGTATGGACAGACTGGGGAATGAAATGCTGAAAAGCAGTGCTGTGGAAAATGTCCTTAGGTCCTGGTTGACAGAAAGTTGAAGTATAAATCAGCAATGCCCTGGAGCCACGGGGCCAACTGTGCCTGGGGCACATCAGGCCCAGCATCACCAGCTGGGCAGGGGAAAGGATTGTAGCACTCTGCTCTGAACCAGGTCAACCTTGCCTTGAGTACTGTGTAATTTGGTCACCACAATATGAGAAAGATACTAAGCTCTTAGCATCCAAAGAAGGGCATCAGAGATGAAGGGCCTTGAGGGGAAGCTGTATGAAGGGCCACTGAGGTCCCTTGGTCTGTTCAGCCTGGAGAAGAGGAGACTGAGGGGAGATTTCATTATAGTCTACAACTTCCTTGTGAGGGGAAGAGGACAGGCAGACACTGATCTCTTCTCTCTGGTGCCCAGTGATGGACCTGGAGGAACAGCCTGAAGTTGTGTTAGGTGAGGTTTAGGAGGGGTATTAGGAAAAGCTTCTTCCCAGGGGGTGGTTGGCTGCTTGAACAGTCTCACCAGGGAAGTGGTCACAGCACCAAGCCTGGCAGAGTTCAAGAAACATGTGGAAAATACTCTTGGGCACGTGATACGACTCTTGGGGATGGTGCTATGCTGGGCTGGGTGTTGGACTCGATGATCTTTGAGAGTCCCTTCCAACTCAGTACATTCTATAATTGTGTAAAGATTATGCTCAAATTCCTATGTTTACCTGCGGGAATACAGTTCCTCTTAAAAGTGGGGTCCTAATTGTAAAAGTGAACTCCTCAGTTTCTGAATGTCCTCAGCAGGCACTTCCTGCTGAAATGGAACTGTTGTACATGTCTACTACACCAGGAAAAGGGTAGTGCACACCAGGCATAGAGTTTCCAAGACATGAAGAACCATAATGGGAGATAAAACAGAGGTAATTGTCTTTAAAATTTGAATGCCTGGTTCATTGTCTTCAAGACACAAGCTGCATTTTTAAATGTTTGAAAAGGCCGTGGAGGGAAAAGGGGAGAGAAAGGATAGAACCTTATCTTAGTATTGTGAGAATTGTCTAAGTAATACTGACTGAAAAATTTTGGAATTATGGAACTTGAGACGTGATAGCTATGTTCATTTAATACTGGACATTGTACCAACACATTTTTGATGTCTAGTTTTCAAAAAAAAAAAAAGCCAGCTCATTAAACAAATACAGGCAACCATTGGTTTAATACACAGCTATTAGAAAGGGCCTGATATACAGAGAAAGACAGATCTTCAAAATTATGTATTGCGGTCAAAGCTCTTATTACTGCAGTTTCAACATGGCTTCTGTGAATTAGACACTAGATTATTCATCAGTTTGTGAGTCTGGCTGTTCTCTTGCTTCCAAAGTAATTGAATGTATTTGTACAAATAAAATAGTGGCAGATAGATGATGTACACCAAGTCCAGAATAATCCAGCTCTTGTTTCATCCACCTGGCCTTTTTATATATTAAAAAATGTGTATAGTTGTACTTTCTTTCCCAGTAGCAACAGTGCTGTGTTGTGATTATTAATGGTAGATGCTGAAGATAACACCCTCCCTCTGAGATTATGAAAGTGCTATTTTAATGATTTATAGAAAAGGTCTTGGTATGGTATCTGCATGCAGCATTTTACTGCATAAGAATAACTAAAAAAGGTTGCAATAATATGTAATGGTATAAAGCTTTGGGGTTAGAGACTGCTAGGAGAAAAAAAAAGTTATCTGCCATCTGTTATTCTAGCTCAACTAGAGTAAAGCAGCCTAGAAACAGAAAACTGTCATTTTCTGATCCTGGTTAGGAAGCATCTGATTATTTCAAAACATTCCCTTTTTTGGGTAAAGCATCATCAAAGCTTTATTTTAGGTGCTGTTTTTTCTAAAGCATGAGAGTGCATTCCAAGATCAAGAGCCTTTTTTAGCTGGATTAATAGATCAAAATGTTTTGAAAAGGAAATATTTAACAAAACAGTTACATCAAACATAAGTAACGGACAGAACTTGCTTTGTTCTAGAGTTCACCCAGTCTCCTGGGCCCAACCTCACTTAGAAAAAATGTCTTGCAGAATAGTTGAGTTTGCAGAGAAGTACTCTTCCCACACATCATACCATTTCAGAAGTATCTTGATAGCTGTGTCTTTGCTTGGTTATTCCATTAAACTTGTTGCTGCATTAGTCCCAGAACAAGAATAAGAAATGGAAGCTGGGAAAAAAAAAACCAGACAATTTCATCTCTAAAGAAGAATTTGGGGGAACTGCTAATAAACACATTGAAATGGAAACCATAATGACCCAAACTACTGGGAATATTTTGTTTGTTCTTCAGAGAACTGTGAAACTTCCACTATGTATTGGTGTTTTTGATTGCATGGCAGAATTGCAGTTCAGTGATATTGCTTGTAATACATTAACTGTGTACATTTTCAGTCCCCTTTTTGAGGGTACTTGTTTGGCAACTGGTATATTTCAGTATCTGCCTAATAGCCTGTGCTGTCACTAATATTAGGAAAATGTTAGATGTGGAGCTTTGACATTTGATTATATCGTGCTGGTGATGTTTTGTCTAATATTAAGTGAACATGGACAGCATGTTAATTGTACTATCAGGAAATCATATTGCGTCATCTTTGGACTGGTAGTTGTCTCGGAGTACAATGTGTCGTCATTCACTTAAGACAAAATGGCTTATGTGGCTGTGACATGAAGTACATCGTACTTTTTCAGCTACATGACTAATTAGGTGACTGCAATGATGATAATTTCATTCTTATAGTTTGATTTAGTGCTCGTTTTTTTTAACCACAGTAGAAAAACACGCAAGCCTTCTCCACTGAACTGTCTTGACCTCAGTATTCCTAGGCAATTCTCTTTATGTAGTGTGCATGCCCCGGACTTCTTGGGAAGTAACGGAGTCTGAATGATAGGTAAAACTAAACAGTACATAGTAGTTTGGTCTGCTTGAAACCTTAAACCCTTGCCTTTCACTGTGTTGGGTTTTTTACTCCCTGTTCCTTTATTCTGTCCTTTGGTGAGACTTGCAGCAGTGGCACTTGGTTTGTGAGCAATGCTGAATGCCCTCAGCTTCACTGTAAGTCAGTGACAGTCACTTTGGAAACTTGGACTAAGTGTGGGTGGAAACTGACTTGCACGTTGAGATCTCTGTCTTTGCAGCTTTGTGAAGAAAAGGACACTAAAGCGATGAGGTGACGTGTGTCTCGCCTACCACTCCTCTTACCTCTTCCTGTTAGTCCAGAAACTTATGGTGGTATATAAAAGATATTCAAAAGCAGATATTTCAAAAGATATTTCAAAATTCTACCATTTAGTATGATTTGTTACACAGGAGAGGAATCATAAGTGTGTTTTTATTGTAATTGCAATTTATGTGTGCATGATTGTACAAAACAAAGCGACGCAGAGTCCCCAGACAGGTGCAAAGGAAAGTCACTTTATTGCAAAAACCAGGCCTTTTTAAGTAGTTAGCCCATTATCAGTTACACAGTTTTAAAACAAAACAAATGTAATCCAACCAACCACTATGTTCACGATGTGAACATGTAATTGTTATATAATTTGTTTTTCTACCTCCAATTCAGCTGAGTCACTTTCCCATGGTCCTTTTCTGCTTAGTTGAAGTTGCAGGCCTGAGCCATGGTTTTACAAGGGTGACCCTTATAAGGTTTTGCCTATATGCAACACATGATCTTAAAAATGAGTTCTACCTGAATCTTTCAAAGAGGAAAAAAAAAAACGCAGTATGCCAGTAAACTAGGTACAAGACTTACAGAAAGAATGGCTTTTGTATTAATGTCAACCTTTTGACTTAATAGACTGCTTCAACACGTGTGTCTTACAGTAATAATGTATTATTTTACATTACTAGAATTATTAGGCTGTGTCTGCATAAGGAATATTGCATGTGGCTTAAAATGTACCTTAAGTTTGCCTAAAAAAAATCTGAGTAAAATTAGACTACTAATGAACAGCAGTGCATTTCAAACATTTATTTGGATTCTTTGCAAAATTAAGACAGTAAACCTTGAAAAGTAAATTTTTATCTATGTCTAAGAAGTTTCTGCTTCTGAAAGAGATAGATCAGTTGTGCAGGGACTTGTGTTGGGATTTTTTTATAATCCTATGAAGAACAGATGGGAAGAAGCATCAAAATCTTAATGTGATTTTTTTACAGAAACATAACTGGGATGAACCTGTTTCAATCCTACTACACCCCCAGCATTTGTTAGCAGCCTAATTCATTGTCATGTGCACTTGGATTTTTGAGCATTCAATTAGCAGCTTGAGTACCCAGAGGCCATATTGTTGCTGAGACCTTTTCTAGCAATACTTTGAATTACTTGAACTGACTGATGTGCTCCAGTAGAGGGGAGCAGTGCCTACACATGCAGGTCCAACGTCTTGCTAATAAAAACACTATTCTCTTAAAAAGCCGTACCTATTCTAGTCACTGGCACGCGTAATTGTTGACCAAAGACGTGGGAAGAAACCTGAAGAAACTAATGGTTGTTAAACTAGAAATAGCATTTTATTGGAGTTGAGTAATATATTGCTGACCAACTGCATGTTAATTAGTGTGCATTTTTGCTTAGGACTGTCAGTGCCTTTTGTTCCTTTTACTATATTGAGATTTAGTGAAGCAGCCTTTCACAGAGGTGCAAACTTGAGTGGGAGCACAGTAAAATCAGTCATTTGGCCTCACTGCATTTCTTTTTTTTATTTCTATCTGCCTAAGAATGGCAGGAGGTTTTGGGAGGTAGTCAAGTAGGAGGGTTCAGTCAACACTTAATATTTTGCAGCAAACATCTTCAATGTGTTATTTTTACCTTGGTTGCCTGATACTGGTTATACTAAATACCTAATTTGGTAAACATCAGAACATTGCCTATAAGTTCTGTAATAACAAAATGGGCTTTGACTTCATATCACAGGCATCGTTGCTTAAATGTCATATGAGATGATTCTTCTTTGTCATTGTGTACTATGCAGTGACAGGGCTGACTTAAAAATGTTGTTTTTGTTGTTGCAGCATGTGGTTCAGCCTTGTCTTGTACATTGTCATAGGAGTGCATATGCAAGTGTAAACATTTCTCATTGCAGAATTCTACAATTGGTGTTTTTTAATCATATTCCAGAGAGAATGAAAATTTCTTTTTGGTCAGGATCACCACATGTAGATTCTGTTCCTTTGTGGCTTCAAAGGAGAGGTTGCCTGGGGCTTTTGGATTCACATATTGAGTATAATGCCTTGTACTTTGTTACACTATAAAAACATTACAGTATCAATGTAACAATGCTGAGACCTTCTAGCACTACCTCTTCTGTTCTGCACTTTTGTGCTGTGCAGAAATGCAAAAAGTGCATTCTAGTAAGAAAATAATTTAGTAAATTATGATTACTTCTGCACATAGATTTCCACTTGACCAGACTGAAAATTTAGTACACAGCAGACAGTTTACATTTTAGACTTACATAACTTGAACTTTGCAGTGCTAGTCATATGTATGGAGGAGGAAAGATGTGACCACCTGTTGCATGTAAAGACTAGTGTCACAGAAGCACAGGCTACAGAAATGTAGTCAACAGTGTTATATACCTTATTTTCAGTTAGCAAAACATCAGGATTTTTTTGTTGTTGTATTGACTTACTTATGTTTATTTCACAAATGGTATTCAGGTGCAGCCATTTCCCTTTCTGCATGTACAGTGTAGGTTAATGCAAGCTGATAAGAGTCATTCCTCTTTGTCCAGACTGGCTTGGGTAAGTGGACACGTCACTGAGTGATAACTTTCAATTCACAGAAAGGCCTGCCTACTTTGTGAATTTCTCTTCTGGCTGGAGAAGTCCCTGACAATCAGCTTTATTTTTAAAGCTTTTTCAGTAGTATTTTTGTGTATCTCAGCATGCTGGGGAAAGTGTGCTAGCTAGCAACACAGAAGTATACAGTCAGTATCTCACACAGACAGATTGCTCAACTGATCCAGGTACAATAACATGGATAGAGATGAAGAAAACTACTACGGAAAACATGGTAATTTACTTGCTTTCTTAGAATAATTCAAAGCACCTGAACTAAATCTCATGTATTTCAACTGTATTGTTTTAACTGACTTAAACGGGCTTGGATCCAGACTCACTTGGTTTTCTGTAACTTCTTCAATTATTGACAGTATTCTAATTTTTTCCTGCATGTCATTTGCTAGTTTATTTAAATTGCACATCAAAGGTAAATTTTGTATGTGAATATAGTCGACTTTTATTTTAACTAAGTAATTTAGAGTTGTTTTTTAAAATTATTACAGTGGTAAAGTGTAATAATTAACTTCATACATTGTTTGGAGTCAAAATTCAAAAATATATTGTGAGTTATTTCTTGAAATTATATTTTACTTCAACATACACAAGTTCCATATTGTAAAGCAGCCTGTAAAATAGATCTGTCTCATCTGCAAAGAACAACTATAATCCCAGTTTTTAATCTTAGTGAAAGGTGTCAGTCCCCCCTCACCACTGCTTTCTTCCTTATGCCTACCAAACTCCTAAAGCTTGGAATTTGCTTTCTAAATACATTTGGGCTTTTGTAGCTGAGGGTGTGGTTCACTTTTACCAGGAGCTATCTAGATACTAGAAACATAAATAATTCCCACCTCAACCCCCCAAAATTCTTCTTGATTTTTAAAGAAAAGTAGTAATTAAGCAAGGAATTTGAATTTAACTTAAAATTAAGTTAGAATAATTAGATTAAACAAATAGCATTTTTCTTTTTTCTGTTGTTTCATGGAACTGATCACAGTTGTGATCAGTTGTAATACATGTTCCAGGGATCCAGACTACTTCTGACAGCGAATTCTAGTGTATTTTAGAACAACATTAGAATGTTGTTACCGTTAATTACCATATTCTATAATGAATTTATACCAAGAGTTCAGTGACAGAGGAGGCAGTTTGAGCCATGTTGTCATACACCATGGCACCATAAGCATACAAATTGTTGGTGTGAGGAATAGTTCTTGGAAGGAGTTTGGAGTACTGCAATAATTTTACAGCTGTTAGTGGCTGTTACTATTTCATAGCTTCCATCTTCTTGGTTGTTGGAGACGAGTCTCTGTTTGAATTAGTGCTCCCTTTCTTAGTGCTTTGTTTTTAGCCTCTTATTTATTAGATCCATTTGGCTGTTTGTGTGCTGAGATGTTACATTTTCCTGTTCTCCTCCCAAATGGTATTTGTGCAATCCTTTCTTAAAAACTTAGGGTGATGAAAATTTCAGTGTATGTTCCAGGATATAATTGTGTCCTGAAAGATTTCCTAATGCCTAATCTAATCTATCCTTGCTGCAAATGAAGTTAGCTTATCTAACTGATAGAGGAAACAGAACTGCTGATCATTGTCAATTTCGTATGGTGATTGAAGACTGTTATTTTGTGTTCCTTTGCTTAATCACTGGCATTGAAGTTGCATTCGTTTACTGCTTTCTGTAAACCTCCTAGTATCTTCTTTTTAATAAGTCCCTCTAGTCCCTCCAGTTTGTATCTTCTGAAATTCTAGTGCCATGATCTAGAAATAGTTACTCATCTGAGGCCTCACATGTCCCCAAACACAAGGGACGTTGACTTTTTCAGTCATGCTGATACATCTTGAAAGTGTTGCTTTTTTTTGCAGACATTGTTTGAATGACTCATTCTCTCTTTGTAGTGTGCAGTAATCCTTTAGGATTCTTCTCAACAGTGTTTTTGAAATCAAATGTTCTGTATGGATTTCTGTATAGAGTTTGTCTTTATAACTTGTGCAGCTTTATAAAAATCACTTTGAAGTGTTGTTTATCAAAATCCTTTTTGATACATGCTTGTCTCCAGAAGTATTTTAACATTTGTCACCTGCACAGTTTCAAAGTGTTCATTCTACGTCATTGTTCTAATTTTTAAGGAAAACATTGAATAGTTTTGGAGAATAGGCTTCTACAGTAGTGGGATTGAGCTAACTACTAAAATTCAAGAGTGAGAACTTGAAGTCTTAATGGGTGACTCAGTAAAAATGTTTGCCTATAGAAGCAAATAGACTTAGAAAGAATTGTTAGGAATGGACTGAAATCAGATAGGAAGAGTCATTATAAAATTATATAAATCACATCCAATATTTGTGGTGAATATCCTGTGCCATTCTGGCCCCCTCCTTTTCTAGTGATCTGTAGCAGCACTGTAAAAGGTAAGAAAAGGAATATAAGCTTGACCCAAACTAAGAAATGGCTTATGTACAAGAAACATTTGAGCAGACCAGGACATTCGTGTATAATAATTTGTAACGTTGTTGGTAGCATAACATGCTGCCATATTACACAGTACAGTTATAAACTGATTGCAAGCTTAAAACAGGTAAAAGGAGGTAGTACTTCAATGCTTGATTAACCTGTAGTACTCTGTGATGTAGGGCATTGCAGATAGTTAAAAGAATATGCAAGGTAAATAGAGATTCCTTGAATCTCAAATTTGCAATGAATGAAAAAGAAATTCACGCACAGCTACTAAATGCAAAGTCAGTACTTTTCATTAAGAAAGATGCAGTTGCAAATCTCTGTAATGTCAGTGTTGGGGAAATACTACAGTGTTTGCATCAGTGTTGCCTTCGTCCTCACGTATGGCCCCTTGTAAGATTCAGGGTGTGGATTCGGTGGATTTTTTTGTGTGATCTGGTGTGGCTGTTCTTATGTGCTCAACAGGTCCTGTTATGAGCAATAAGAGAGGTTCAGCTTCAGTGTGCCTTAAGGCCAGAACTTGTCTATAGGGTGTGATGTTACATACACTTTTGTTCTGGTGGAAAAATATTTTGTAGTAGAAACATTTATTTTGTAGAAATTTCTGTTCAAAAAGTTCATTCAATATATAGGTGTTGGCCCAGCGGTATTGTGTACGGTACATTTGCTTTCCTGACCATGTATCACAACATAGCTTCTTCCACTCTGCAGTACTGCTGTCATACATCACTTCTCCAAAGTTTTAATTTTTGATCTCTTCTATATTAAGATATTTTTGCTGCAGGAGCTTGCTGAGGTGGATCTGAATACCTCAGATGAAGGGCAAATAGGATTTTATTAACTGCTGTGTTTATTGTACTGGTCTGTGTGTATTTTGATAAGGTTTTTCTGATACAAATCAAGGACAAACTCTGGCATTTAATAAGCAAATTCTGCTAATTGACAAAATAAGTATTTAGGGCCCAGGGGAGGAAATTTAGGCTCTGAAGAAGTAATTTGTATTGTAGCTTTGACATTTGAGCGAAGGAGTAATTTTTCAATGCACAGAGTTTTGCTCAGCAAATCTTCACAATTACTGAACTTTGTAAAGAAAATGTCCTATAAAGCTGCTAGCTTAAAAGGAAAAATCCAATTTTTGGTCCGCTAAATAGAAAACTGCTTGTTTCTCTTCATCCAGTACCCTCACAACTTGAAAATTTTAATTTGATCATAATTTTTTGTTACTCTTTACCAAGTGAGGTCATACTTTAATTTCTCTTATTCAGGTTCACATTGGAAGCACAGGTTGGTGGGTTAGTATTTGGTAGGTTTTCAGTATAGCTTTTTATGTGTCAAATAAATCAGATGGAACTGTGCTAACCAGGATAGTCATAAGAAAAACAGATTGCCCATGGAGGCTGTGCATGCCCCAACCCTTGCAGTGTTGAAAGACAGGTTGGATGGGGCTCTGAGCAACCTGGTCTAGGAGGAGGTGTTCCTGCCCATGGCAGGAAGTGTTGGGACTAGATTTTATTTAAGGTCCCTTGTAACCCTTGAACATTCTATGATTCTAGAGAAAAATCAGAATCACAGCCTGTAACTGCAGAGAGGTAGGTTCATTTACTCACTGTCAGACACACTTAGCCTGTGACTGGGAGACATAATCCTTGTCTCTTAAATATATTGTGAACCTCCGCATAGGTGTAGTCATAGGATGTACATTAAAGGTAATTTATCATGTAGTAAATGTGGGGCCCTCAATGTTTTTAAGTTAGAGGGAAAAAAAGCTTTAATCTCATATGCAAAACCTAGGTAATTTTATTGGTGAATTACTGGTATTGCCTGTATGAAATGATTTTAACAAATCTGATTAAATGGGAATATATGGAAGATGCTCTTCAAAGGCTGGTTTTAACACCCCCCTCTGGACAGATTTTGTTTTAAATAAGGACATAATTTTATACTGTTTTATTTTAAATGCAGGTGAACCAAGGAAATTTGACCCAAAGTTCAGAGGACCTATTCATAACAGGTAAATACAATAAATCATTCTGGTAAATTCTTTTGGTGAACATGGGTTAAAAATTTTTGTTAGCAGAACTTGTGAATTTGATTCTGTAAGTCTTCTAAATCCAGACCACCATCTTTACAACCCTTGATGATGGATGATTCCTGGGGAGTATTAAGCTGTGTTCTCTTAAGCCCTCTTATTTTGAATGCCAATTCTGTGTGCCTTGCATTGACTAGTCTATCTGCTGTCTAACATGTGCAGTAGTTCTGATACACCTCTTTGTGACACAGCCTCCTACCAGAACAATCTGTTTGACTTCACTTTGTTTTATGAAATGCAGATGAAAGCATGTTACCACTTAGAGAGCTCATCAGTTTATATGTGAAGTGAAATTGCTCAGAAAGCATCTAAGGAAATCATAGAATCATTAAGGTTAAAAAATACCTCCAAGATCATCAAGTCCAGCTTTTAATCAGTGTTTTTCCAGATGTAGAGAGCTAAGTTCTAATCTCGCATTTACTATTCATACTGAGAAGAATAAATTAGAGAACCACAAGTTATTTCAGTTTTATTATTCTCAGAAGAAAATTTATGACAGAGAAGAACACTGCAGACTTGTCATACTATCATTTGAACATGCACACTGTTCTTGTCTATGCAGGATGCATTTCTTCCTTTCTGAAAGCTAATAATTTTAGAAATAAATAGAAATACTTGTTTAGGGAGTTCATCCTAGTTTGTGAAGTATCTTTATGATACTGCCAGTGTATCAAGCCAAGCTTGAGCAGTGTCAAAACTGCTTAGGAATGGAGGCTGGGAAAATGAGAAGCATTGTTTTAGCGTTGCTTCCTCAATTTTGAGCATTTGTTAGGTTACTGTCATATTGACACTGGATCCTGTACCACTCACCAAAAGTTTATTTCAGTGAGATGATAAAGCTGTTCCTCTCTAGAGAAGTGTCCACTTGGAAACACACTTCAAGCTCTCCAGCTGTTTAAAAAATCTGTTCTCTCTTTATCTCTTTTATGTTAAAATTGTTTAAAATTGTTAAAAATGTTTCTCTGTAAGAGGAAACATAGATTGGAAAACAGAATGGCAGAGGCTAAAAATTCTGAGGCAGATGTCCTGTAGTATGCCACTTATAAAATCACTTACATGATAAGCTATCTCATGGATTCAGTGTTTTTAGGTATTGTTTCAGCAGTATTTAAATCTGTTCCTCAATGTGTTCTTGTCTGCAGTGAAAAAAGCATACACATTTATTTGCTGGTCTTGCTGCAAAAACAGGACCTTACACCTCAAACATGAGTTTGTGACTAAAACTTCTGCAAAGTGCTGGTGCAGATATCTTATTCAGATGTTAAAATACCCTATGACAATCAGTGGTTTTGAAGGGTCATATTAATACCGTATTTTTAAAAAATGTTTCTTCTCACCCCTAGGCACTGCACAGACATTATTTGCTGTGTGATCTTCATAGTTGTCATTCTGGGTTACATTGCATTAGGAGTCGTGGGTAAGTAAATAGAGATATAGTAATGCCTTTTCATATAGAGAGGAAGCAGCTTTGTGGATGTTAGAATTTTTAATTGAAATGTCTCTTTTGCTTATATTTTTGCAAAGCTTTCCAATCAATAAGAAATGCCTTTAAATAATTAATTAACATTCAGTATCTGTTGTAATTCACAGAATCACGGACTTGGTAAGGCTGGAAGGGACCACAGTGGGTCATCAGGTCTAATATCCTTGCTCAGAAAGGTCATCTCAGAGCATATGGCACCCGATTGTGTCCAGATGGTTCTGGAGTATCCCCTGTGAGGGAGCCTCGACACCCTCTCTGGGCAATCTGTACAAGTGGGCAATCACTGCACAGAGGAGTTCTTCTTCATGTTTGGATGGAAATTCCCAGGCTCGATCCCTGCCTTTTCCTCTGGTGCCACTGCTGGGCCCCCTGAGCAGAGCCTGGTTCATGCTCTACCCCCTCCCTGCAGATGCTGATAGACTGAGGGCTTGAGACAGATAGGGGCTGAGAGCCTCTCTCAGCTGGGGCTCCTCTTTAGGCTGAACAGCCCCAGCTGCCTCAGCCTTTCCTGGGCACGGAGATGCTCCAGGCTCTTCCTCAGCTCTGCAGCCTCTGCTGGCCCCGCTCCAAGAGCTCCATGTTCCTCTTGTCCTGATGAGCCCAGAGAGGGACACAGCACTCCAGATGGGCTTCACAGGACTGAGCAGAGGGGCAGGATCACCTTCCTGACCTGCTGGAAGTGCTCTTCCTGAAGCTCTTCCCCAGGATCCCATTGGCCTCTTGGCCCCCAGCATAAACTGCTGGCTCAGGGAAAGCTTGTTTTCCCCCAGGGCCCCAAGGTCTTTCTCTGAAGAGCTGCTTTCCTTCAGGTAATTAGGAAGAAGTTCAAAGCCATGTATTTATTGATTTAAAAATCTCTCAAAATTAAATGTGTTCTTGTCTGCAGTGAAAAAAGGTATGACACAGTTTGATAAGTTTGCAATCATAAAGTAACTGTGATAGAAAATTTCAGGCAGCAGAAGCTAGAGAAAAATAATTTGGGTTGAGAGCAGCCTTGAGGAGAAGGAATAGGCAATGCTGATTGATGAGGTTTGGGCATGAGCCAGTCATGTACACTTGCAACCCAGAAAGCCAGATATATCCTGGACTGTATTGAAAGAAGTGTGGTCAGCAGGTCGAAGGAGGGGATTCTGCCCCTCTGCTCTACTCTTGTCAGACCCAGTCTGCACTCCTGCATCCAGCTCTGAGGCCCCCAGCACAGGAAGGACACTGACATGTTGGAGTGAGTCCGGAGAAGAAATGCTCTGAGGACTGAAGCAACTCTGCTAAGGAGGCAGGCTGACGAGTTGGGGTTGTTCAGTGTGAAGAAGGGAAGACTCCAGGGAGACCTTACAACCCCTTCTCCAAGAGAGCTAGAGAGGGACTTTGCAGAAGGACATGGTGTGACAAGACAAGAGGAAATGGCTTCTAAACTGACAAAGGGCAGAATTAGATTGGAGATTAGGGAGAAATTCTTCGCTGTGAGGGTGGGGAGGCCATGGCACAGGTTGCCCAGAGAGGCTGTGGCTGCCCCATCCGCAGGAGTGCTCAAGGTCAGGCTGGAGGGGGCTTAGAGCACTGGATTTCTTTCTTACAGATTAACCCATATCTTAGTACAGCTTACTGTGCTTTACATTTTAGTTTTTTCCTTAAGAAGTCCACTAATAGGTACTCTTCAGTGTTGATCAACAAAGTACTTTAGAAGTTACACATTTTCATGCTAGCTAGTTTTAATCATTAACTGTGAACACTTGACTAAAATCTTAAGAGATACTGTATATTTTGCAGCTTGGGTGCACGGGGACCCCAGGAAAGTGATTTATCCAACTGACAGCTATGGGCAGTTCTGTGGTCAGAGAGATACCCTCAATGAGTGAGTACTAAATCCATTCACATACCTTTATGACTCGTGCACTGTGAATAAGATGTGAGGTTTCAAATCTCTCTGTCAAAGAGACAATGACACTTGTACTGTATTTATTCCAAATAAAGTTCAGAAATATATTAGTTTCCCAGTGCAAATCCAGATCCAAATTATTACTGTAATGCAGTGGTTTGTGTCATTTAGAGAATATTTTTTGTAAGGTATCAATATAACTTAAAGATTGTGTCAGCAGTTGCATAGGAAGTGACTAGCTGGCACAGCTTCTAACTGCCAAAGTTTGGGTAATTCATAACCTGTGGAGTAATTCTTCATCCACCTTGGGATCAGAGTAGTCCTAAGGCATTGTAACCTTGTCTATAGTTTTTCTCAACATGCACCAAATGACAGGAAAGTCTGTAGTGAAAGACTCTTCGTTTTTTTCTGGTGCTTATCCAGTGCTGGTAGAGAGAAGATTGAGTAGTATGGGAGACTGGCAACTGTAAGAACATCCTCCTTGGATAAATAGGAGGTAAATAGAGTCAAATGGCTCTATTTACTTATCTCTGTTTTTCAGTCATTTTAGATTTTGAATTCTAGGAGTTAAATTAGTTAGTTGATACCAACAGAGTACTTAAACATGAAAATAGCTGCTCAGGGAAGAAAGATGTTGCATCAATTTTTTCTCTGAAAATCTAAGTGGTTTATGAAACAGAATTTTTTAAAAGGTTTGCTTTTTCTCTCTCTGTCTTCCTTTCAAAAGGTAAGTTTTAGGCATGCTTTATGCCCTTGTCACTTGTCAAGAAGCTGGGTGCTATGCTAGTGTTTGATAACAACTCTTTGCTGCTTCTTTCTTTCCTGATTTAGTTTTCTGTGATGGCCTACAGCTGGCCTGTAGGCCTCACAGCTATAAATAATTCCAACTTTGTGACTGAAATGTGGTTTATTATATAATTATCATGACAATGTAATTCAACCAGTAAGGCCCATTGGAGAGCAGGGAAGGCTGTTGGGGGTTCAGGCTGCTATTGGCTGGTTGGCCGGGTGGCAACAGGCTCATCCAAGGAGGATTAACAGCACGTGCCTTCTGATCTATATAAGGAGAAGAAGTCTCAATAAAGTGGGCTGTTGCTGCATGATCTTGGTGTGTATATCACTTCATTGCTTTGGCACATCATTGTGACAGGTTTCTGCGGAAAAAAATGGGGAACCTAGTGTCCAAAGGGCAGTTCAGAAGAGCTGGAGCAGGAGAGAGAAACTGCAACAGAAGCAGGGCTAGGGCTATATATCCTCTCAAGTTTTTATTTTACTGGGAAAACAGGACGGTAAAAGAAAACTGTTCCACCCTCTGACTACTCTTCACAGCAAGTGTTGGAGAGTCAAACTTCCTGAAAAGGTAAAACAAGGAGAAAAAGTTGTAGTGGTGTGTGTTCCCCTCACTGCACCTCTTGTCTGCTCCCTGCCTTGTTGCCAATTTGTCCTTGTCCCCTCTGTCACCAGCAGGAAATAGTGGACAAATGGCTTTGGGAGTCTCAGACACACAGCTTCAATATCCTTTGTGATGTGGAGCCAGGTGTTTCTCTCTGATTCTTACCATTCACTCACATTCCCTCTTTCTCTTTGTTACTTGAGTCTTCCCTTTAGTTATTTCTTACACTGTGGTTTTCAGTTTGTATTTACAAATGACCCTCGCTATATAGGATTGCTGGAGAATAATACAGCTACTGAGACTGCATTTTGGCACTTATTTGATACAGTGAGGAGATTCATATAAAAATATAAATCAGAAGACACATAATACAACCTGCTGTAAAATCAAGACTGTTTATGGCAGTAGGCCAGTTCACCCCTTTGAATGAGTCCCTCTAGTCCCTGAAGTGGGGCTGTGGGTGTGCTTGTGAGGGTTTAATCAATACTATAGTTTTTCAGATTCCCTGAAAGTAAGCAGTGTGAAAGACTAACCCAGAGCTCTGGTTTTCCAAAGTCTCTAAGGGTTTGGTCTGAGACATTTTTTCTTGGAAAATAATCACAGTTTTCATGTTTTGAATCTTGTCCTTGTAACAAGTATTTTCAACAATCTCACTGAGGAGTAGAAAAGACAAGTCAGAAACAAAGGCAACACTCACAGCTTGTGTGAAAACCCCTTTGAACTCCAGTGAATGCCGCGTAGTCAAATAAATTCTTCTTGTATCATCATGGAAGTCTCTGTTAGACCCTCTTCAAGTCCTCTTGTAATCTGTCCATTAGTTGCTGTGTAATCTCTGAATTAGTTTTGCATTCTACAGAGCATAATTTACTAATGGAATACAGCCCAGCCTGTATTCATTATACAGAATACAGACATAATTCTCAATGGGTGTTTCATGTGTTATGTATATGTTCAAACTTTCTTTTCTGCTGACAGTACCAGCAAGTGGGCTAAGAAAAAAAAAAGAACTCATTGATGGTTTTGAGCAGCTCACAGAACATAAATACCATCAAGAAACTATTGAAGAATGAAGACATTTCAGTCCAAAATTCTATTCCATTAATTTAAAGAAATAGCAGCTAATGGTGGTGAATTAGTTTTGTCAGGATGCATCTTAAACAGTACATAGCAAGGGTACACCTCAGTGAAAACAAGTTAATTTTGTAAAATGTCAGGCAGTTGAGTTAATCCCAGTCTTGAATGTAAAGTGGTGCTATATAATGGCTTTGAAGGCATGGCCCTATTCAGCAATTGATGGGAGTCACATACTGGTGGGAGAGCAGAGGATATGTCCCAGACTGTCTGGGGTTTACAGTAAGATGTAGGACTGATGTTGAAGCAGGACTGATAGAAGAGGGGCAGCCCTGTTAGCCCAAGCACTCTTAGTACTGCCATACTGCTCACAAGACAGAGGTCCCACTGAGCTCCATTGCCATGGTGAAGGTCAGTAGGGGCTCAAACACTGCTCTGTGGGGTCTCTTGCACATCACAGAAGCATGGACTACCATGAGTTGGAACAGACCTTAAAGCTCATCTCTTTCCAACCCTCATTCCATGCCAGGAACACCTCCCACTAGACCAGGTTGCCCTGTTCAACCTGGCCTTGAACATTTCCAGGGTAACCTGTGCCAGGGCCTCACCACCCTCACAGGCAAGAATTTCTTCCCAATATCCCATCTAACCTACTCTCTGTCAGTGGGAAGCCATTCCCTGTTGTCCTATCAGGCCAGGCCCTTATAAATTGCATATTTTCATACCATAATCTCCAAATGGTTTTTGTAGGCTCCCTTCAGGTACTGGAAAACCACAGTTAGGCCGCCCATGAGGCCATCTCTTCTCCAGGCTGAACAATTCCAATTCTCTCAGCCATTTTTCATGGGAGAGGTGCTCCCATGATCTCTCTGATCAACTTGGTGGCCCTTCACAGTCCATAAGGGAGCAAATGCACCATTTCTTATAGAGACACTGCATAACCCTGACTAGCTGGCTTTGAGGTCTTGTTTAAAAAGGGCAGATCTACTGCCATATTATCTTTACCAGAGCTATTCTGATTATTTTCTGACATAGCAAAGACTACCAGCACATTTTGCTGTCTTCAAAACACAGGTCTTTAAATCAAGAGATCTTGGTGTCCTCAGTTTCCAACTAATTCAGACTTAAGTGACAGCTACCACAAGGCTCCAAGTTCCAGTAGATGTCAGATATGTGGGACTGACACACCGACCCTTATTTATATCAAGGGGGATCTTATCAGTGTTATTAGTAGATGCTATTATATTGTTTTCTGGACAGCTGCTTTTGGCTTCCAACCATAAAATCTTCTGAATGATTTTGGTGCCACCTTCTGATCAACAAAAATTAGTCAGCTTTTACAGTGAAGCATTTGTTGATGGTGAGTTTGCATGCAATGCATACACAGCATGTTGGTAACATAGAAACTAGGGTGGTTTTTCAGGGTTATTTTACAAACCTCACCTTCTCAAGGCAGGGCTAAAGATACATGGAGGGTTTCAGCTTAAAATCTTGCTGCGGAGAAAAACTTGTCAAAATTAGCATTCTTTAGAACAAATACTTCTGGTTTCATAGATATCTTGATGTGAAACATTCAGGGTCTGCTTGGGAATTTTTTTTTTTTTTGTCTTGTGTTTGCAATGTGGATGTTCACAGTAATAGAATTTAAATATCAATGTATTTTGGAATGGTAGGATGTATTAGCACCTATACGTATGATGATAATTATCTTATATTCATTTCCATAGGAACAAGACCATTTTGTTTTACTTCAACATTCTAAAATGTGCCAGCCCCGCAGTGTTAATAAACCTACAGTGCCCTACAACACAGGTGAGTGAAAATGTAGTGATAAAATATTTTCCCTACATCTTAGTCATGGTGCTTAAAAATGTGACATGTGTTTGTTTGGATTGTCCTTCAAAATATAACAGGATTGTTTTATAAATTACTTGTAGAACACACTCTCTGTACTTGTAGCACGCACTCTGTGTGTGATGGACAGAAAAATGAAATGGAAATGCACAAGACTATGCATTTTGGCTAAGAGTAGACAAAAAAAAAAGTCTGCTGACTTGAATAGAGCAATTTATTACTTAAGAATTCATCACAGGAAACTATCCAGTAGTATTCAGTGCATGCAGAAAATACTGATTTATACTTAAGGTTTTCAAAGCTAGACATGTTCAAGAAACTGTGCATATTGCCAGTGACAGGAGTATCTGGGTGTGGTTACAGCCTATGGCTCTTTAAAAAACAAAGATTTTGAAAGCTTGTTCTTGCCTTATGCTACAATTTGCACTCCATTTGTTGTACTGTGACTCCTCATGAAGTTGTGAAATAAACCTAGTCACTTCATTTGTGTGGGTTAAGATTAACCTCCTGACCTTTCTTACAAGACCATTTTCCTGACAATAGAACATGGAAATCTCCAAAAAGAAAGAGCAAGAACCCTCTTAACACTGGCTAGTTGCTGTCAGAATGAAAATTTGCTCCATCAGCTGCAGATTTGCTTCAGGAATCCCCATTTGTCCACACGCAAACACAGACACTGTTACCCTACAGTCTTTAGACTCTTTTACTAGAACAGTTCAGTCAGAAATATGTCATTGTGTGGGATTTGTCTGATGCTGTTAGCAATGGCCATGAATCAAATAGTGAAATACTTGTTGAAGGAGTGGTTTTTGGAGCAGAGTAGTTATTTTGTTCATTTTCAAATATGCAACTTCAAAATGAAGAATGCTGTTTTTGAACGCTGTTTGTTACTGCAGATGGTTAAATTACTGGTCTTTTTGGAAAACGCTGAAGAAATTTTTTTGACCGTTCCTCTTTGTAACTGCAAACGGAATCCTTCATTCCTGACCTATACATACAAATAGCAGGAGGAAAAAACCCCAAGAACTAACGTGAGGAGAGCTTCAATTCTTAAATAAGACTGGATTTGTAAACTGATATTAGAATCCATTGCATCCATAGACAGCACATTTTACTGTCAGTTTTATAGATGGCAAACAGCTTATAGCAAAGTGTGTACTTATTAGTTATTTACTTGTTGCCCTAGCAAGGACAAAACTCTTCTTTGTTCCATGGCCTGTGGGTAGTCTGTAGGACTGAAATACTCATTAGAAAGACCCTCTTCTGTCATCTGCCATGTTCTAAGGATTAGTACAAGACCTTTTCCCAAAATTCTTTTAGTTGAATTACTTATGATGGAATGCCCTTGACATGAAAGCCAGTTTTTGTGCATGATGTCTCTCTGGTACTTGGACAGCAGAACTTTGCAAAGGGTGTTTGGATAGCACAACTTTGGAAACAAACTGCCTTCTAGGAAAGATTCAAACTTGCTGTAAAGATGGAATTCAAACCACCTCACAGTCTTAATGCTGAGTCAGAATTTCTGTCCACTTGTGTGATTCCAAGGACCAGCAGAACCTTCAGAGTCTGTTTATCCGGGCAGCCACTTCTCCATATCTTAAATCTAAATCACAGCTTCTCAGTAGATGCATTCAATAAACCCCAGTCCTCACCTGATTTCTCACGTAAATCCAGCTTATAATGGCTGCACCTTGAGTCATGTGAACTTCGTTCTTGACATGTGCATCCCCTAGCTTTGTAACTAGGGGAGATCCATTCTTAATCCGCAGTTAAAATTCACTTTTGAGTGATTTATACCTAACTTGACAATATTTGTAGAGATGTAATTGAAGAGGTTGTGCAGAAGGGTGGAACAGCATTATCTGAGACTTTTGGTTTTAGTGAGACTTTCTTTAAAGTTTTCTTTATATATGTAGTAGAAAGAAATTGCATTTGTCCCGTGAAAGTAGCTGTTACACCACCTTGCTCATATATACTGCTGCTGATAGATGTAGAGAAGGATCTGACAGGTTTTTTCTTGCTGTCCAAAAAAATAAATAATACTCTTTTCAACAGACTGAAAGCTCTTCTTACCTACTAGAATGTGTAGAACCAACAAAGATACAGAGAAGCTTGATATGCCAGATATGAGGAGAGCACACTTAGAAAGTGTTTTCTATCAAAGAATTCTAGAAGTATTTATTTAGGGAATCAAAAGGACAACATATCCTTTCTAAATCCTGCAGTAAACGTTACTAAAGGCGGTGACATTTTTCTTGCTTTTTCATTACACCAACTTTCCTTACCTTTCTCTACCCAGAGTGTATCTTTACTTACCTTTTTCTTTTCTTGCAGCTTTGTGTCTCAAAGTGCCCAGACAGGTTTGCAACCTACATTGATGTTCAGGCTTCCTACAGATACAGACCAGATCAGTGGAATTACTTCAGGCAATTCTGCAAACCTGGTTTTAACAATCCTCGCAAGGTGTGTATATATCTGTAGATGATAAAGTACATTGTTTCTTCAATCAGTATGTAATATGCATGATTTTACTGAGCTGCATCAAAGATTTGAATTATTCTGATTTCAGCATATAAGGAGATGTCCCATTTATGTGATTTGACAGTTGTTCAATCCAGGCTGAAGGTCTTGAATGGACACTAAATCCCCCACTCTTCTGATGATTGCAGTTTGCTTAAAAGACTGTGTGCAGCTATTCCTGTAGTTGCAGTACTGTGGCAAGCAGTATTCTTTAGTACTTAGTTACAGCAGTAGAGTGGTGTCTCAAACCAGTTCTTAAGGCTCCTAAGTCATCTATAACTACTTGGAAAGTAGCTAAGAAAATTAATCTATCCTTCATGTAACTGATTTGGCACTCAAATGTACTGCATTACTTCTCCCATCTTTAAAACATCTTGCAATTCAGCTATATTAATTGGGTTAAATTCTTGCTTTTCTTTAAGAGAAAAGGTGAAGGGTAGGCAAGGAACAATTGCCCGATCAGTTCTGGCTTAGATGCTGATCCAAAGGTCTTTTGTCTTTATGTCAGTAGAAAAGAAAAGAGTGGTATTTTTCCAGATCACAGTTTGGATTCTCACTTAGATATAAATGTATCTTGTAGCTCCACCAATGAAATTTGGGGAGGAGGCTACAAAGCCCAGTTTGGGGCTTTCCCACAGACTGGGTGAGAAACAAACAACTCTAGTTATACTGCTATGTATTCAGCATTCCTATTTTTCCCCTTTTTAGTCTGTTGCTCAAGTCCTACGTGATGAAGATTGTCCTTCGATGATCATTCCAAGCAGGCCTTGTGAGTGGCTCTACTTCTTATACACATCTTAGCAGATTGTGAGCATTCATATTAAAGCAGAACTCCAGTCTGAAATGTGTTTTGTGGCAACGTCGCTAGGAGCTGTCTGTTATCTGACATTGACACCCATTCAGTATAAATCAATTCAACTTAAAAATAGAAATATTTATTAATATTTTTTCTAACAATCATCTGGGAACATTCAGCATGTGATCAGGTCAAGCTGAGCTCTTTCTTGCTCTGATATCTATCACTGATAGCAAAAGCTCTTCAACTGAAATTGTGCCTTCCAAAACAAGAGCAAACAACGCCATTGGCATAAAGAAAATGCTGTGAATGTTGGAAGGATCATATGGCCAGCTGTTGAAGTTCAAATAATACTTCAGATTGGTTACAATGCAGCTGTCTTTTGAGTGCAATGCTGGCTGCGCAGGGCATTCAGAGGAATTAAGGGGCAAAAAATGTCACTATGGTCAGCAAGTGTTTCTGAGTAGATAACCACTGATCTCAAAGCTCATCTCAGCTGCTGTAGTACTGACCCAGAATCTTAGGGAAATAAGAAATAGCTGTTTATTTCTGCCATACTTTAAAGTAGGGATCTTGTAATCCAGGAACAGGTCATTAAAAGGAGAAAATATGGATTAAATTTTTAAAACATAGTATGAATTTGTATGAAAATGGAAGTACTGACCCCAAAGGTATAAAATAATTTGAAAAGAAGCTCTTACATTCTTTTAGTCTACATCAAGGAGTAAAGACTACAGGGGGAGTAAAAGATATGTTACGGTATGTAACACTAAATCATTTAGTCAGAGTAATAGCTGGGGGAGATGTACTAGACAGAATATTAAGCCCTGGCATCAGTATTTATTGGAATATGGTAAGGAAAGCACTGAATGGTTATGTGAAGTACAGCTCTGAAAGAGGACTCACCTGCTCTTCTCTTTGGAATGAAACCAAGGATGTTTTGCAGCAAAGAACGGGGCAGTGTAAATGAGTATGCAAACATCTCTCCTTTTCTTGCTTTTTTTTAATCTCCTCTTCCCGCTCTCTAACCAGTTGTTTTTGTCTTTTTTCCATTGCTTCATTTCCAAGAATATCTAGTGATAGTGGCTGGTACTGGAGCTCATCTGGGATATAAGGAAACTGACACTTGCTGTTATATATTGTTTTGGGGGATATTATGATTCATGACCAGTCAAGTTGAATCTGTCCCTGGGGGCTGGTCTGATTATTACCATAAAATGGCATTTTTGAGAAGCTGCAGTTCTTATAAGCTGCCCAGATACTGACAGAGAGTAAGTTCCACATTTATTACAAATCCTTAAACTCCTACATACAGTACTGTTGTTACTTGGTAGGACCTAGAATGTCCAGTTGAAATCTATGATCCCACTCTGCCTGAGTTTAGACAAAACCCCCAGAGAATAAAGATCATAATCTTGAATGTAATAGCTCTTCCTTAAGATTTGTCAAAGTCATATTGTTAGATAATCAGTTGAAAAACAATTGACTGTGAATCTGAAATTATTTAAATATGTTACAAAACACACATTGATAAAAGTGGAGGTTGACATGAAAAGTAATATGCAGGTTTTGTTTTGGTATTTTGAATAGTTCTGAAGAGATGCTTCCCAGACTTCTCCACGAAGAATGGTGTGTTGACCGTGGCAAATCAGACTACATTCAAAGATGGAAGAGGGAAAACAAGAAATGTAACTGATCTCAGGGAAGCTGCAAAGTAGGTTTTACCATTCTTCAGTGTTTGTTGGATTCTGAGGTTGTGCAGTAATTTAGTAATGGAAAAAAATCAGAATCTGTTGTAGCAAATGACTGAGGATACCCAACCCAGGCTTGGTAGAAAATGGTCTGTCTGTGCCTGAGCACTTCCAAAGTTCCATTAAGGAAATCCAGCACTGTGGTGTGCTGAAAGGAGAAAAAAGTGCAAAAAGTTTTAATCTGATGGTCTCAGTCATTTGTTTAAATAATTCTTGTTTTTCCTAGCAAAAATAAATTTTGCAGGGAAAGTTAAATAAGGTTGAAAATGCAATCCTCGTGCTGCAGGACTCAGGCCAGCCAGCAGTGGCCTTGGCTATCCTGTTCTGTGATGTCCTTCTACTACCATGGGCTGGCCTAGTACTTTGGGCATGTCACCTCATTGGAGTGCTCCTGCTTCTGGTAAAAAGTAACATATTGGGCTATTCTTCAGAAAACAATTATATGAGCAAGCATTCTACAGGATAGAAAAACAGTTCCATGAAGTTGCTTCACTGACCTGCTTTCTGGTTCTATGCTATTAGCAGTTCTAGGGTCACAACTATTTGTCCCTTAGTACATTGCAGATATTGATAGTATACACTTTATGTCTTGTGACATAATAAGCAATTCTGACAGTAAAGCCTTTTTAAAGAATTTTTTCAGGACTTGTAGAGAATCACTGCTGAAGATATTTCCAATTCTTTCATTGATCCTATTTGTTGTTTAAATAAATTCTCCTTTTCTACCTGAAGCAACCTTTTCTGTGATTTTTCTTTTCTCAGTGGCATCAATAATGTCCTGGATGCAAGATCAGTTGGAATGAAAATTTTTGAAGACTATGCCATTTCTTGGTATTGGATTTTAATGTAAGGGTTGTTGTTTTGTTTTTTTTTTGGTGTTTTTTTGGTTTTTTTTTGTAATTTTAGTGTTTAAAAACTCATTTTGGTGTGTGCAGGAAATAAAACATTATATCATGTATGTACAAATCCTACTTTAAGGCTTGAGGAGCAACTAATTTCCTTTCATCACGCATGATAATGAGGTTGCGGTTCTGTGCATGAGGTAAGGATAGTACAGCATACATACATAGAGTGTTGGTTGATCTGGAATAACTTTTTAATGTCCTGCCAGACAGAAAATCAGGAGGCACAATGTTCTGTTGCAGCACCCATGTGTGTGGCAATTCCAAAACTGAAAAATCTTAATTAAGTGACTTTCGAGCCAGTTGCAGTTACCAAGTGTCACTAGTACATATATAAAACAGATAGTGCAGGCAATATACAGTTAAATCCATTATAATCCCCAAGTTCAATATAAATCCATAAATCCAATGGAGCAGGCAACATCAAGAACAAAAATTATTTAACAGTATTAACTTCACCTTGCAGTTAATATTCATTAATCACCAATTAATTAAAATGCAGCACTGAAACAAGAGAAGTACCCACTTTACTGAAGCAGATATGTATTTGTGAATTCCTAGCCCATTAATACTGATTTTGATGGACCAGTGTGTTGATCTATTTAAACAGGAGCAGAAGTTGTCAGCAGGTGAGAACCTGTAACATGCACATGGTAAGCATACATTAGTCAATCCTGAATGCAAATCCATGACAATTAATACATACTTTAGGTAATAATATGGGGATTTAGTCAGTTCAGAAACACGAGTTGTCAGCTTTCAAAGGTGTTCAGTCACTGGTGGAAAGACAGCTTTCTCATAGTCTGATACTCACCTACAGTATTTAGTAGCAGGAAACTCACAGATATTCGCAAGCTTGGGTCTCTCTATCTCTTACTGAAATCGGGCTTGTGATACAGATTCTTGCAAAGGAGATACCACTGGACAGAGAACTGACCATTTTTTTGAATAGAAATTCTAAATATTGAAGCAAGTGACCACATTTCAAATATGGTATTTTTTTGTAAGGAGGTGTTGCCACTTTAAAGTAGTTGGATATAATGTTCTTCACACTTTTCACCAAATGATAGTATAGATCAAATGATTTCTGGACAAATATATTTAAGTGCCAGAGTTTGGGTGATGATAGTGAAGGCTTGACAGTGAAGGGAGGCTGAATTAAAATTTAAATACAGAATTGCTGTAGTCTTTTTTAGCATACCGCGCAAGACCTACTGCTTCAAGCCTCAGTTTAAGGGAACTAGTCTGTTGAAGACAGTTGCTACTGTGTACTCGGTTTTGGTGTTACTAGGACTCATATGTCACTAAAGATAACTTTAGATAAACATCATTTACTGCTCTCAAGATGTAGCTCCAAAACTACAACTTTTCTTTAGGAGTACATTCTGAATTGCAGTAAATCATTCAGAAAGGGAAAGTATATCAAGTTACAAAGCCTTTAAAGTGGTCGGACTTAAGGCACGCTTACAAAGGTTTGACTAAATAAGCTGATGTCTTTTTTTATGATCAGGCTGCCCCATTTTTTAGCTTGGGATATTGGCTAAATAAGCTGGGAACATTCTAAAGAAAAGTTACTGAACATAGGCAAGAAGGGGGTTTAATATTTTGAGCTTGTACTAATAAAAGATTCTGATATAAAACCTACTAAAAATAATGAGACATTAAATGTTCTTTGAAGCACCTAGCTGGATATTTGTTTGATGGGATTAATATTAATACTGCTTTCTTCACAATCGTTTAGAAAGCCTAATGGAGTAAAAATGCCTTCTGCAATATTTTTTTTCTTTCTGACTTGCTTTCTAGAAGTGAAACGAAAACAAATATTTTATTTTTATATTTTTAATTATATTTATTATATTATATTTATTATATTTTTTATAATCTTGTAATCTTGATGAAGAGAAGGCACTGTAGACATCTTTCCTAGGGGCTCCATGGAAAGGCTCTTAATAATTTCTTTCTGTGCATCATGGTGCTCTGATCATTTCCTCTTCTGATTAATAGAAGCAGTGATGAGTAGAAATTATGTCCTACTGTGGGCCTGATACTTTCTGAATCTGAGAAATTTTAGCCTGTTTGCTGTGTTCCCAAGGGAAGAGTCTTTGGGAGCTTTCATTCTCAGGGAAAAAATCTTGTAAACAAGTTACTGTTTTGTAAATAACACTGTACAGGTGTGCCTGTGTGTTTTCTCTAAGTTTGACCAATGGAACTAGAGAGGTGTCAGTCCTATGGACCAATAATAGGCCTTTTAGCGCAGCATGTTATAAAAGGACTGAACAAAATTGTAAAAGAGAGCCTTTCTGATCTTCTACCTGGAGTCAAGCTCTTCATTTCGTGTTCAACAGCGACATCCTCCTAACCTGATCGTTTTCCTCCTAAATTTACTTTGTTTTCTTACCTAGGAAACGCCTAGAATGTTATTTACTATTGTTGTTCTTTGCAAGCAGGGATTTTCTGTGGAGGACATAAACCAGCAACTTCCTCACACATAACTACTCCTCCAATTTAACTTTCTGTACTGTAGATTAGATTGTGGCCTGAAAGAGGCAGTGAGTTTTTCAGCTGGGTGTAAGTGACAAAAAAGGGATTATATTAATCCCATTCAACCAGCCTGAGAACCTAGTGCACATAAACATTTCAGGCTCTGCCCTGTGAGATCATCATATATAATGGCCAATAATAGCCATGAGAATGTATTTCATAACAAAGATTTTGAAACACATTTTTACAAATCGTGCTATTACATGAGATGAAGTGGCCTTCATTTGGGGTAACAGGAATTCAAGAAAGTGAATGGATTCTCACACTCATTTTCCCTGTGTTTCTGTTTCTTCACTTTCCAGTGGGCTGTTCATTGCAATGATGCTGAGTCTGCTCTTCCTTGTGTTGTTGAGATTCACAGCTGGGGTTCTCTTCTGGATTTTCATCTTTGGTGTCATTGGAATTATAGGTTATGGTAGGTGTAATTTTCTAGCCTCTGAGAATATTTTTCCTTACTGCTTAAGTCTGAGCCAGGAAAATTGGTAGTTACTTCAATTAAATAGTACAAATGGATGAATTAATGCCTAGTTATAGAGACAATTAGGTGAGAAGGACATAAATGGCAGCAAAATGTAGTAAGATTCCAGCTGTGCTGATACTTAGCAGATGTAGTAACCTGCATTACCTATGCACAGTATGCTTAGTCTGTAATCACTTATATTGATATTTCTTTCCCATATATGTGATATCATAATTGGCTAGTCTCATAGTGATACATTTTTGAGTTTTGCTTACCTGCTTATACAAAAGCAAAACATTTGGCTTGTAAGATTTTTTTTTAATTTGTCTTTGTACTCTTCAGACACACTCCTATTATATTAATTGTTTTTTAAAAGGTATCTGGCATTGTTACTGGGAGTATGATCATCTTAAAGGAATACCTGGATCTGACCTCACTGTTTATGATATTGGATTCCAGACAGACTTCAAAGTGTACCTGCAACTGAGGCAAACATGGTTAGCATTTAGTAAGTGCCCTTTAAATTTGGTATCTGTTAATGGCTGTTCAGGAAAATCAATCAGTGTCTTGATACACTTTCTTCCTTGTTAAATCTCCTCCTCTACACACGTTGCTCAGAGAATTCCCTTTCTCTTTATTATATAAAAATGTGCTTTTTTCAAGGAGACTGTTTATTTGTAGGGGGAGATAATGCAATCACACTAGTGATGAGAGTGAAAAAATATTTTGTTACTAGCATTCTACTTCCTGTAGAGTGTTTCCTGTGTGTTCAGTCTTCATCATGGGGAAAGCAGAAGGCAATAATTTAGTTTGTCATAATGAAGTTGCATAAGGAGGGATACTTTTCTCTCTCAGATTATTTTTTCTGCCTCTTTGAGAGCCCCAGAAATGAGATTAATAAGTCACATTAATAGCTACACTTCTTTGTGTCTTAGAATCATAAAATATGCTGAGTTGGAAGGGGCCCATCAGGATCATCAAGTCCAACTCTTGGCCCTGCACAGGACACTCCTGTGCCTGAGGGTATTGTCCAAATGTTCCTTGAGCTCTGGCAGCCTTGGGGCCTTGACCACTGCCCTGGGGAGCCTGTTCAGTGCCCAAATCTGGGGGAAGAACCTTTTCCTGATCTTCCACCTAAATCCCCCTGACCCAGCTCCAGCTGTTGCCTTGAGTCCTGTCACTGGTCATGAGAATGAAGAGATTGGTACCTGCCCTTCTACTTGTCCTTGTGAGGATGTTGAAGACCACAATGAGGTCTCCTGTCAGTTTACACTTATGTGACTGAATTTTCTTGGAGTCTGATCTAAGACTTTGGAACGAACCATTTTAAACAAAATCCTACTGGAACAAGACAACTGTGCTGGTTTTGCATGGAAGTGATTTTTCCAAAAAAGTTATAGCAAAACCAATCAGTGACTAAGTTTGAATATCGACTGTTCGTGTCTTGTGGGAAGTTTCCATGGCAGACCAAAAGAGACTTCTCTCTCTAAATGAACTGATGAAAGACTGTGTTATAGGTGGTAAACTGACCTAGAGTTCCAAGTTTTGTCTCTATATGTTGTCTGTGAGAAGGGAAAGTTGTGAGGGAGGGGAAGGGTTTTGAAGGTTTTATTCTGATTCTTACTAGTTTTTTCTCTCTCTTGTAGTTTTGTTAATAAACCTGTCTTTATAACCTTTTACGTTTTGAGCCTGCTTTGCTTTTCTCCTAATCCTATCTCACAGCAGAAAAAGTGTAAATAATTCTAGTAGGCGCTCAAACCACTATGCATAATTCGGGAAACAGAAATTGGCTAACCTGAAACCGCTACACAAATTGGTGTTTCTGCCCAGTTTCGACCTGAAAACGCCACAACCACCTGCAGCATACACGTTCCTCCCCAAGAAAGGAGGGGCAGAAGAGAGAGGAAATAACTGTCAAATATTACTTGCACTCCTGTTACTGCTCTATTAGAAGGCACACAGACTTTTAGTTAATGATGAATGGGTCATAATCAAAAACACTGCCTCTCCCTATTGGTAGCTAAATTACTAGAGGAGTAGCTTCCTGCTTAAATCCCTTCTCTTCTTTATGGTGTCATTTACTTCTGTGTTGGATCATTGAGCTTACAAGACGTCTTCTATGTATATTGTTGAGGCAGAGCTTTTTAGTGTGCTCTTCCTAGAGAATATTAGAATTTTATTATGCATTCTTTTCTTGTAACTCTTCAAGCTCTTTCCCTGCCTGATTCTTAGCAGCCAGTATATAGTTTATCTAGAGTTTAGTGTCACTTTCACAACAGTAAATTGAGGTACTCAGGAATTAAATTGCTTTTCCAAAATCACCCAGCAAAGTAAATAATTACATATCCTTGAAGAAAACATAGTCAGTCCTAGTCTAGAACTCATCATGTACTGACACTGCTTGCCTTTTTCACAATGTTTCCAACAAGTATGTTCATCTAACAGCTAAATTGGAATGAGACCAACTTTAAATAAACCTGTTACATATTCCTTCATGGGAAAATGGCATTGAAATGTATTTAACAAAAACGTTGTTCTGAACAAGGTCTATGGCTCTGAGCACCACAGCAGTCACTTGCCGCTTGCAGTTCTGTTGTCGGGGTAATACTTGGTATTACAATTCAACATCATCTGTAACTATTGGGTCTGATATTCTGAGACTATGTCTAAGCTGTGGGACCTAAAGCCAAATCTCATCTTCCTTTGCAAACCTTCATATAAGTTTTGGGATACTTAAGGGTACTGTCCCTTCTGTCTGCCTCTCCCTCCACAGAACTTCTTGGTTTCAGCTGGAGGACACAGGTCCTGCTGCATAGAACAACCTGCCCCTACTGGGCTGGTTTAAATGTTGTCTAACAATCTGAAGCACCAAAAATAAATGGATATGTCTCAGAATCAGAGGATGTGTGCTTTAAAGACAGGCATTAAAGACTCAGTCTTCTCCAGGTGAAGTTCACAGAATTTTCTTACTTTCTACTGCAAAAGTAGGTTTTGAACCAATTGAATGGAAATCAGACAGAAGTAGACTACTGAAATCAGAGTTATGATTCAAATACTGCTTAGAACCCTAAGAGCTCTCAGCTCTCTAATATCAGGGCATGATTCCAGCAACACAACTGGAAAGTGAAAGTAATTTGTCCAGAATGGTCTGATCTTAGTCTCTTGCAATTTTTTTTGTTGTTGTTGTGTTGTTTTGTTTTGGTTTGGTTTTTAAACTCAAATGAGATGAAAGGAGCTCATGCCAGGTTAATACTCAAAGAAACATTGATTTTGGTATATCTACATTTTAGAGCAAGGTAGATCAGAAAAATGCACTCTTCCATGAAAAACTTGACTCTTCATCTCCTATTTTTAATTATCTAAATACTGAAAATGAGCAACAGTATAGTATGAACAAATGCTTGTATTATGAGCAAAATTCTTGTTTATGGAAAGTAGAATTTGTAAAGGATGAATTGTATCTAAGGCTAGGTATTGCAGTCACATTGAAGTAAATTTTTTATCTTTTTCTGAGAGCTATGTGTTCCATTTTTCTGTTAAAAATTTAAATATCAGGGTCACACACATTCTGACTAACTCTGCATATAGAATTTTTTTAGAATGGGACTTAGAAACCTATGAAATGGGATTGAAGTTTGGGAGATGCAGTTGGAGAAAGACCTGCTCAAGCAGAGAGTTTTACAGAGTTCATGGACAGTAGTTCAAATTACAGTGAAAAAATTACGGAGGCAGCATATTGGTTTGGTTCTTGATAAATCCGACTTCTTTATTTGCTTATTTACAGTGATAATACTTTGTGGTGTTGAGGTCATAATCATACTGATGCTGATCTTCCTAAGAAATCGGATCCGGATTGCTATTGCACTGTTGAAAGAAGGTAGTAGGTATGTTTGTCTGATTTTAATATATGTTGAATTTTATTAAATGATCTCTAGAGTACACTCTTCTTGCACCACCAAGGAGGAAATTGGGGTTTAAAATACAGCATTGCATTTGTTGCACCAATTTGGTTCAACAAGGAATTCAAGGGAGGCATTCAAGGAATGCCAGTTACCTTTTAATGAGGTTGTGCTTAATAGAGCTTTCTCTTTTAGAGTAAGGTATTTCTTATCACTCCATTTCTTGCCTTAAGAATACATACACTGTTGATGTTACCACATTATCCTTAGTGCAAAGAAGGTGTCCCAGCAGAAAAGCCAAGTGTAGTATACTGTTCATAGGAGCCTGGGACCTATAAGTGCCAGCTTTGCTCTGTGATTGGATTCTCTCTGGAGTTAGTGGTAGAGGACTGGTGCTGTTTTGGCTGTAGCTTCTATTTAAGAAAGACATGGGGATTCTACTGGCTCCAATCAAACTTCTGTGTGGACAGGCATAAACCTGCAGAGAGAAAAGGAGACTTCTGTGACCATACATTGTAATAGGGTGCAGTCTAAGGTGTACTTTTTAGCTCTGAGTAAAGATGAGAGCAGAGCAGGATATGAGAGTTTAAGGCCTAAGGGACCTCTTCATTGTGTTTTTCCTGAAATTTGGATAAGCTTTGTTCACAGTGGTTCCTGTTGTACACAGTGCAAACACTTAGTGGTGGTGTTTTGTTTGTTTGGTTGTTTGTTTTTTTTTTTAATTGGACTATTACAAAGGATAAATGGACTTAAAACTGAATGATCTAAAACATCAGGCCCTTGGGTTTCATTGCAAATAGGCTGTGGTCTCATAGGCCCTGAAAGAAAGGCTGTGTTCTCAGAGCACATAGTTAGCTCTGAGTTCATCTACATGCACTTGCTTCTGGTTTTCTGCCATCTCTGCTGCCACTGTGGTTCCCAGGAATCAGGATTTGGGATTTTTGTAATGGGATTAAGAGATACGGAAGTTCTACATTTAGCCAGATATCTGTTTCCTTATGTCTTATGCTGTGCAATTAGAGCATAGCAATTAATTTAGACAGCACTGAATTACAGTCTTAAATTCCTGTTCATTAAAATCCAGGAACACTTTTAACATTCTTCAAAACCTTTGTTCACAACCTTGACAGGTGGAAGGATTTTAGAAAGTTCATAAACTTCTTGCTGATTTGTAATAACATTCTGTAGTTTTCCAGCAGCATGGGAAGGTCACTTGAAGGTGAACTTTTTGCTCTCATGCATAATGGATGAGATGAAACACTGTATGTAATTACTGTAAACCTAACAGACCTGTCCTGTATTTAGGAAGATAAAAAGTAAAGTGCTAATGGCTAGAAATCAAATCATGTTTTTCAATACCTTTTAGCTACATTTTCAAAAATATTCCAGTTATAATGCAAATAATTGACTTGAAATCCATAATTAGAAACAATTGTTAATCAGTGTTTTGGAATAATAGGCCACCGTCTTAATGATTAAGAAGCCTACCAATAACTGCTGAACACAGCTAATTTGTTGTGATTATTTCTCAGATGGTATATGGCTGTGTCCTCCAGTATGACTCATAATGGACTTCTTTGTCTCTGGACTCAAAAATTGATGTTTTGCTCATAACCTCTGGATTGCACATGACAGCTTCCTTGCATTCCCCCCAGCGTTTTCTACTTTACCTTTAGAAACTGAGTAAATTTTTCTCCTTTTGCATTCTGAAAACTGCACTCTATAAAAAGAATAGCATCAGAAGTGCCCTATATCATAGAAATACTGTTGGAAATAATACTAGACAAAAAAGCTTGTGATAAGGAGAGTCATCCTCTAAGTTTCAGTGAACAAAGCACATGCTTTCTGAATTGACATCCAGTGAGATACCCAGCTGGAGGTGTTCACTTCTGGGATAGCAGGAGGCTTACCAAGAGGGCTGGTATCAACTCCCAATTATGGAAAACAAGCCCTTGGCAGGGTAGGAATTAGCATGCTCAAATTCCTGCTCACTAGTCACATACTAGCCACAGCATTTAGCAGGAGAATATCAGTCTACATATGCCTTGATATTAAAGGAAGCTCTCTAAGTTGTCAACAGGAAAAGGCAATTATTCGTTTTGCCTTCCAGTAGTCATAGGTGAGCACCACTTACCTACAGCACATGCAAGGAAAGTCACATTGTCACAAGAAGGTGTCATTCTGTCTTGGCATTGCAAACTCTCTTTGCCCCTGAATAGCTAGCACTTAACACAGGAAGGTTGCTGGAAACAGAGTTGTCAAATACAAAACAAAACAAAGTTGTTTCATGTCTGTAAGAAGGAAGAACAGGATGAGCGGAATGGGATAAGAACATGAAGGGCAACGTCTACAGCAGTCGGCAAGAAAATATCATGGAAATCAGTTAATGGCCTGGAAAGAGATGGATCTCTGAAGCAGTTATGAAGAAGGAGAAAGTAGAAGACAGGCTGGAATATGGCAAATTGATAAAGGTCATTGTAGTACCTTTGATAAAAGTGGAGTGGTAGAAATTACAAAGTCAGGGTTTGAAAACATAAGAAAAAAATTCCTGCAGTACTCTGAGATCCTAGTACTAGGTTATGCTATGAGTGTCAACAAGGTTCTCAAAGTAAGATTGCTAGAAGAGGACTGATAAAAAGCTTGTTTCTGGAATTGTTGTAGCTTATTGATATATTTTGTTTCTTTTATAGGGCAATTGGCTATATAATGTCTACACTGTTCTACCCAATTGTCACCTTCTTACTCATTGCAATTTGTATTTCCTACTGGGCTGTGACAGCTGTGTATCCTTTTGTCTGTGTACCTATCTGGAGCAAGTCTTCTGGACTGCAAGACTAGATAATTTTCTGCTACTTCATGTTAATTACACCAATATTAAGAGTGCTATTTGGTCACTTAGCACTTACTCTTCTGGTGCGGTCTTCCACACGGCACATCTACATATGATGTACAAATCAGACAGTGATTTTACTCGAATTTTTAAATACTGGACTAAAACTCAGACCAAGACAGGGGGATCATACAAAGGATCCTTGTGTACTGCATAAGGTTAACTCTAGGGGTGAAAAACGCTCTCAGCGAGGAGTGAATATGGTCTTTATTGTTCTCTGTGTGTTTTGTTCAGAAAAATATGAGAAAGGAGTGAGAGCATATACACAGTGCACTATCTTCTCTGAATTGTCTAACAGCAACCACTGTTTGTTCCTGAACAGCTTGTGTTTGGTAAGCATTAAAAAAGGGGAAAACTGCTATTTAAAAACCAGCTGTTATTTCATATGCAGAGAGGGTCAGTAGTTGCTGTTCAGGGAGTGTTAATTCATCCTTATGAGTATCTAATTCTGTCAAAATACAAGAGCTACTGCATGGTCTGCCTTGTCAAAGATAGATGTGGAGGAGAGATGGGGACAATTTTCAAGGTTACGCCCCCTGCCCGTTCTGGTCTGGGGTTATTACAGCTCCAGGTATGAGTTTGCCTTAGTTCTCTCATTACTGAGGGCACTTGTTCTTGTCTGTCGACCCTTCAGATATATCTCTGCAGAGCAAGAGCAGTTTTTCTGTTATCTACACAAGTTCTTTAGAGCGAGTGGTTACCCACTGCAGAACCCTAAGTTGCTCAAAAGCCACAGTTCTGTGATTCCTCCTTAAAATATTTCATTCAGTTTTCTGGCCACATCAGGAGAACCTGTGTATAAGGTAATGGCTAATCAAACACTGTGCAAGTATGCAAACCTAACTTGTGACCCGGAGGTAAGCGTAACAAATATTTACCTATAGTGAGAGCTATACTAATTGCATTTTTTAATCACTATTAAGTGCACTGCTAGTAAAAAATGTACATATTTTAAGTAACGAGTCCCCATGTTAAATTTGAAAATATTACCTAATGGTTAGGTAACACTTTTTTGTTTTACAGACATAAACTAGCTTTTCTGCTAAACTGTCCTGTAAATGTTAACATTCTGGTTTAGAGTGAAAAAGGAAGAGACAGAAATAAAATTTTATTGGAAAGATGGTCTTGAATTTGTGAGGAGCCTGGTTTTTGGTCTTCCAAAGGCAGCGGTAAACTTTGAAAGCTGCACCTTAAACTTGTTTAGGGACTAGCCATGATTTGAAGCAGAAGCCTAGCTTCTTCTGGCACAGTAATTACCTTTATAAAGCTCCAATTTATTTTTTTTTTAATTTGCCTTCAGTCAAATGTTTTTACTTGGCTGTGGGTTTGAGTTTAAATGTTCTTTTAAAACTAGAAATATTTATCAAATGTTATGCACCAGGGGAAGAATAGCCCTATGCACCAGCACAGGCTGTAGATGACCTCCTGGACAGCTCTGAGAAGGACCTGGGGATCCTGGTGGACAATAAGCTGTCCGTGACCTGCAGTTTGTGCTGGGGCCAAGAGGTGCTTCAGGAAGAGCATTTCCAGCAGGTCAGGGAGGTGATCCTGCCCCTCTGCTCAGTCCTGTGAAGCCCATCTGGAGTGCTGTGTCCCTCTCTGGGCTCATCAGGACAAGAGGAACATGGAGCTCTTGGAGCGGGGCCAGCAGAGGCTGCAGAGCTGAGGAAGAGCCTGGAGCATCTCCGTGCCCAGGAAAGGCTGAGGCAGCTGGGGCTGTTCAGCCTAAAGAGGAGCCCCAGCTGAGAGGGGCTCTCAGCCCTGGGTGTCCCTGTGTGCAGGGAGGGGGTAGAGCATGAACCAGTCTCTGCTCCAGGGGCCCAGCGGTGGGATAAGAGGCAATGAGCAGAAAGTGATGCATTAAATTTCACTGTCTTGCAGTGGTGATGCACACCAAGCTGATGTCTAAACACTACAAAAGAAAGGAATTGGAATTGATTTGGTTTAGTTTCACATCCAAACCAAGCAAATACATGAAATGAACACTAGGAATAGGGAAAAGCAATTCAATGTAAAGATTGCTCATTTTTTAAATAGTCTAAGATACATAAACTAAGTTGTGACCACATCCGCAGTTTGTATTAAATGGTATAGCTCAGTTTTTCATTTCAACCATGGCGATTTACCTGAACATCTGGTTTGGCCTCTAGTTTTCAAATAATTCTTTTCTTGATTTTTTAATTGAGCAGGTTTTCTTTAACAAAGCATTTATGTATCTTAAAAGTAGATTCCTGAAATTCAAATTCCACTTATTCAAGTTTCAGGGATGTGGTGAACAGCCTTGTGTGTCAGTATGTAGTTCAAAGTTAAGTCTTTGCATAAGACTGCGTAAGTCCTTGATATCAATCCTTAAATATGTAAACCAATTATATAATGTTGCAGTTTTGAATGAGTTAATGAAACATCAAGCAGAGTTGTGTTATTTGTATTAACCTGCTAAACTTCAGAGGCTGTGTACATAGAATTTATTGCTTATGATTGTGTTGTTTATTTTTCTTTCTATTTAGACTTTTAACACAACCAATGTGACTAAATTGTGCCCAGGTGCTCAGTGTACTTTTGCTTTTTATGGAGGAGAAAGCCTGTACCATAAGTACATCTTCATCTTCCAGTTAGCCAATGCCTTTGTCTTTCTCTGGCTGGTGAACTTTGCAATTGCACTGGGTCAGTGTACCCTTGCTGGTGCCTTTGCCTCTTATTACTGGGCTTATCGAAAACCAGCTGATATTCCACTGTGGCCACTCTTCTCTTCATTTGGACGAGCAATACGGTAAGACTGTGGAGCTAGAAGTGAGACTTCCTTCCCCATTTCCCACAGGCAGGCACATGTTCAGCCATCCCCAGGACAGATTTTTCATGTATAGCAGTGTCTTGGAAAGACAAACTCCGTAACTCCAAATGCTCCCCTCTTACCCCTCCTTCCACCAGCTGTTACTGCTGAGCATGACACACGGTATGGTATGGCATGATACACAGTGAGGTATCCCTGGGGTCATTTGGCATCAGCTATCCTGGCCATGTCCCCTCCCAACTCCTCATGCACTCCCAACCTGCTAACCCATGGGGCAGGGTGAGGAGCAGAGTAGTCCTTGGTGCTGTGCAAATGCTTTCAACAGTGCCTAAAACATGGGTGTGTTATCATAACTGTCCTGGTCAAAAATCTAAAACATAGCACAGCACAAACTACTATGAAAAAAACTAACTCTAGTCAATCCAACCAGCACAATTGGGAAGATGTGGTTATTAGGGGAGGGCTGAATCCTGTAGCCTCACAGCACCAAGGCTGCTGCAGCTCCCTCCTCCTAGGTCCAACCAATTGTAATACTAAGCAGGTACTCCCAGTAGACACACACAAGAAATACATGTATAGAACACATGTGCACATAGATTGAGAGACAGACACAGCACTCACACACACCAACAGCACCAATGACATCATCCTGTTCCTCTGTGGTAGATTGGGATGAAGGTCCATTAGTTTTATGTAATTCCCGCTAATGGACCTTCCTTCCTTCACTTCTGATTTTATTTGTATATACATACACATATGCATACATATATCCATGTACTTATGCACGTGTAACATAACAGTCAAATATTTTGTTTTTAGGTACCATACAGGTTCGCTGGCATTTGGAGCCTTAATTCTTGCAATTGTCCAGCTTATTAGAGTAATACTGGAGTACCTGGATCACAAACTGAAAGGTGAGATTTATTGATCTGCCCTAAGTTGTTAAGACTTTCCTTGCTAAATTACTTCCTCACTTTCCCAATAATTTTTTAGCAAGGAAAAGAGACTTAATTCCACAATAACCATAGTAGTTTTTTTTGAGGCCAGTAAATTTGTGTTCATTTACTCAAACTGAGTCTATGTTCTTGGGAACCTAATGCGAAGTTCAGATGGGATGAGTCTGATCTAATTGAAAGCTAGTGAGTTAAATTTGATTGAGAGAGTCCATACCTAGAATTAAAGAAATAATGTCACAATTTAAGATCTTCTGAATAGCTTTCTGCATTCTGAAGACGGTTCGTGAGTTCTGTGTATGATGTACTCTCTCCTGCTCTTTTCAGGTACTCAGAACTCCTTCACTAGATTCCTACTCTGCTGCCTCAAGTGCTGCTTCTGGTGTTTGGAAAAATTCTTAAAGTTTATAAACAGAAATGCCTACATCATGGTATGTGCTGTGTCTGCGTGTGGTCTCCCCTATCTAGGACACCAAAATATCCTAGACACTATTAGTTGATCAGAAGCCAGCAGTATTTGAATCTACTGAATAAATAATGGGATTTATGGGAGTTTTCAGTACATGCATGTGGTTCTATCATGAAAAAGTAAGATTTTTTTTTCCTTCTAATTTCAACCTTTTTTTTTCTGTCTTAGTCCATCACCCTCACCCCCAAAATAAGTGGGAAGGGATCGAATAACTGGTTAACTCCCCCTGTAATTCAATAATTCATATCCTGATTTCAACAGGAATATTAGCTTCTTTCATATTGCGTGTTGATGACATTCTGTTTGGAGGCAATATTTGAATAAGCAGGTGAGAAGGCATGTGATAATTCCACCTGGAAGTTTAGACAAATTCTACTAGCAGCAGCAGTGATATTTCTCTCAAATAAGCCTTCTTAGCTTCCAAATAAGAGAAGTTTGAAATCTTCACTAATAAACTAACATACACAGATTTCAGTCTAGGATGTTCTGGCTTGGAGTAATTTCAGTGATTGAATGGTGCAGTCACAGACTTCTTGTCTCAAAGGAGGTGGCTCTAGTGGGTCCGTTACAACCTGTGTTGATGCAATTGATCAAATTATTGCTATCTTGAAGAGGAGGTGTTGTTTTTGAGAAACTTCTTTACAAGTCATAAACTCTCTCTGAGAGCTGTTCTAGTATATCTTACCCTGGTGGACACTATTCCAAGAAGTGGTTTTGTTCCTGAATAACTTTAGCTGCTTTACTTTATGCTGATTTCTTCTTCAGGGAAAGCAGCATTAGGTCCAAGGAGATAACTACAGGGTTCAGCTCTACAAGTGCCTATTCTTTTCCACTGACTATAAATCTAGTGTAGGTAACTAGCAAAAGGAAAAGAATCCATCCCTCACCTTTTTTGCTTTGCTTGGCAAACTAAGTACTGAGTTTGCAACCTGTGAGATCACAAGGGATGGCATGCTCATCACTAGGTGATTTGAAGGGGAAAGATGGATAGTATTCTGTCCCAGCCTGATGAGAAGCATTGAGAAGGAGCAGGGGACTGAGGAAAGTGTTTTGTGTTCATCTGAGTTTAAAGGCCACATATTAGGGAGAACTATGCATTACATGCAGATAGATCCTTGCATACGAGAAGGTATCCTAATTATTTAAAATACTTAACAGCTACTATTATTTTGCAGATTGCCATATATGGTAAGAACTTCTGCACCTCGGCAAAGGAAGCATTCTTTTTGCTCATGCGGAATGTGGTGAGGTAAGGGACTATCTCCCAGTCCTTGGAAATGTCAGGAGTTCTTGCTATTGCACTCTGTGGGCACACTTCTTTCCTCTCCCATATCTCCTCCAAATACTGAGTGCTGCTTGTGTCCTCAGACGTGGCCCTCATTTCTTACACTGAGTGTGTAACAGCAGGCTGTTCGGTACAGTAACCTATGCAGAGTTGATGGAATCTCATGGTTTTGATGTGATTGGTCCCTTAAATTCCAAAGTATCCAGTACATTGTAGTAATGCCTCCAAGAAACAAGTGGAGTCCCTGAGAGGAGATCTGCCAATACATGGGAGTGGGGTGCTCATCATCTGCCATATGTTTGTTTTTTGAGCTTTGGTCCACTTGGTCTGAGAAAGGGAAAGCAGAAAAACCTAAGTCTTCAGATTAATTCAGAAATCTTATGAGGTTTTGGAGAGTGGAGGTAAAGAAGACAGAATACTTTCATTTCAAAAAGATTGTCTTTAACAACCAGATCTCCTCTAATACTTGGAAATTTCCTGGCCCTTTCCTCTGCTACCAAGTATATTGCCAAACTCCCCGTTCTTCTCATCAGTACTTTCCTTCATTGCTCCTGGCTCCTCCTTTGCTACTGTAAGATCAAAAAATAATGGGAGAATAACTTAGGAGCAGGCCATATTGATGCAATAGCACACAATCTAATTACCAAGCAAGAGACACAGTAAAACTGGTTAGGTGGTTTAAAACATTAAGTGAAGGACTTGGGAGGAGGAGAGAAATGGAGGGGAAGGCTGAAAGAGGAAAGTGGAAGTGATGCTTACGAAAGAAGAGGAAAGGACTGGAGGACCTTCACTTTGTTACCCTGCACTAATATCAGGACATTGATGTCCGTACTGAGTAATGCCTGTGCAATAGAAAAGAGAAGCTGCCTTTATATCACCTCTCTGCCCTTTATGATTTTGCTCTTAATCAGTAAGAACAATAGTTAAAAGCTAGACATATAATTCTGTTGTTTAAAATAAAGATCTTTTTATCTTGTGTGTTTTGCTAAATCTGAATTCTGAGAGGTTAATGATAATTTGTCTCTTTAGTAGTTCTTAACGTTTATTTTTCGCAGTAGTCAGTACTGAATATTACCGTATCTGTGATGGTAATATGGCCCTCAGTGCTGTCAAGAGGTTGATGATACAAAGTTCATTTTTCATCCCATTATCTATCTGCAGTTCCTGATTAGACAGGCTGGCAGGACATTGAGGAGAAGCTCCCTGCTGTGCTTCAATGAGAGCTACAGATTTATTGTCAGCTCTTCTGTCTACTTTCTTTCATCTGTGATTGTCTTCCTGCTTTGAGGTCTCCTGCCTTTGGTGTTGTACCATGATATCTTAAAACAGTAGATTTGGCATGTTTTGGGGTCATGAAGGATGGCCAGATAGGACCAAGTGAAAAGGAGTCCTGCCAGCAATCCATAACTACTGCTTTTTGTTTTGATATGTACTTCCCCTATTCTGGCTTGGCTTATCTGTGTCCATAGAAGTAAGGCTAAAATAAAAATATTTTGACATTTTGGGTTGGTTGATTTTTCTTTAAACCAACTTGAGGAATAAACAGTCTTCATGTCAGTCCTGTAGCAGTGCTGCTACATTAAGGCCTTATTCATCAAAGGCTCAATGTTTTTTGCTTCCTGAGATGACACTGTAGCAACATCCATCTCAGCACTGCCTGTCTGTGGTGCTGTGCTGTCAGCCTGTAAAAACGGCAGAAGACAGCTTCTGGTCATGTTTTGCAATTATCCGTAGATTTAAAGAGAAAGAATACAAATGTCTCATTTGTGATGATTATGTATCATTTGTCCTATGCTAAACAGGGTTGCAGTTCTGGACAAAGTTACAGACTTCCTTCTATTTCTGGGGAAAATCCTTGTTGCTGGTGGTGTAGGTAAGCTGGTTGGGTTTTTTTTTTTTTCTAAAGTGTATGCTCTATTATTTGGTACCCACAAACATGCCTGCCCTATTCATATATGCTTAGTTGGCAGCTGGAGGTTCTCATTGGTCCGACCATTTGGAAATCTGTTCCTGTTTTTCTAGGATTTGCTAGACTGAAATAAAACCTTTTTTATTTTTCTTCCCCTTTCTCCCTCCTGCCCAGCACCTGGTTTGCCTTGACAGTATCTTTTCCATAATTGCTTTTACAGCTCTTTCATGTGTGGCTGGTGTAAGGACTTCTGCAGCCACAGCACCATAGTTGAATCAAACAAAATTCACATGCAATAAGTCAGCCACAGTCAGTTCTCCTTTTGTAAGAACTGAACAAAACTTCTAATGAGATTTGCCTGGTAACAGACAACTGCCTACAAGATGTGGTGGTACAGGTCTGCAGGAGTGTTTGAGCCCATTATAGTAAAAGAAATAGAATATTTCTAGCATCCTTATAGGATTTTCTTTGTTATCAGTAAATATCAAGTAGATTTTTCATGGTTTTCTGTGACAGAAAAGTGTTTTTCTGTTTTTTAAATGAAGTGCTTTCAGAAATTCAGGTTGGCAACATTCTGTTGCAGTTTTTCCAAATTGTCACAGCAGTTTCAAAAAACTGTTTTACAAATAACCATATTTTGCATTCTGTATACTTTCAGAGTTAACTAATTAGTTATATTTTAATCAAAAGTATAATTAGTACCAAGAGCTGATCTAAAATATTTTGTCATCACTGTAGAATTACAGTATTTATTAATTTTGCTGTTAAATTCAGTAGAATGGTGAAACAAAACAGCTCACTAAAGTCTTTCTGGGACCATTAATATCTTTATGGTAATTGATTAATTTACATATCTCTTCTGTTAGATAATTAGTATGGAAGAATGTATTGTTTACAAGCTTTTATTGAAACCAGCCTTGGATCTGTTGTCTGTCTTAGCCATTCTTCAGATCCTGGGAAATCAGAGCTAGCATGGGAATCACTAATTGCCTGTGCTTCTTGCAGGTGTTCTTGCATTCTTTTTCTTCACACAGAGAATACCAGTCTTTTCACAGGAAGTGCCAATGCTAAATTACTACTGGGTGCCATTGTTGGTAAGGCAACCATTTAATCTCCTGAATGCTTGGGGCAGTTTGAGGTGCTCAGACTACTCAGGGCATGGTAACAGCTTCTTTGGTCAGCATCTCAGTGGCATAGCATCCACTCAAGTGAGGACTGAGCTGCTGCACTCCAGTCCTTGGGATCCTTCAGGCAGAAGTGGAACTGCAGTGGCTCTGAATCTTCAGAAAAATTAGGTTTCACGTCTCCTCAGACTGCCCAGACAGCGAGACACTGATGACAATATGGCTTTTAATGGAAGGGACTTGCAATGCATCTCTTTCTCCTTTTGTGGGCCCCCCCTTAAACTTCAGAACGTCTCTAGGCTGGGCGGTTCTTGAAGGAGTTCAGAATATTCTTGGCATATAGTCTCCTCGGAGGTTGAAATAGTTCCAGTTTGGAACTGGAAAACCAGAAGTTTTAGTTACTACATGTTAGAATGCAGCGTCTTGAACCTGTGATCCTTGTCCACAGCAATAGTAACCTTATGTAGAAATACAGAGCTGACATTAAATTCTTCTAAATTTGCTTAGCAGACTAGGCTTCTGGCTTGTGCTAATACTACCACAGTGGTTCCAAAGGAAATTTGGGGGTTTATTGTGGTTTGTTTTTTGTAGACGGTCATCATTGGCTCCTACCTAGTTGCACATGGGTTCTTCAGCGTCTATGCAATGTGTGTCGACACACTTTTCCTCTGCTTTTGTAAGTACTATGTTTTCTTTTAGTAATACCTGCAAGTCATGGAAAGAGGAGCAGAAAATCACCTTACTCATTCCTTACAGGAGTCTGGTGACATACTAGCAAACTGTATGAAAAACTAGGAGCTTCTTCTTTTCATATTGGCTCTGTGATACAGTCCTCCATGCTCTAGTATTCAAATTTAATTACTTTAAGAGGTATAAGGTAGCTTTTATGGTTTATGGAAATATCTGGCCTTTGTTTTTCAGATGTTCCTTCAATTTCATTAAGTTTGCCTCTGGGTGCTTTGTGAAGAGCACTGTACACTGTACACATTTGCTTAAGCATCTTGACAATAACAAATATATTCTTTGGTATATAGATGGTACTTTGTTTTCAGTTTAAGAACCCTGAGCAAAGTATTATGCTGAATTACCTCAAAGATTCTGTAAAATACCACTTGAAACTAACTCTCCCTTGGACTCCCAATAGCACACAATCATGGGCCCTGTCAAAGACTGTTCAGGCTGTCCAGAGAGTACTAAAATCACAAAAGTTGGTCTTGAATTAGGATATGAGTATAAGAAGCAGGTAGTACCTTATCAGGTAGTACCTTCCATGTGCTGTATTTTTCTATAATGAAAGCCATTCTGGTAGGTCCAAACTGAAGTTAGTTACATGGTAGTGATTGTTCTTGCAATTTGCTAATTATTTTATTATACTAAGGGAAATAGTCATAGGCTTGATCTTTCATAAATATCCACTATGGATTACTGAAGTGAGGTAAGCATGGTAATACTGAATCTTTAAACACTTGCTTTAACTTCGCTTCCCTAGAAACTAGGTTAGCAGGGATCCTGGAAAACTGCATTGCCAAAGAATCACAGGGACAAGAACAGTTAGAAAACTCAAAATTGGTATGTAGTTGAGAGCTACATACTATTTCTCTCATGTTATGAACTTTGGTTCTAAGCAAACATGAACACAGACAGACATAGCACTAATAACACTCAAAAAATAAGCTAAACCACAAACAAATAAATTATTCCTGTTATTTATTTTGTTATTTAGAATGAAATGGATTATAGCAAGTTTGTTGGCGCACTCAAAAACTAAAAGATTCTATTTTTAGTTTATTCCAGAGACACATGGTATATATTTCCACAGAGATATATTAAGATTTGCCTCCTCTAACTTTGGTCATTCCTTACAACTCAGATTCCCGTTTTGGGTCTGCAGATCCAGCTGTCTGCCACTGCAGATGACTGTGCTTCAGTGACACTCCCTCCCCACTGCCCACTGGTGTGTAGTTGTTCACTGGTCTGTCACTGCTACATGGCACCAGCTGGGCTGAACCCTGACTAGTGATTTAGTCATGACCTTCTGTAGGATAAAAAGTAATGTCTGCCTTGTTTTAAATTCATATTCTGTTCTGCTTCTCATGCTTCCATTAAGTAATGAACAATACATCAGATAGAATATTATTAATTCATGGCAATAAGTTTTCAAATGAACTTTATCTTAGGCAGTGAAAAATGGCCCAGTTTTAGAAAGTGCTTAACTCCGTTGCTGTCTTTGTGACACATTTTCTGAAAAGAGATTTCCAAAATGCCGTGGTTCACTGGAGGAATGAGAGTTTCTGAAAATGTCCACCTATACTGCGAAACCAAAGATGTGGAGAATAAAAAGGATGTATTTCTATCATTAAAAAATGGCAAGATGTTTGTGTCTCTGCATCATGTAAAACCTCTTGTGATTTAAGAAAATAGAAATTTTATAATGTCCTTCATCAACTTAATAGTGAAGCTAAATAACCTTGATTGAGCTTCTTTTAATGGTGGGTCTTTTGCTCTCTCCTTGTTTCAATTCTGTTTGTGTGTCTCTGTGTGTGTGGTTGTACTACTGCTTCCTTTTCTGACTGGTTTTGCTGTGTAAATTCAGGTGAAGACCTGGAAAGAAATGATGGATCTACAGCAAAACCCTACTTCATGTCAGCTAGCCTCCACCGAATTCTAGGGAAGAAGAAACTAAGCCCTAAGAAGGCAGTGGGATAATGAACACTAAACCTCAACATCAAAAAGTGTCACTTTTAAGCAAAACTTGTATAAAGTAGGCAAAAGTAAAAACTGTAAATGATGCTTCTGGTTAATGGGTGATTCTTTTTTCCTTTTGCTTATATATAAAAAAGAGCAACATTGGTAACATTCAACTAGTTTAAATGCTTAAACTAACAGCTGTGAAAACAAGGCCACATTTTAGTTTATAGAGTGCCTATGAAAAGGAAAATGTAAATTTGAAACTTTTATAAGTGTATAATGATGTTTTAATAACTTTTGTAATACAAGTTGCTGCCTTAGATGACAGCAGTTTTGATAATGTTTCTTCTTATAAGTGTATATTTGTAAAAGAAATTCAGGCAATTTTTTGAAAGCACTAACCTATAACCTAATTAGCCATAAAAAAGATAGTTTGAGACTCTAGTTAATGAGATGGTACTAAATTTGTAAATATGGTGCTATGATTGTATTTTTTTGTACAAGCTGGTTCACAGCTATTTAAACTGTGATTATACATGCATTAATGATTCCCTACACTGAAAAATGTAGTGATATTTTAATCACATCCAGAACTGCATCTTTTAAGACATGATGGTATCCTGCAGGTCCCAAAGAAAGTAGTCAGAAAAGACTTTAGTTGATACTGCTTAAGGTGAAGTTTTCTAGGAGTTGTGCTTAAAAGATGATATAACTGAGAGAAGGTCCCACTGCAGCTGAAGTGATTTGTGGTTCACACAAATGAGGTTCCATCTGGTACAAGATGGTGAATGTATAATTTTTAAGCTGATGTCTAAGAGAGATGCACATGTTAATATCCCCCTATCCCTGACAATTCTCTGATTGCATTCTGTGTTATGAGGAAGTTGAGCTTCACTGAAAGGAAAACTAAATGCTGTCTTTTTTTTGATTGAAAGCAAGTCTTTGCTCTTGTGTGTGCACAAGGAGTTCCATTGCCTCTGTCTAGCTTAGAAGGGCTCCTACCAAGCCATTGGAATGACTGTGTGGGTGCAGAGGGCCAGGGCTGCACTTCCTGCACATCTTCATGCTCCCAGTGGCTCACACAGTAAGGTACTAGGACACTGAATTCAAGTCTTCTCATGGTACAGGATGAATGAGTCAACTACTGAGAGATGTTCTGAAAGATTTTGTTTGCTTTTTTATTCTTAAATTTGCCCTGTCATTAGTACAAAGTCATTAATACACCTATTAGTAGAAAGCACATGAACATTTGGTGTGGTTTATGACCCTCTCAGTAGTGGAACTGTCACTGCCATTAAGCAACAGCTCTGCTGATGGGAAATCTTAACACTGGAGAGTTTCTCAAGTCTGTTACTGCCAAGACTGATCAAAAAAGATTTTAATTTATTAATCTCCTGGAGGAGCCAAGGACCCAGCCATACTGAGGCCTGCCCCTGGTTTTCATGAATTCCAGTGTTCTGAAGATGTTATTCCAGTACCGTCCACTTTCCAGGAGTGGCATGTGCCATACATTTGCCAGTTCTGTGATGGGGTTTAACACTTAGAAATACTTTTCTAACCCTAGAAGTCCGTTGGTGTCACAAAAAGAAATGCAAATTCTTTTCCAGATTATTTGAAGGCGAGTTTCTGGGGAAAATTTACTGACCATCCACATCACAATGGGATTTTGCTCTCTTAACTTACAGCTCTAGTTTGTGATGACTGTGATCACTACAAAGGCAGTAACACTGTCCTTGCTATGGGTGTGGGGTCATGTTGATGCACAAGTGACCGCCATCCACACACTTGAAGTCGTGAGCATAGCAAGATCTTGAAATTCAGTGACGTGAGATGCAGGTGGGAGTGTCCTTGTAAGCTTTCTCTGTGGTCCAATGGGTGCTGGAGCCCTTTTCCCTGAAGCAAAAATGAGGGGTTTAGCGCAGGACTCAAATAATATAAGATAAAGGCATATGTTTTCAAATGGAGCTACTGATTATAGGCACCTTTATATTTTGGTAACTCCTCCTGAGATACTCTAGAGTAAACTTGACTTTCACGAAGGAATAAGAATCCTTTGGGGAAAAAAAGAAGACTCCTAAGGGATGAAGTTTTTCATTATCATCATCATCGTCGTCATCATCATCATCATTCCTTTCTCATTATGTGCATGACATGGATTACACCCCACCCCCCTCCCCCCCAATAATTCTAATACTTTCTGAGAGTTAAGTCAGTAACTTTTGGGGGTATGTGTAACCATTCTGTGATTAAAGAAGCTGTTGGTCTCATTACAATCCATGTTCTAAACATTCTTTTTTAATAGTACTGAATCATTTTCAGCTAAAGAAACTGCATTACATAATCTATATTTCTACTGGACTTGAGTGTCTTACTGGGAGCTCAACTGAAAAAGCATATTTCTAAATATAGCTTGCTTTTTTATCATATGAATGTAACCACAGAGTTTACCAGGAATAAAACATAATAGAAATAGTATACAGTTAATTGATCAGAAAACTTTTGTAAGAAACCTATGCATTTACTAAAGGAATTTCTAAAAGTGAAAGTTTTAAATTGTATTATTATTTATATACAGTAAAAAATATATGTATAAATTTTCTCCTCTCACTATTTTATGAAAGTATTTAGAATAACTGATCATCTTTTCTGAGAAGAAAATTTAAAAGCCATTTTCTTATGATGTAATTAGGAGAACTGTGAAAATACAAAGCAATACCATGTAGATTTTGTAATCAATAAATTCAGTAAGTAAGTAGTAACTATTTAATATGAACATTGGCTTTCTAAAAATAAATTACTAGTAATTAGTAAGTCAAAATTAATGCAACTATTTAATAGGGAAAGATTCACCTAACATGTTTCAAGACTATCTTGTTATTATGGTTCCTAATTAATCCTGTAGGCCAGAGTCTGCAGGTGTGCACCACAGAGGAGGTACTAATAATGACATTTATGGATTTGGACTTTTACTTTGTTGCTCGGTTTAGTATGAAATTCACACTTCCATTTTTTACTTTAGAGAGTGGAACACGGAGAATTATGCCATGTGCTTTGCTGCTGAGCCCCCTGGGGCTAGTGACACAGTGCCCAAAGTGCCACCAGCTGTGCTGGCCCTGTGCTTGCGGTGCTGATGGACGTAGGGCAGGGGAGACCCCAGAACCTGCAGGCTCCCGAGCTGCTGAGGGCATGAATCAGGGTCCTGCCAGGCGCCTTTTCCCTGGGAGGAGCTGTGGAAAAGCAGGTGGATCTGAAGAAAGACCCTTTTACCTGAGTAGAAAAAAAGAACATTCTCAAGATTGCAGACAAGCAGAATGTAGAAACCAAGACAGTAGAAAACACCTGCTATCACATCCATGTAATCACATTTGTTTAGCTTGGTTTGGATTTGTTGTATCTCCCTAGAGCATATTACTGAGTGGCTTTCAATTACATGTTTTATACCAAAGTTTTAATGTCAAGCCTTTGAATTTTATAAAACAAAACAAAAGAACCAAACAAAAAATACACCCCACCCCCCCCCACCCGTGGAAACAAAACACAGAAATAAGAAGTTAGGATAATTTCTTCTGCTGAGGTGTTGTTTTTTGGTTTTTTGGGTTGGGTTTTTTTTGTTTGTTTGTTTGTTTTGTTGTTTTTTTTGTTTTGTTTGGGTGTTGTGGTTTATTTTGTTTGTTTGTTTTTGTTTTTTTGTTTTTTTTCCCCAAATAGTATTGAGCAGATGATTCTTGGGTGATCCAAGGATGCTTAATATTGTTTTAAATCTTAATAGTTAATGAAATATTTTACTATTGCATGTTCTGCTGTAGAATGGGAAAAAATATTTTGGTGGATGCAATGTCAGGCTGATTCTAGAAGAGTCAGTGTGTGTTCTTCCACAAATGGGCTGTCGGAGAAGTGATTGTGAAGAAAAACTGACTGTTTTTGAGTAACCCAGAATGTCTCCCTTTGACCAGTTGCTCAGCCTGGACAGCTGTGTCCTTGCAGACAAAGTGCCTTACTGGCTGTTATTTCACCTGGCTTACATTTTGAAATTCATTTATACCATGTAGACTACAAAAGAGAAGAGGCTAGAGAGGAAAACCAACACTTAATTTCAGATTGACTAACAAAAAATGAACTGTAGTAAGGATGTCAGATGTGTTTGCACTGTGTGATGCAGCACCCATCATTTCCTGTTGCTGTTGTCAGATTATGAAAGTTGATGAAATGGTCCAGAATAAAACATGACAATAGTGTTGCAAATAAATGAAAACAATGCAAGACTGTTCCATTTTTATACAGTAGGTTTTTAAAAAGCTTTATTTTGTGGTATGGTGGACTTCTGAGTAGGGCCTGTTCTGCTTTCTGTTTACAATGATCATGCGTATTGTACCTGTGTAACTGTGGGTAGAACTGGGCTCTTGCTACTTACAACAGAAGGAATAAAGCTTAAAGAGTACATATATATTACTGTAATACATCTATTAGCGTGTTTATAAGCATAAAGTTCCTTTTCCATTTCAAGACTGATAATTTCCTATTCTGGAACCGTTTTATAAATTGTTCTAAATTTTTAAACTTTTGATACAGACAGTGATTTTTTGGGGTAATATGTAATTTGTACTGCATTGTAAACAATTAGAAAATGAGTGTTTCTTCATGTTCAAGTAACACTAGTGCTACTAATATTAAAATTGTCTGTTACTCTATGCTACAAAATGTCCACATGCATTTGTCCCAAATAATGAGTTTTAAAACCATAAAAATGTCTCTTTGATGTTTAAGAAATGAAAGGTAGGTTACTGTTTCATTAATATGATTCCTAAGATTGTACTGTTTTGCCAAAACCGAATTAACACGAGCACGATGATTTGAGCTCTAAACCCTGTTGCTTCTGCTATGCAGAAATAGAATCCTATTGTTTAAATATCTTTGATAACAGAAGTGCTTAATTTTGATGTTACTTCACCGTTTTACAGTTCTTGGGGATTGTTATAATAAAGATTTCGATATAAGCCGGAGTGCGTCTGCACCGCGCCGGGCTGTACGCGGGGCTGTGCGGGGCGGGNGGGGCACGGTTTGGTGCCGGCGGGGCGCGGGCTACGAGGCGCAGTTTGGGGCTGAAGGCATGCGGGACCGACTGCTGCCGCGTCGGAGCGGAGCAGAGGCGCCGGGAGGGGCCACTGCCACTGCTCTTGGTTGGAGGGGAGTTCTGGGGTTTATTTATAAAAGATGGAGGATTGTTTGTTACGTTTTTTTTTCATTTCAATTCAAGTTTTTTGAACCTTGTAATAATAAACCATATTGGTTTTTGTCTGAACCAGAATTGAGATCGTATTTAAAGCAAGGTGTATGGCTGAAATGATGCCATAGAACTCAGTAGAAATCTTTTTTGGAGTGTGGATGCTCACATTCATATTTTTCTCTGTCTTGTGAGAAGTGAAAGCTTTATTGCATGCCATGAATTGGCAGAGCATCACAGGGAGATGACCTGTGGCAGATGACTCTCCATCTGGTCAGGGGGTCTCTTACATTTTTTTTTTCCTGGAAGACAGGAAAGGAAAAAGGCCACCACCAAACCCTGTGAAATAGCTTTTCAGGGATGAGAATAGATTTCAGCAGAAGTAGCAGTAAAGCAATTACTTCGAGTCGGGACAAAGGAAGAATTTGGACTCAAGGTTAAGGTATGCTTGTAAGTCATTCCATATGTGGGTAGCCTTATCTGAACTTCCTTCTGGCATTCAGCATTCCCTACAAGGGGACCTTGAATTAGCAAAGCAAGCCGGTATGGCTGTGTGTTTGGGATTCGCTGGCTGAATAGGAAATTGATGCAGACACAGAATCTGTGTACATATAGTTTCAGCATATATCATTTAAGGGAAAATGAATGTGTGAGGCTTATAGGATGCTACTTTTTAGCAAGGGTTAAATGCTATCAGTGTTGGTGGGGAGACTGGCTGGTTTGTGCTGTCCAGTCACTGGCCGTGAGTAGCAGTACTTGTTCAGCCCAGCTCTGTGCCACCAGGGAACTTGCGACAAAGCTGTGGGTTTGATCCATGTATGGGCTCTTCACCTAAGAGTTGGACACGATGATCTTTGAAGATCCTTTCCAACTCTGATTATTCTGTAATTCTGTGAAAGCAAATGCTTATGGAGAGGAGAATGACACAGCCTAGGAGGTTTAGATGTGGCCAGTTCAGTCCAAACTAGACAGTGAAAGGTGAACAAGCAAAAGTGATCAGAAGAATATTGGTGTTCCCTGAACCCTGGTTAGCAGCTCGACTATCCGAGGACATGCCACATGGGAAGAGGTACATTACAGTTGCTTGGAAGTGATAAAAGACACTGCTGTTCTATGGTAAATCTCCATGAAAGCATATTTACTTTTGTTTCTGTTTTATTTGTTTTGTTGGGTTTTTTTCTTTTAAACATTTAATCAGATGCAAATTTGGCAAACCAAACCTGCATGCATGTTCTGTAAAGCATTGCTGTAAAACTCAGTTTTGACTGTGCCAGAAAGTAACAGTAGCAGTAAAGCATTGTGTAGGTTAAAGAACACTGCTCGAATTCAAGTGATCATGTATAGCCTCACAGAATCTAACACAGTGTACCCTGGAAGGTACAATTGCAACATAATAGTTATTTTAAGTGGATTCTGGAGCATAGAGGACCTTTTACTATTACTCGCATATTATGTTGTTATTTTGATTAAAATCTGTGTGTTTTTATTTTTTTAAACTAACATCAGTATCTCCTGTTAACACATGCAGCCTGTTGGAACTGACTGCAGCTATTAGTTATGTTGTCTTCCTTCAAAAAATGTCAGGATTACTAATAAAATTGCATTCTTGCCTCTTTAAAATTTTGTTTTCAGACAGATGGGTTTTTTATCTCAAGTGGTTTTCTTGCTAGTCAAATTACGTTTAAATCTAATGTTGGCTGCATGCCATAGAAACTTTAATCCACATCCAGATTTATTCAAAACCTTTTCTCATATATGAGCAGTCTGCTCTCCAGTCTTTTCTAGGGATCCTATTTTTGCATAGTTTGTTCTTTTTGGTTAGCCAAGAAGAATGTGCAAGTCTCCCCAGGAGTCCTGGAATGTGGACCAGTGACCCATGTCACCACTTGATGGAAGGCAGCATGGCTACTCATTTTCCGTCAGTAGGTTTGTTCTGAGAAGCACCTATGTTCTGAGCACCTGGTTCAGGGAGGTGCCTGCGCTGGTGCCAGCTGCTCAGGGAGAGGAGAAAAGAGGCTGCCTCACTGTGCTCTGGCACCATGAGTTGTCATTGTGCTGCAGTTGTTCTGGGTCACAGTAACAGTGCAGCAGTGGTGTGGGCTGACTGAAATTTCTGCTAAAGATGGAAATGGTAACATAAATGACTTGTTACAGTCAAACAGACTTTGGTCATAAATATGAGATCAAAATATTTCTGGTTTTATCTCAGGCAGTGTCTGATGTATACCATCTTTGTGGTTTGACTTTGCCAATGAATGTTGCTTTTGGTGCATTTTCTGCAAAAACCTGGCATGTTCCTTTGCAAATCCACACATCAACAGATGCCTTGGAGAAGGAAGGATTTTTTTATATGGAGTTTCATAACGTAGCTTCTAGTTGCCATCATTTTCAACACATCTGACCAACACAGTTTCCTGTCTTGAATTAACTTTCATTTAATTAAGTCCCAGGTTCTCATTTCTGTTGGTTTGGCTGGGCTCTGCAGACAATCTGTTTTAATTTTAGAGTCTGAAAGAGGCCAAGTTTGGAAAAGAATCCAAGTGCGCCCAGGAGGAGGACTTATTTTTCTCCAAATGATAATGTCAAAATGGTTTAGTAGTTTTTATTTTACTTTTTGTAAACTAAGTCCCACTTTTTTACAGAAATACTGACAATTTGAACAGTCATGACATTGGTTTTGTGTTTAAACTCACAAGTGGGATGCTTTTTTGAAGACAGATTAACAAATCATAATATAACAGTTCAGCTGTAGTGGTTCTGGATCACCAGAGCTTTAAAAATTTTGTTGTAGTAAGTTTTATATTAGTGGCTCTCGTATTGCAGTGGCAACTCTTTCTGATGTTGTGATAAACCTGCATGGGCCTATTTGAATGTATCGGTGGAGCATGTCTGAGCATCCCAGCTCACTACCCAGTCACCTGTACAAATTCCTGCAGAGACACTGAAGATCAAAGTGCACGTTGAAAGGTAACATTTATATGCATTTAACTGTGCATAACATAGATACATGCTTCTTTGATCTTAAAGTCATATTTTGGCAAAATGCCTGTATCCATATTATAGGGATGCTAGTATTTCTGCTGATTGTTTCTGAAAACAGTAAAAAAAAAAAAAGGCTACTAGTGATTCCTGCCTTCAGCATATTACAGCTTACGTAGTATTTATGTATTTAACTGATGACCTGCTAACTTATGTTAAACAAAAGTCAAACACTTCTCTGTGTGATTGTTTTTTTTAGTAACTATCTTAAAAATGCAATGAAATAACTTTAAAATAAGAAAGTGTATTTTTTTTTATATACTAGTATACTGTTACTTGTCCTAAGTTTCCCCTATTTTGGTAATAACCGTTGTTTTTGGGAGGCTTGGAGCAGGAGATATCTTTCTCCTGTGAGAAAGACGGGAAACAAGACTGGTGCAGCTGCATCACATGGCATCATTCAGGAAGGGGATTGATTTTTGATGCAGTATGGCAGTGTTTTAAAAAAAACTCTCTCAGCTTAACACCAGCTGCTGACGGCTCTGGCAGTGGCACAGAAAGACTCAAAGCCCAGATTCTCTGCTGCAATCTCCTATTTTCGATGCAGTCTTCATTTTCCTAGCCTCACCTACAAATATCTGCTCATGCACTCAACAGTAGCAAAAGATGAATGCTTATGCTTCCTATTTTCAGAGAAAAACAGGAAAATTGCTCCCCATATACTTTTATGCTGTTCTGACTTCAGAATTGAATGGAAAGAGGTGTTTCATAAATAATCTTAAACTTGATTTTGTTTTGGGCAACGTGAAGGTAATTCAAATAATAGTGAATAATTACTTTTCCTTAAAGGGGCTTAGTGCAAGCCAAGTTATATTTTAAATTACCAGTTTATGTTAACATCTACATTAACATTATTTAGCATTTAACTGGTAAAACCTCAGCATAACAGGCAAATGAACAAAAACTAGTTTGTCTACTGCTATGCTATGCATGCAGTCTGGTGCAGATACATGGAGCTAGCTTAGGTACTGAAAATGGTATCTGGAATTCAGTATTGTACCCAGGGCATTTAACATAGAAGTTATGTATGCACAAACAAAATGTAAGGCCAGTCAAGTTCCACTACAGCCCTCATCTTGAGCGTTTTGTGAAGAAAAAAAAAAAAAAAAAAAAAAAAAAGGCTGGATAATAAAAGCCTTGAAAAACCACTGTGCCAATGCAAGGAGAATGCTTTGGCTGCTGAGATTAGCTCAGACATCTATGAGCAGCACTTAAAAGAGTGCCAGAACATTATTAATTCAGAGCTTGCCATCAAAGTTCTTCTCACGAAAGTCATCAATAGAGAACATTACCTTTTCCAAATTGAAATGATTTGACCAGCACTATTAAGGAATGTTACAGAGTAGACACTAATGCATATTTGGGAGAGAAAAAAAATGGGATATGGACACCCACACACATCCAAAGTATGGTTTCCTTCTGATGCAAATAAAGTTTAAGCGAGCAAGGGGGATCTAACTGTCTTAAATCACTGAAGGAAACTAGTCTTTGAAGACAAAAATATATTGAATTTATAGTAACCTTTGTGCATCAAATCACTGTATAAAACATGCTCTACTAGTAAGTCTTAGCACATTAATAGCTCTCAACACAATAGACTGAAGTGCGTTTGACTGAATTCCAGTCATTGTTCATATACAGTTTGATATTGATCAGTTAAAATGCCAAACTAGGTTTTACATTTAAAAAGCAGACTGTATTGCCTCTTATTTATCACCCTGCTTAATAAAATCACAAGGTAAAAAACATGGAAAAAAAAGCCAAAGTAAGAAAGATTCAAAATGTTAAACCAGATGTGACTTCAGGTTCTCCACTTGCCAAGTCACAGCTTAAAATCTGTCCTACACATCCCCAGTTTCCCTCCTCCCAGGTGTGCACCCTCAGGAACAGCACTTCTTTGCTTGTGCCCTCTTGTATAGCACATAGTTGGAGGGTTTCAAGACCCATCTAAGTCCATTAAATGATTTTTACTGTCAATGGAAATAGATGTAAGCCATCCTGAAGGACCTCAGTGTAATGTTCCTCAGTATACCTGGGAGTTGCTCTTAAAAGTGAAAATTCAAGTTATGAACTTGACAAATTATCAGAGTTCAGTCATAGACACAGCAACATTTTTTTGCATGGCATGCTGCAGCAGAAACTTTATTCAGTTCTTTTTTGAAAATATTTGCAACCAAAGTTTATTTTTGTAAACTCACAGAAATCAGCTTTAACATATAGACTGTGTACAACTCAAATACAGGTAATACTTTTAGCAATAACTTACAGATACAAACTAATGATAAACTACAATTTCACAAAGAATTGTAAACATTTTGCACAATTGTCAGTTCTTTCTTTTAGGGAAAGTGCTCTTTTGATGACAAATAAATTAACACATAACTAGAGTGGACTACTTTCAGACAATACAAAAAGGTGTTTAATAAGGCTTGTAAACAATGTAATAGTTACTTATGGAAAATCCATGAAAGTGTCTTGCAGGCTAAATAGACATACATACCTGGACAAAAATTATCTTGAAAACACTTTGGGTGTTAAATAAAAAGTTAACATTAATATCTTTCCAATGATATTTTCAATACACTATGACTTAAGGTTACATCTTTAATAGTTTAGATCCCTGATGAAAAGGAATTAGGTGTGACTTAGTGGCAGTTGTGTCATTGAATGGGGTAGCAAGGGCTGAAGTCCAAGAGCTGTAGGTGAATGAGCTACAAAAACAAATATTTACCAGTCAACTTCATTGAAAGCAGCAAAAGATCGTAAGTCAGTAAATCCCACTGGATAAAGACAGTTCACTCTCCCACCCCTGCAGCATATGTTCTGGTTTTCCTAACCCAGCATCAGGACTCCTCCTCCCAGAGTCAACCTTAATACCACTGCTCTGAAGGAAAACAAGCTCAGGCCGCACATGCAGCTCAGCTTGGTTCTCCCAAAACCTTCAGTCTCTCCTAATAACAGTAGGAGCCAAAGTTGTTGATTTTCTGGGTCAGAAGAAAAAGACTGAAGCACCAGGGTCTCCCCCTCCCTCCCCACTGTGCGTTACTGTGAGGGAAGCTGAAATTCTCAGAGAATTTGCTGGATTGTGGATACTCAACAGTCCATGGGATAAAAACTAGGGAGCAGGTGGCAAACAGTTTTCATTAAAATGATGTATTATTAAAATATGAGAAGTAGATGTTTAAATAAGTATTTAATTTCTTATACTTGTTTTAATAGTCTAGCAGAAGCAAAAATTGTTGGCATCATACTCAGATCTTCAGCCATGCTACTGCAGTGAAGGACTACTGCTTTCTTAATGAGGTAGTAAGTACAGTATTGATATATCCATCAGGTTTTTTTAATCAGAACTTTGTAAACTGCTATTGCTAGAGCTGATAATGTTTTTATGAGGATAAAAATGGCAAAGCTGTTATACCTACCATCCATGTAGCTGTGCAGAGCAGTGAGCATAGTCCCATCCTGGGGTACATATGCAGAGTATGCCATTTCTTCTAACATGGGTGGAGACAACCTGGAGGGCTGAACTGCTGTGACAGGAGCAGTAGATGAATGATTAGGACTAACATGTTTCTTATGGCGTGCTCTGCAATTCTGAAACCACACCTGAAAAGGAGGGAAACATACATCACATTGATACATAGCATTCAATACCAGCACAACAACAATCTTGGAGTTTATCTTAAGCTGAGTTTACATAGTTAATTGGACCTTTGACACAATGCTGACAGTCCAAATGAAGAAATACCCTTTCTAAACCTACAAGTGTGGTCAAGTCTGGACTGTGTCTTCAGTACCCAGCAGCCCACCAAGGGCAGGAACAGGCACACTGTGGGGCTCATCTCCCAGGGCCGGTGTCAAGCAACATCACCTGCTCTGCTTGGGCTGCACCACCCAACACATCCCAGACACAGTCTTCTCCCTGTCTGGAACTACTTACACCAAAGCATATTTCTCATATGATACCCACTTGTGTTTTCACACAAATGGAAAAGCGTGCAAGATGCCCTTTTTTTTTTTTTGATTCATTGATTGCAGCAGCCAGTTACCTCATTTCTGTCAATCTTCTAGGTAGAATGAGCCAAGGTAACTCAAAATTTATTTTCCTTTATATTAACACATACATATATAATTTGTTTTATATATATGTTTACATATAAAAATGCATTGATATGTTTGTGAGAGACCTCTTCAAGCAAAGATTGCAAGTTTGTGTTTCAGTTTTGGTTGACATGGGTATATATTTTAACTCTGCTCTCTAGAACAAATTACTAGATACTCACTTGCTCCTAATGTCATACCACAAGACACTTTCAAAAAGAGCACGGGTCTTAAGAACAGAATACTACAGTCAGAAATATGTATTGGGAATAACTTAATGCCAATTTCTATGCTACTTAGGCTGAGAAGTTTCTTCCTAGAAGACTTAATTCTCCACAAAAAGGGCAAGGGAAACACAGCAAATTTTCCAAATTACAATGCTTGTTGTTCTAGACCTATTCCTGACTAAGGATGTTGTCTGAAGTTAAAACAGATTAAGATCTTTTTCCATGTTAGAATAACCTCAGAGAAAATTGTGACTGAGCATTTCTGATGGATGAGTACCAGACTGTGAGTCAAGTAACTTCACACTGTTACCTGTATAACACGCCTGCTCAAGCCTGTTCTTTCTGCCAGTTTTTGAAGTGTTTGGGCATCTGGATTGTTGTCCTGAGCAAACTGTGCTTGCATAACCTGAAAATGCAAGATATAAGATTGCAGGAGCATTTGTGTCAAAAGCCACATTAGACAGCCTTCTCAGACTATCGTACTACTCCTTCCCTGTCTTCACAAAACTGGTTTTTTTTTGTGATCACTAGTCTCTAGAGAGTACCCAATACATTAAAAAAAAAAAAAATAAACAAAAAAAAAAACAAAAACAAAAAAAAAAAAAAAAAAACAAAATAAAAAAAAAAAAAAAACAAAATAAAAAAAAAAAAAAAACAAAATAAAAAAAAAAAAAAAACAAAATAAAAAAAAAAAAAAAACAAAATAAAAAAAAAAAAAAAAAAACCAAAACAAAACAAAACAAACCCACAAAAAACCAAAAAAAACCAAAAACCCAAAAAAACCTAAGTACAATTTCTTGCTAGGCTTGACTGAACTTTGACATTTACCAGAAATTAAAGACATGGGTTCAGCTTGACAGTAGTAAAATATGGAAGAGGTCGTCTGTAAGATTGCATTAAAAGAACTGTAGGAGAAAATTCACTGCAAAGCAACTCAGACATGCTCAATAAACACCTACAGCAGCATACATAAAGGCATGAGCCATGAGCCACCACTCTGAACTTGTCAATCACTCCATGTGATATGGAGTAATTGATCTTCTTTTACCTCCATGGAGAATGCAGGAACAGTGTTTCCTTTGCCTTTCACCAGCCCAAGAAACAGAGGCTCCACCTTGGCTGACATGACCTTTTTGATGGTCTGGTTACTCATCTCTTAACAGAAAATTGAAGTCAGCACGTGTCTTAAGGATATAAATTACACCTTTTTTTGAGGAAGTAAATAGCAGTTTACTTCATCCTGAAGACTTTCACACGCTTTAAGGATTTGCCCTGTTTATGAATATAGGGCTTCATGGATTACTGCAGGGTATCTTCAGCAACTTCAAAGCATTATTTTCTCTTTGTTGGATTTTCGATCCATCATACTTTGCCTGGTTTCATCTTTGAAGATTCAGACTACTACTTTCCACATTCAAAAACTATTTCTTTTTGTAATTTTACATAGAACCACAGACTGGTTTGGGTTGGAATGGACCTTAAAAGCTCACCTTGTTCCAAGCCTATGCCATGGGCAGGGACACCTTTCACCATGCCAGGGTGCTCCAAGCCCCGTCCAGCCTAGCCTTGGACATTCTCAGGGATCAAGAGGCAGCCACAGCTTCTCTGGGTACCCTGTGCCAGGGCCTCACCAGCCCCCAAGGGAAGAATTTCTTCCCAATATCCCATCTAACCCTGCCCTCTGGCAGTGGGAAGCCATTTCCCCTTGTCCTGTCACTCCAGGCCCTTGTCCGGACTGCCTCTCCAGCTCTCCTGGAGCCAGTCCCTTTAGGTCCTGGAAGGTGCTACAGAACAAAAACATTTTAAAAAGTGGATATTCTTTTGTACAAGTACTTTGTGAGGTGAGTAATTACATGCTGCCACTCTGACAGTGCACTTATCCCCATAATGTTTCTCTTGTTGGGAGTCTTAGAGCAGCCTCCAGGATAGGTACAGAGGTGCAACAAGCAGATAGAAAGTATCATGAAATACCAAGATGCCAAAAGACCTCAAACAGAGTAGATTGTAACATTTTCAAGTAGATTGTAAAGTATGTTACAATGTACCTTGAAATGTTGCAATCTACTTTAAACAGGAAAAGGTGGGAACCTAGAAGTTTCAATGACAGCAGCTGGGAAGAAGCCCTGAAAACAGTTCCCATCCTAATGGCTGGTCCTAGCTCCCTTTCAGCTTCTGCTGGGAAAAANNNAAAAAAAAAAAAAATCCCTTTTGCTGACATTCAAGCTCAGTGTCCAGAGCCCTTGCCCTCTGCACCTGATTGCATTATTGCTTATGTGCTTTTCTGTGTTAACACTGCCTTCTGTCTCCAGTTATGATTATAGCAAGAACCCAAGCTTTGAACAACCCCATGCCCTTTTACTTAGCACTACTTTAAACACCTCATAGGTTATTACATCTCAAGATGAGATTCTCAACTGCTTTCACTATGAATAAGAGGACAGGCCAACAAAACAGAACTCACACTGTGACCAGAAATTCAAAGATCTGTTAAACCAAAGGCAAGGATGTACTGCCAGAATTAGGTAGAAAGTCACAGCCTCCTTCTCACTACAGGTTAAAACCTCTAAATCTTGTCTTACCATCCCCTCTTACATTGGAGGTTGGCCTCATCTTAGAGTTTTTTTTCCCCTAGAAAGCTAATTCAAGTGAAGTTGTTGTCTGGAGTTTGACATAGCTCTGGACTGTTGCAATAGGAGTTCACTCTTGTCAAGGCAACAAAAAGAAAAGAAGCCTAGAAAGCAGAGGAGATGCAGGCATTACAACAATTCCAACTTCCATCCTATTAATATCGTGAAGTCACATACAGTACCCATCTTCATACAGCTTTTCACATTACATAATCTAAAAAATACTTTCTCTTTTAGGCTTACTGATGTAAATGACTGATTAAATAGATTTCATCAAGCAATCAAAATAGAACCACCTTTTTGTTTCCACTCTTCAGAATTACGATCTGCCCCCGGGGAAATAAAGAGCTTGAAGAGAATCTTTTCATGTTAAACTTCCAGAAACATGCTGTGTCTTGACAGCTCATGAAATAGTTTAAAGCCTTCAATCTTTCCCCCGTATCAACAAAACTTTCTATTGGTTCAGCACCCATGTCCTGCATAAACCTAAGCTATACAAGCTTTTAGCACTGTCACTACCTGGAGTTGATCTGCTGTGAAGCTGGTCCGAGCTCTTTTTGCTGGTTTTGGATGATTAACATCTTGTTCTGTTAGTAATGCTCCTTCCACACTAATCCCATTACCTGAAACATTAAAAAGAACACTGCCTTCTAAACAGCCACAATGATGGTATAAGTCAGACTGTTCTCCAACAATAACCAACAGCAGTCGGTCAGCTGAATTTCAGCTTAAAAAAACCCCCATATTCTATTCAAAGTTAAATTGATCTACCACCATAACGCATTATGCCCTGAACAACTCCCTTGCAAGTGAGGGAAGAAATAAATCTAACATGATATTTTATCAACATGATATGCCATTGCTTTATTTTCCTTAAGATACAAGTTCTACAGACTAAAATAGCCAGAACCAACAAAGCCAAAACAAACAAAATCTCCCAAATGTGAAATAATTTACAATTATTTTGATTCAATAACCTGTGCTTCCAGTCTTAGTAAAACTAGTCAATTATCTCTCAGTGTGGAAAATTAAGTAAACCCCAACTATTTAATTAAATCTGAACCACAAACACAGTTCTTAACACAAGCAGTATGTTACCATTCTCAACTTCTCTTTTCAGATTGTCCAACATGCAGTCGTAATGTACTCTGCAAAGGACTTTCTCCTCAACCAAAGCGAACTCCTCTCCAGTTGAAAGCTGTCTTTTGCAGGAGAAGCAGGCGAAGCATGCCAGGTGGTACACGTTCCCTTTAGCCCGCCGGACCCAGTCGGTGGAGTGGATGTGCCGCCCGCAGCGGGAGCAGCGAGTGCCGTACCGCCTGCAAAGAGACCGGCAACGGGGGGACTTCGACACTGCCTGGGGCAAAACCAAGCTCCGGCAGGATTAAGGGTGGCCGGGTTGTGGCAGCGCAGCTGAAACCCACGTCATGACTGCGTTGCCATTGCAAAAAAACCAACCAACCACAAAAAAAACACACCCCACCCAAACAAANCCCCCCAAAAAAAAATAAACAACCCCTCCAAACAAAAACAAAAACCGCACCAAACCAGCAAGTTTCTATATGATAGCGTAAGGCAAGACTACTGAAATATAGAGGTTAGTAGTATTTTCAGAAGGCAAAGAGCAAAGCTCAAGTTAACTGCTACGTGAATTCATAGTTCCTCATCATTCCTTTTATAAAGATAATTTTAAAAGCTGAAAGAGAGAAACAGCAGACTATCCAAAATTCTTCCAGTTTTTCAAATGTATTTCACATTACCCTAGTGGTAGCCTGAACTAATATATTTAGCTACGTTACCCCTTTAATAATTTTTCAGCATCTTCAGCAGAAGGGGGGAAACTGTATCTCCATAGTTATTTCCTCAATTCGCATCACATTATGATTTTTAAATAAACTTTAAAAATCTGCATTTACATTATCTCTTGGAAGAGGCAACTAACCACCTAAATATATTTATTATTCAGATAAGGATTTGTCCTGAAGATCTTTGTAGAGCCACATTTATTTCAAGTCCCACAAAATTTAGTTTTTTCAGAAGTTTACAGCACTCAGCTTGTCCCCTCCCACTCAGTGTCAAACTTGACTAGCTGGATGTAATCTATTCACTGCACAGCTGAGAATCCCAGAAGTAGTTTGGGCTAGTAATCAAACTAGAGAAGTATTAGCAATCACATCAAAATTAACAGCAACAATTTTTGCTGCTTTCTGGATCCAAGACTTTGCATCCTGAATAGTACATTGCCAACACAAATAATATTCTTCCTTGCAAGATTAGCCTGTAATTTTGAAAGAATCACATTCTGAATCAAACTGGTCACAGAAAGCTATAACTTCTGAAAGCGCCTTTATATATAATGAGATTTATTCTGGGTAGATTTTTCAGGTCCTTGTGATGCCTTAAGCCCCACACCAGTGAAGCACTACTCCAAACAGATCATCTCAATTTTACATTACATTCTCAGCCAGCATCACCCAAGGATGTTTCTTTGCACATATGATAGCAGGGACTATCATAGCACATACAACCATACTGTGGCAGGGACTCTGACTTTATATTTCCTCTCGGTGCATACACAGGTAAGTCATGGTATAAATACAGCAGCTATGCACAACAGGGGAAGGGCAGATGGGAGATTTAGCAGGCAGCCACATTACACAGTTTTAGAGTAACTCAAGTCCCTCCTCAAGAAAAGTCAGAGTTCAAATTGCTGAAAATAAACCTAGCAAATGAAAGAGCCTTAAGGGAATTTCAGTTGTGGTTGAAGTGCAAAGTAACAAGCAAGTATAACAAGTTATCTGATAACTTGTATTCCTGAATGGTATACCTGAAATAATCAAGTTTACAGAAGATATCTTTATCTTTGATGTAGCAGCTGGTGTGCCTTCCCAAGGATGTTCTGCAAACACTGCATGAGAGGCAGCGCACGTGCCAGCAGAGGTCATTTACCTGCAAAAATCCAACAGAAAAATACCCCTCAATACTTGTACTACCAATATTGCATTTTGTATTTACAAACCCTGCTTTTTTAAAGAAATGATCCAAAGTTTTATGCACCATGATTCACAGAAAAAATTACCTCGAATGCAAAATATTTTCTCTATAAAATTGCATGCATATTGAAGGTTACCTAATTTGATTCAGCTCTTCAGAATAAGCTTTCATGGGTTTGTAATTAAAAGCAGAAGAAGAAGCAAGAGATACAAGTTCCATGCAGGAATTCTGTGCCCAGTTCTGTTCTCACAGCTTTAGCTTAAGAGCAAGTTTTTGCCTTGTGTGACCTTGGGAAGACAACTAACTTACACACTTCTATTTCCTAGTCTGCGTAAGTTCCTGCCTAAGAAAAAAAACAAACCTTGCAAAGTTATTTAAAATATTAACACATGAATATTGTTTTAAAACTGAAAGGAAAATTAAAAGGAAACTGAAAGGAAATTGAAAGGAAAAAAAATGTCTGTCAAATAGAAACACACCATGAACCAGTCCTCCATTTGGCACATTTCTGTTAAAGCGAAATTGTTGAATGGCATCTGAGTTTCAAAACAGCAGCAGTTATTTTAACAGCCAATTTGATATTTCTTTAATATCAAATCTCTGCTATATGTCCATAGCAAAACTAAACATAATAAAGGAATGCAGTAGAAGTCCGCATTTTTGGAAACATACATAATTTGGGGGCATATAAAATAAAACAAATAAAATGAGAACAATTATTTTAATTTCTGCTTTCCTATAAAAGGAACTCTTAATTGTGCAGACATTGTGCATCACCAAAATAAATCATTTAATAAACCAAGACTCCCAGTGACCATAAAAATTAAATGATAACCCTCTGCATAATCTCATACTGTATAAGAGGAATTCCGAAAACCAAACAATGACTAAGTTTAATTTCCTTTTTTTTTTCTTGCCACTGAGCTAATTTCTCAACTCACACCAAACAGCCCATATATTACCTATGAGAAAGCAGAATTGAGGTGATCCAGAATATGCCTTTCATCAGAGCATGGCCAGACAAACCACAGAGAAGGCAAGGCATGGACTCCAACACTCATGGCTGGGATCATCAGTTTCAGTCATTCTTCAGGCTGTAATGTTGCAGTTTGCCCAATGCTTTCCTAACCCTTATCCTTGTTGGCATATGCTGACAAGTATCACCACAATACATGAAACTGTTGATAGCAGTTGATAGCTGTCACCAGACTCACCCTCCCAACCATCTCTTAGAAAGGCCGCAGAGCAGAGGGGCAGCGCTGAGCCAGACTGAGCCTGCTCTGCAGCCAGTCCTGACCACTAGCCCCCGCAGATATTTTCCTTGGACCTCCGCACTCAACCAAGATCTAAGCCGATTTTTTAATAACAGCACAGATGTGCTTCTAGGGGTGTCACCCACTATCACTTTGCAAGTATACAAAAATTTTGTTTAAGGCTGATGGGATCAACTGACTTTTGCCACGATCGTTACTCTCACTTTTGAAAGGAAAGACGGCAAAAATCTAACCCAGAATAATTTTAACGGCTGTAATAGAAAAGGCAAATAAACTCCCCCGTCGCCACTTCCCCGACCCCCCCCCCCCCCCCGCTGTAACATTTCATGTTTAAAGCCACTTGGTTTTGTTTGTTAGTTTTTAAATTATCTTACTCGATTGCTAAGACGAAAGAACTACTCCGCAAGCAGCTCGTTTCCGTCAAATATGTTTGTTGACGAACAATTGCTGGAATAACATTTTCCACATTTCTCAAGAGGCACTTTTGGCTTTGGGACTCACGACGTTCCCAGACCTACTTCACTATAAGGAAGGTTGCATCTGACTGCGGTCGGGACCGCCCGCTCCCATTCCCTTCCCCGCTTCTCCCGGCGCGTCAGGAACACGCAGCCCAGAGCAAGCAGCGTCACCCGAAACACCGACAGCAGCTAGGATTCCCTCTCTGGCCGCGAGCAAACACGCTGGGACTCTGCACTCCCGCGTCTGCGGCAGCTCCGCGTTGTCCGGGGAGGGAAGGGCTGAGCCGTAGCGAAGAGGAGACCCGGAGGGCTGTACCCTCGGATCCCACCGGGCCCGGTTCCCCGAGGTTCTCCGGGAGCTGCCGGCGTCCTGGGTAGGCTCTCCCTAAGCGGGCCGCCCCCCGGCCTCAGCAGTGGGAGAAGTCGCTAGACGAAGGGGGCTCCAGGGCGGGCGCCTTTACCTTGAGCAGGTACTTGTCCACAATCTCCAGGCCGCAACTGCTGCACACGCACTTGCCGGGGGCGCAGCCCGAGCCTGAGGCCATGGACCGTGGCGATGAGGAGGGCGAGAGGGCAGCGGAGGAAGAGCAGGAGTCCTCGTCAACTGCTGCGGGGCTGGCCTGAGGGAGTGCGGGGAGACCACGGTCAGCTCTCGGCCACGCCCAGGAGCCTCGCGCCGGCCCGGCTCGGCCCACCGACACCTGTGGCCGCCGGGCCGCCGAGCGCAGGCAAGTCCTTGTCCTCCAGCCTGCAGACGAACATCGGGTCACTCTTCCAATACATGGCCCTACCCTACCACATACCAGCCCCCGGCGGGCGGCGAGCCGGCTCCGGGAACCCCGCGCCGGTTTCTGCTCTCAGCGCCTGCAGGAAAAAAGTTTTGTTTTCAAGTGGGTGGACCTGCCCCTCTGGCCTCACCTCCTGCACAGAACCCGCCTTCCAGCGCGGCGGGGCCGTTATCACCGCTAGCGAGCCCGTGCGAGTCTAAAGAGGGGAGGAGGCACGGAACACCCCCCCCCCCCCCCCAACATCAACAACAACAAAAAAAACAGCAACACCCCTCTCGCCCAGAACCCCCTCGCTTGTCTTTATCTTTTGCTACAGCTCCCCACCACCACCCTAGTCTAAGCACAAGTTCCAGTTACATCTCCCTATGAGCGAGAAAAACAAATACGGAGGAAAGCGAGAGCCCGTGTGACGGGAGCGATTTTCCCACACTCCTGAATACCAAAGCCCAAGCGAATCCTGGAACTCAAACTCACAGCTCCTGCACCCACCTCACCGCCTCTTTGCATATCCTAAATCCCGTCATAAAACCTTTCTCATTTAGCTAAAATTGAAGGACCTGAGCTGCGGAAGCGTTCCTCCGGTTCTGCGCTCCCCCAAGTGCTGCTGATTAGCACCGCGATGGCGCGGTAGCCACCGCGAACAGAGAGGATGCGGAGGCTGGCTGCCCCTCACTGCCTGCAGAACCAAGCCGGCGTCTCTCCGCCGAGAGGTTGTGGGTTACCGACACCCTTTCTCCACGATCACAAATCTTGTCCGCAGAGTTCCCTCACACCAAGCACTGATGGTGCTCTCGGGACAATATAGTAGCTTGTCCTTCGCAGGTGAGGTAAATAACCGAGTATCTGCTTCTAGGCACGTGTTTAACGAGCCAGCTGCTTTTAATTAAACTTGTCGTTTAGTTTTCATCTTTCCCCTCACCTCTGTGGTTCAGCCTCACCTCACCATGGATGCAGGACGTGTTGTTGAGCCTCGGTAAAGAGATCTGAGAGAATTGTCCCTACGTTTAAAAACACGATATATTTGATAAAAGGGAGTTCTGCGTTTGAGAAGCTGTGTGAAAGAAGCCCCCTATTGTTCTCACTCTAAAAAAGATGATCGTTTTTTCAAATCCCGGGACCCGATCTTACGGAACCGTAACTCGGCTGTACCGAACCCCGGTAAAGCCGGAACACCCCGTCAATTACTCGTTTGTCCAGAGGTTTTAAGCGATCTAACCGTGGGCAGAATCTCGCTGACATCCGGTCTCGGTGTCCCTGACACCGCTACCTCACCGAGGCAAGCGGGGTTTGGGGTTTATGATAGCCGTGAAGTGACTCGGGCGCAGCGGGACAGACGCTCGGCCCGGCGTCCAGAGCTCCGAGCGGCGGCGTGGAACACGGACAACGGCGGCCCCTGGGAGCCCCGGCCCAGCCCCGGCCAACACCTATGCTGGCCCGGAGCCGGCTTTCTGGAGTCTCCCCCGAGGGCCCGGCGTGTGCTTGCTTAACCTCCCACGCAAATGCGGACCCCGATCCGGCCCGAGCCCCCGGCCCGCAGGCGACGGGCTGCGGCCCCACAGAGCGTCCGGTAACCGCGCCTCGCCGCCGCGCTCTAG
>WEIU01013153.1:327887-345415 GCA_013389925.1 Aegithalos caudatus | reverse complement strand
CGAGTGCGCGGGCGGCCCCGCGGGCTGCGGCGGAGCGGAGGGTTCGGCTCGGAGCAGGACCAGCGCCGATCCTGCCGAGCCCCCATCCTTCCCCCCACGCGGATCTCCCCATCCGCGACTGACAGAGGCACGACAGCACTACTGTCGTCTGTCGTAGGTAGCACGACAGAAAATGAGCACCTGGCGCGGGGCTCCGAGGGATACGTTGCGGCGGGACCGGGATGAGAGCCCGTGGCGAGCTCGGGCGCTTCGGATCGGGCACGGCCGGAGCAGCGTCGAGGCTGTGGATCGTCTGTGCTTTTCCTGCGCCTTCAACGAGATAATTAATGAGATTGGTGCGCTCTCCGAGGAGGGCTGCGGGTTAGATTTGTATAAAATAACCCCCTTCCTATGCGCCTTTTCTCTCTGGAAATACAGCGGTAAGAGTCAACAAAGTCAATCTGCGCCTTGTTTCCCGCGGCGATCGTGAGATTACGAGCAGCGGTAATTCAATACTGAGGTGTTGAAGGAAAACCAGCGTGCAGAAGATCTCCGTGTTTCGTACCGTGTCCGGAGCCGGCTCCTCCAGGTGACGAGCGGGCCCGGCTGCACTGGCAGCCCCAGTCTCTCCGCCCGCCCCGAGGCTTCGGAGCAACCCCGTGCAGTGCCAGGGTCTCAACGGAGGCGGGGCAGGGGACGCGCTGCGGGGTGCGGTGCTTGGCGGGGCTCACCCAGGGCCTCTCCGATGGCTGCGCGGAGCCGCAAACTGGGTCGGCTGCCCCGGGGCGTGGGAGATTCCGGGAGTCAGGAGGAAAACGCGCCCAGAGAACAATTCGTCGGCAGATCCGGGTTATTGTTACGGCCGAAGGGGCTTCGCAAGAGGTGAGCGGTTTTGCCGAGCTAATTGGAGAGAGGCGTTATTTCTGAGAAACACTCAGAAACGCGATAACGTGTAGCGGGTGGACGTGGGAAGTATATGGGCTTGGTTATCCGGCATACACTTTGGCCCGTGCACTTTTATCACCCATCTCTCCGAAGTCCAGTCTAAACTTCATCGCTTAGATTTCATGTCCCCGATATTTTAGTGAATAGTCCCCGCATCGTTTTCTGAAGAGGTGGAAACGGGTAGACACGCAGGCTCTAGAGAATTCCCGACTCTTGCGCACCCTGCTCTCCCAGTGCCGTCTCTGTGCACATCAGAAGGATGTGTCCCCTTTTGGGGCGCCGGGTAGGACTCCGCGGCGGGTCGTCGAGGTCTCGGCAGAGACAGGAGGGAAGGGGAACCTGCCGTGGGGCGGCCAGGAGAGGCCCTGCTGAGGCTGAGAGCAGAGAAGAGCGGGGGACTCCGGCGGGACCCTCCAACGGGAACTGCATCTGGTTCTGATTCCTCTCTCTCAAGAGTTATTTATATCAGGATGCATGTAGGTGAGAGCACTGACCAGTTGCACATAGGAGAAATCTCTTAAATAGTTGACGAATACGATACACCACGAAAAAATTCTGAACGCGGAGAATTAGGGCTGTTTTAACGAGAGGGTGTTGGCATACGGACTCCTTCATCAGAGACTGCACCGTGCTGCAAGGGCATGCGTCTGGGTGCTTCTCTCTGGAGCCTTCTTCAGCGACACCGGTTCTGCCGTTAAAACAACTTCTGTAAGAAATTAATACCGCCACTGTGATCAGCTTACGAAAAATGGGCACCGGGTGAACTGAGTGCCCACCCCCGACTGGTCCCGCTGGGCAAGGCGCTGTCAGTGCCCGAACGGCGCATCCCAGCGCCCGCCCGGCGGGTCCCTCCGCGCTGCCGGTGGGACGGGGGCATCGCAGAGCTGGGGAGACCACGGGGGCACGCCGTCCCCTTAGCGGAGCGCCACCCCATTTCCCCCCAGCAGCTGCTGCCTCTCCTCCCGGAGAGGCGGAACGGCTCAGAGACACTCTTGCGGGACAAGGTTCACTTTCCCGGAAGCTCCCCTCTCGTCTCAACCATCTCTTTGCACTACTTGGGTGTTTGTACACATGCAAGTATCCAGAGGTTTTTCATCTGTAGATTGCCGTGTCTTGGGCTGTGGAGCCTCTGTGGGCTGTAGAAGAAAGAACCGAGCCAGCGCCCTCAGGCTTGCTTTCTGTGAGTGTGCACCCACATTGATCCCAGCCAGTGGTAAAAGATGGAGGGTTTGGACGAGCCCTGAATAATTGACTCTGGGCTGATTTAACGGGAAGGAAACGAACCCAGTCTCTTACCAATGACTCGTTTTCCAAATCAATGCAATGCACTTTCATTGGGTCAGGCTGCATTTCTCCAGTTTGCGGATCTAGGATCCTTCAGGGCTGAAGACATGTAGCTTTTGTTCACAGCTCTTCCAGTGTAGAGCTCTGTGATGCCTAATTGTGAGTGGCAAGATCAGTCAAATGGAAAAATTCCTGTTTCCTAACTGGATTCCTGAGTCTGTGGTTTCCCTACCAAGACCAATATTTTGATGCAATTTGCTTTTTAAAATGATTTTAATTTTTTTAAGCATTTTTAGGATTTTTTCCTTCCCTTCAAGAGGGCGCTGGCGCGTGGAGGCGAATGGCAAGAAGGGAGTCAGTGAGATGCAGCCCTGCATGGTTTTAGAGCACTGGCCCTTGCACTGCAAGCAGAAGTGCAGGGAGTAATTTCGACATCCCAGTGTGAAACTTACTTCATTTATTTCAACTCTTGGTCGCTGCACTCTGAACATACTATCTGAATGAAAACCGTCCCTGTTCAAATCAAGTGTTGCATCTCTGCGTTCCTGAAATCGCGGTGAACACTTGATGTAGAAGTTGACTTTTTAAGAGTCTATGCTAATTGTGTCACTCTGTCACTCAGGGAAAGTGATGGGAACAGAGGAAATTAGAGTAGCAATCAGATTATGTAAAAGAGCATTTTGCCCCTAACCTAATAGCAGCCAAAGCCGAACTGGAAACCATGGCGGGTTGTTCATAAATACATAAGCACAACGTCGCAAGGCTGTGCTGGTTTCGGTGAGCACGGTAACTGCATGCTGGAGGGCCCGAAAGATAGCGGGTCTGCCTGCCTGATTCCTTTCGCTTCTGTTCATGCGATGAATAATCACTGTCTGGCAGGAGACCCGGGCCGTCAGGCGGGATGACCAGTGCGGAGGAGGCGGGGGCCCGGGGGCCACAGTAGGCTCGGAAAGTTTTCGGCTCCTTCTGCCCTCGTCCATGCGGACAGGGCACAGCCGGAAGCCCCTCCCTGGACGGGCTTTGGGAAACACCCGAGGGGTGCGGCAGTAGGAGAGCTTCCCTAGGAGTTATCTCTGCCCACCGCAGGCTGCCAAGCTGCTCCGAAGCCCCTCCACCGGAGCCGCGCCCGGCTCGGGTCGGTGCCACCCCCGGCCGTGCGCACCGGCCGCTCGTCCCGCAGCTTGCTCTGCAGGACACCGCGCGGCCGGGGGAAGGGGGGAGGCTGCGCCGGGACCCGCGCAGGGACTGTGAAAACCCTGCACTCTCCCAGCTCCCTCGCGCAACCCTTTCCCGATGGGTCCGGCGCGGTCAGCGCGATCAGATGAGCGCGATCTCCGCGGCGTGCGATCTTCTCGGCACCGTGAGCAGCCGCGGCGCTGCGGGTTCACAGGGCCCCGTCCCGCACCGCCCACGCCCCGGGTTTCGTACAAGCCCTCTCCGGCCCGTGGGCCGCGATCGCGGTCGGGGCTGCGGCGGTGGAAGGACGGAGGTGAGGGGAAGGACGTGTGGAGAGGGGGCGACTGAGGCGAGAGTCAGCAGCCGGCAGCGGAGAAGGCTCGGGGAGCGGTGCCGGGCCGGGTGGGCCGGGTCGGCCCGGGACCCACCGCCTTTGCGGGAGTGGCTCTCTTGGCACCTGGGCTATCCCGGGCAGAGCGGGAGGGCAGCTACGGGGCCTGAGGGGCCGAACTGGACGGCAGGCTGCTCCTGGGCGCATTGGCGACTGTCCCCGAGAGGGAGGACTCGAGCCGGCCCGGGATTTAGCAAAGACGAGAGGTAGCCGGGCAGCGCCGCCGGCTGCAAGTCCCCTCCGGGGAGGCTGGCTTGGGCTCCGAGGCACCCTGCTGGCTGTCCGCCCCCGACGAGGAGGCACGGGCCGCCGCCGTTGTGAGGAACGACAGCTCCCTTCCCCACAGAACAGAAAATGCTTTTCAGAGAAAAATCAGAGTTTCAGGGCAGATTCATCTTTCAAATTCTTCCCCAGCCAACTTATGACTGCATGTTTATACAGTGTTAAGTGTGTGTATTAAAGTGAAAATATCTGTTAAAGATCGAGCACATTTGGGACTAGTGAGCTAGAGATGTTTTGTTTAGTAAGTTGGCAAATTGGGAAGGGAGCTCATGAAATAAAGGCGATTCATACCGGGTCTGAAAAACACAGAGAGCCTCCAGAAACGAGATCAGTTTGCCACCCACAGCTTACAACTGATGAAATGTTTGCATGTGTCTACAAGTAAATCAAGATTTATAGTTTTGTAACTGGTATTTACAAAGTGCTACTGTAACGCTCCAAAATAAAATACATTTCTTTGGAAAGCACAGAGGCTGCAGGCTTTAAGTAGCAAAAAGTGCAGTGTTGTAACTAGAAATGAGAAGTCTTATTTTTCTTGGTGCTTATAATTTTTAAACTATGGCAACATTAACTCTTGACTGATACAGAACTGAGTGGGGAAATTTTAGCTGGTGCCAGAGTGATGTTGGTCTGGAAGAGAATGAAGTGCTTGAACAGTGTATGTTTTTACTCAGACATCTTTTATTGAGTTTAGTGCCTGAGAGCAGTCCAGTGCTTTTGGGCCGGTGACAAAATGGGGGAAATGTCTTGTTAAGATTAACGTGACTCCCTTTGTCAACCTGCTTGGTTTGAGCTGTTTTCTGAGTTTAACTAACCCATTCACACAGGAAAAGACACTGGTCAGGATTTAAAATACATCTTTTATCTGTGAGCACATGGTGGCCCTAGGAAAAAGCATTGTTCTGTGGCACCTTGGTTATAATTGTGGAAATCTGGGTCCAGTCCTAGTCCTGCTGCAGTCAGCAGTGCCCCAGCTATTGTGTCTTTGCTTTTGAAGGACAGCAAGGATAGGTTTCACATATGGAGCGTNAAAAAAAACCCAAAACACAAAAACAAAACAAAAACAACCCCCAAAAAAACCTAACTGAAGAGGTTGATTACTTAAGCAGCATGTTGACAACACAGTCTTGTTCACCCCACTTCTCCACACAAAACTACTCATCCCATTTTGGGGTCCCAGCAGATGCTGTGCTTTCATTATGCACGCTCAGTACTCTTTATAGTCCACAACACAAGTCAACAGAAAATGAACTTCTTTACTAAGCTTCTTGTTCTTTACTAAACTGTTTGTTGCTTCAGCTTGAGATTGCAGAAGGACAAGAGAGTGACAGAAGGAACCACTAATTTTAAAAGCAACTGTTAGTTGTAATATATATAAGGAAACACTCAAAGATGAATCAGCTCTGGCTGATGACCTGAAAAAAAATGTTTACATACAACAGCACTTCATTGTTTAATGTTTTGTTGTTCCTTGGTACCAATCTAAATGTTGGTGCTTGAGCAGGAGAAAAATTATTTCTCCAACTCTCAGGGAAAGAAGGTTTGATGGATAAAATACAACTTAGAATTCAGTGAAACACTGACTTATCATAAGTGTTATGCAGACTATAATATTGTTGTGATTCTAGTGCTCTGTTACAAATATCCAAGCACTTACATCCCCTTCAATCAGCCCCTGGTGACACTGAGAAGCAGATTTAAAAAACAAAGAATGCAATGCTCCCATGCTCAGTGTTTTGTGGCTCAGTGTCACAGAACTAAAGCTCTTGCACTGCCAGGCTCCTGCCCACTGAAAGTGTCCCAGTGTGTGGAGAGCAGTCAGGTTGGAGCCCAGGATTTTGGCAAAGCAGAAAGACAACTGTGACTGCTTTGTGCCTGTCACAGCAGCAGATGTGAGGTCATCAGGGTCTGTCTGGTTTTGTCTCCTAGTTGGCTGCAAACAGAGTGGGAGACATGCCCCCTCTCCGCCTTGTTTACTGGTTATATTCTGCAATGTTTTTGCAGATATTTCTACTGTTACTGTGGAAAATCTGCACTTTCGGGTGAGACAAAATCACAGAGAGTTCAGAAATAGAAACTACATTTATCCTATTTTCACTTCAGTTCATACCAGTATTTTGAAGGCTTTCATATGATGTTTGATTGTTCCCCACATTCTCCATGATACTCCTTATGTCTGAATGTTGGTGCAAAGTGGGATATGCATGATCCCATAACAAGTATTTCAGACAGCTAAATCTCTGCAGGGGTACAAGAGGAGAACATATGGATTCTATTCAGTCCTAGAGGTTATGAATGTGTTATTCAGCTGTGATATGTGTGGTAGATGATGTATACAGAAAGAATCCGACCAGACAGCTATTACATCTAAAGACTGAAGAAGGTGTTGGTATAATGAAGGACTCCTTTTCATATTGAATGAATAGTGAATGTAGATTAAGAATGTTGATTGGTGCAGCAGAAAAATGAAAATATCAAATGTGCAGTGCCCATCTAACCACAAGTACATCTTCTGGAGCAGACAGAGGCACCAGTTAGGACTCATCCCTGCAGTAAGAGGGCAACTGGTGTGGTCTATCATGACACTACTTAAGGGGTCTTGTTTTGGTATATGTTTTGGCAAGCATATCAGTTCACTGATATGATTGCCAAACTGACAGATGAGGTACCTTCTTCATTGCCTGTTGCCCTGGGAATAGCTAAAAGTTCTCTCTGCAATATTTAATTTATGCTGCTTTTTGCCATGTCGAGAATTTGTGGTTAGCATCGGTTGTATCTTTGTGCATTTCAGGGGAACATTTGTGTACTTTTTCTCTGGTGCTCAGGCTGCCTGAAAATCAACAGCTTCGTTGAGTCCTTTTATTGAACTTTTCATTTATGCTGCACAAATGAGTAGCTCTGGCTCTCATCAGGCACTAGGAGCAGCCCAACAATGCAGGGTCACATTTGCCATCTTCAGGGGAGAGGTTTGTCCACTCATGTAGGGGAGAAGTCTGGGTAACCCTTGGGGAAAAATGAGATGAGAAGGAAGACCCACAAACTGCATCAGGGTGGTGGGAGAGCAGCTGGATCATCCAAAAAAAAAAGTCATCTGCTTCATGTTATATTTCTTTTCTGCTTTGTGGCAGGATTACCTACTTCTGTGCCAGGAGTTACCCCGTGAGTGTCAGTGGGCATTGTTGGGACATGTGTATGTCTGTGGGCAGGTAGTTGGTGTCTCTGTGTGTGCACGGGTGGGCTAATTTAGAACACCCAAAAGGGTCAATAACTCTTGGACCTCTATTTGTCACATGCACATGATATGGTACGTGGGATGGGAAGAAGTATGAGGCTCTGTCCTCCATTGCTGTCACATTACCAGCAGCCCAGGTGTCACAGTTGTATTGGGGAAGTGCACACCTCTCCCGTGTTTCTGCTGGTGCTGCAGCCCTGGCCCTCCCCACGGGCAGAGCCTGTGCCAGTGCATCCAGCTCCCCTTGCTGTGGCAGTGCTGGCACCGTGCCCCAGCCCCACTGCACAGCCTCTGCTCACATCAGTGCTCACATCTGTGTGTGCCTGCTCTCAGCTGACTGAGTGCTTTGGCCTCAAACGAGGTCTGTGTGCCGCGGGTCTGAACGTTACCTGGGCGTGTGCAATGCCTTATCTAGAGACATAAATCTGGGTTCTATCTGGGTGCTTAAAAAAGAACAAAGCAGGCTGCCTGGTGGTGAGGTGGATGCAGTAATGTTAGTACACAACGTGAGGGAGGTATCAGTGCAAGTCAACAACCCATTTCTGCCTTTCTCTGTTTTAATGTGTCAGACCTTCCCCATCCTCAGCCTAATGTCTGTCTGTATCTTATACACTGTAGTTAAAGCTTCTTTGCACTAATTATTCCAAATAAAGATTCAGTGTAATCATCTTTGCACAATCCTGAAATTGTTGAGCAATTTTTGGGCCAGAAATCCTAAGAAAAAAATGGAAGTATTTATCTTGGAGTCAGTAGGGACTGTACACTTTTCACACTTCTCAGCTCATAACAAATGAAAAGCTTTGTTTTGGTTTGGCTTTATATGGATGTGGCAATTTCTGATTAGGATTTAAAGAGAGGACTTAAAATTATTTAATTGTGTTTTGTGTACCTCTTATTTAACACTGCAAGCAAAATAAGTCAGAATGGGATAATTAATTTTAATTTATTGTTGTTACTAATTATATAATTAAGACCTTAAATACAGAAATACTTTTATTTGAGTAGAAAAGAATAGTTTTAAAACAGGTATGTAAGAGAAAAAGAATTTATTTTCAGGGTCAGTCTTAATAAATCAATATTATGTATATTCCTGGATCCTGCTTTCTCTGATGTTCGTATCACTAAAAAGTTCTGTTTGGTGCAGCTGCAAGCATCCCTTCTTTCTAGCTCTTCTGTCTTTCAGGGTTTGTAGAAACTCTGTTTTTACTATAAGAGAAAATTAAGAGCAAAGTATGTTTTTACCAGTTTGATTTGGCAAATGAACTTGCTTTTACCCACTGTGTGTAAGCACCAGTTGCATTTTGATACCAAGAGTAGTTAAGATAGGGCAGCCTACTCTCCAAGTGCATTTTTGTGGTTTCATTGGCCACAACATCTCTCATATTCTCACAGGGGATGAGGCAAGAGATTCCTTCAGCCTCACTTTCAGAGAACAGTTAAATACCTTCTGGCAATAAAAAGTTCATAAATTTGAAGCTCAGTTGAAATCATCTGCTCCCACAAAATTTGTTCTTCAGGGTTTGTGTCAGTCTTTAGCCAGGTGCACATCATGGTGTGCCAGGAGGCTCCTTCCAGCTTGGTCTAGCAGAGAGAAGAGCTCTCACCTCCTTCAGGGCCACCTGAAGGACTGTCCTCCTATGCTGAGTGCCCATGCATCATACTGGTACAGGATTTGCCTGTTTACAACCCTCTTTCTTCTTGTTTTGGTATGAGGTAATATCTGGGAGAAAGCACAAGCTCATGGATCTGATGCAAAAGGCTTTAAAGTTCATGGTCAGGAATGAAAAAGGAAACAGAATTAGACCAGCTCAGTCCATAGAAGTGATGGTTTAAATATATTCAGTGCTACATATGTGTCCCTCCTTCCATTTAAGTTCCCAAGTAAAAATGGTTATCTTAGGAAAGCATTGGAAGAATGAGGGATGCAGTTAATGGTATAATATGTTCTTCTGCAAATGGGATACTGGAGGAAGCTTAACATTCTGTAAAAGGGACATGTTTCCCTAAACTGTTTCACTTGTGACAAGCTGATTTTTAAGATACTTGTCCATTAGAAATTTTCTGACTGGTGCTGGTGTAAAGTCACAATTGTGTTTTGTGTTGAGATGAAGCCAAAGTTCTCTAACCAGTTAACTGGATTTTGCCTTTGTCAAGTCCCATGTTTTTCAAGAGGTGTGGAAACCAGCTGTGTTGTGGAGGAAGGGGTGGGATGGGTGTGCCAATGCAGGAGAGGGCCGTGACCTGGACACTGCCCCCAGGCATGACTGCCTCAGCTGATGGCCAGGCCGGAGCTGCACACCAGCTGGGTTGTGCCTGCACTGCCACAGCCCAGACACACATTGAACACATTTTATCAGGTATTTTCAAGGTAATTGCTTCTAGAAGGATTATCAGATTAAGTGCCAATCATCCTAGCTTCAGCTAATTTAATCTGTTACACTGTGAAAATATTTTCCTATAAAAGATCACGGATCAGGGTGCCTTGCTTCTGAAATCAAGGGCATTTTTCTGTTTAGCTGAATAGATAAGCTGTCCCACTGTGCTTCTCAGAAGCAAAGGAACTTCATATTTTCTCAAAAATATGCGATGGGGGAACACCTCAAGTTCAGAGAGCAGGTATGGGCCAAAGTGTTGAACACCCAGTGTGTGCAGTTTACTGGGGTCAAAACAGCTGGTGGTTGCAGGGCTGGCAGGGCTGCCCATACCATGAATTCCCCATGGGCACTGGCTGCTCACCCCATGGACAGCCCTGTGTCATGGTGCCCCCTCCTTCCTGTGCACAAGGGACTCTCTCCAGACCTGAGGATGCACACAGGAGGGGAGAGCTAGGTGCTAAATCCTGTGTCTACCTCAGGTGCCTTGCAAGGATAACAGTGCTTGTTTTTGGCAGACAATGCTGCCCTTCAGCAACTCAAGGCATTACCAGTCTTGATTCAAAGTCTTAACGGCCTCTGGAACAAGCACTTACATCACTTTAGTGTCTTATTTATTTGCTTGATAGAAGAGTGCAAATGAATGACAGTTGTTCAAATGCCTCTAAATTGCAGGCTCTTGAGCATCAATCTACCATCTCCCTTTGATATTTTTTGTTTTCCCTTGGGAGGCTGCTTTTTGGAAGGAGGAATAAATTTTGACTTCAAAGTGAAAACTTGGACTTTAAGGCTGACATACGACAAAGAAGGGTATTTGAAATCCCTGAGAGCTTTCCAAACAAACACCACAAGAGATGCTCTCCCACCCAGACAAATGCAGCCTACAGTCCTCCTTCTTGCAGAAAGAGCCCCTCACAGTATTCCCCTCAGACCTTAATGAGTTTAGTCTGCAGGATTTCCTCTTCCGGTGACATTATCAGGAGAAATTACCCTATATCATTACCTGTGGCCAATGAAGGCTGACAGGCCTCTCCTAGACTTTGTCTGACACCCCCAGGACAGGAAAGTATTGCCTGGACTTAATCCTTTGAGGCTGCTCTCACGTCCACCTTCCAGCTTGCTGCAGTGGCAGCTCTGGGGTTCCCTGCCCCGTGCTCTTGGGGGCTGTGAGTGCTGCCATGGTTTTTACAGTGGGGTGCAATGGGTGCCTAAGGGGGCCTTGCTCCATGGGAGCCCAGGGGAGAGCCTGTAGGGAATTTGTGTCACCATGTGACATCCAGGTACACAGGATTATAGCTGAACACCATTTTTGAGTCTTTTCCTTCCCCTCTGATGTTACTTTGCAATATTCATTGCATGGATAAATCATCCATTATGACAATCTGGGAAGGGTGTACCTCAGGAATGTTCAGGACTCTGATGGCTCCATTTTACATCTTTTGGCTATGTCCACAGCCAGGTGCTGTCCAGCCTATGTTATGTGACCCAGAGCAGTGTTGGTTTACATCCACTGCATCATTCTGTATCTACTACAAACTTACTACACACAGAAATTCAGGCCTCTCTGTCTATACTACTAGAGTAAGCAATTATCCTCTCTACATGACCTGAAAGGGTACTGTGAGTGCTAAACCCTTGTATAAAAACATCTACCTAGCAAAAGATATTTTTGCAAGGTGGCTCTCCTTAGTTCTTGTCTGATAGTTTTGGGTAACAAAAAGTGATGTCCTCTGGTGTCAGCTTGGGAAGGATGGAACAAGGTTCAGGAAAGCATTCACATTTTGTGCCTTGTGGCTTCAGTGCTGGCTTTACAAGACTTTGCAGGGAGGAATCCCAGGAAAAAGGCATTGTTGGCCTGCTTGGAGGCCACCCAGGAGAAACATCCTTCTTCCCAATCCTAACTTTGCCCCACTTTGGTGACTCTCTGCAGGGATACAGTCTGCAGGGAAGGATTTGTTGTGGGTATTAACAGCAGTAATTCTGTCTCGTGCCACCTTCCTCTTTGGCCCAAATGCTGGATTGTTGGAGAGCTTTCTGTGCCCATGTGAGCTCAGTGCTGAGCTGCTCTGCAGGGAGCAAGCCTGGCACAGCTCCAGAGCTGTAACTTGGACATGGAGGATGGAAGGGGGATTACTGCTTCTTGTGGATCATTTTAGTTTGTGACTGCCTTCTTTCCTGGGAAACAGAGGGCCATTCCTGCTCCTATGAGGCAGCAAGTGTTAAACCCTGCCTGGGGGAGCCGGCTAAGGATTTGAATTTCTATCTCTGCTTCTGATTCTTCAGCTTTTCAGAGGCTTCATTAGCCAAATCACTAGTTTCCCTACTTGGGGAATTATTCCGGTTTTTCCTTAATAGCAGGCCTTCATGTAAAGCTTGAATTTGACTTCTCAGTCAGTTTGGTAATTTTTATTTGGCCTCAAAAGTATTCCATGGGTGGAGGACATGCTTTATGTAAAACTCACAGCTTCATCTGGTAGTGATTTGTCATTTACCAGGCTTTGGGCTTGCTGCCAGCTCAGCTGTTGCCAAATAAAATGAAGACAAGGGAATAAAATGATTATCAGAAAAGGGCTTAGCAATGTTGCAAATGAAATAAAGAATAACTTTTATAAGAATAGCTTAAAACTAAGATGAGGATATATATAAACAATCATAAAATTACAGGGACCGGCAACAAAGGAGTTCAGATTTCCCCTAGACTAGAGTCCTCTTCACACTGAAAACTTTTTGGCATTGTCCCTCACTATATGGGATTTAGTGGACCACCAGGACAAAATTTCCCATGAGCCTGGAAAAACTGACTTGTTTCTGTTTTGTGTCCTTTGCCTACAGAACAATTGGAAATCCATTTTCAAATGGACTTCCTAAGTCCATAGAAATTTGGGAAAAGTTCCAGTTATGGAATTTTTGGTTTGAAGGACTGAGCACAACAGGTGAAAAATTTTGTGTTACATACAGCAGCTTCAAATTATCATGTTTAATTTGTATAAGGCTTTATTGTTCCTTTACCCTACCACTACTGGGGTTTTGTTTAATATGCACATTTAGGCAGAAGTTGTAACTTGATGTTACAAGTTAGAGGTCAAAAGATAATGCTCATTCAACAAATACATTATTCAAATAACAGGCACCTATAAGGCTTGTAAATTGTTTAAGATACAGTTCCACAGCTCTGGCAGCAGACAGCAGTGAAGGGAATTCTCCACAACTTTTAATATGCTAACTTAATAATTTTTCTTCTCAGCTGCGTAAGGTAAGTAAAATTTAATGGAGGCAGAAACAGAGATGTAGGGAGATTGATGGCTTGCCTGGGGTCCTAGAGGATTGGGGTCTGCTGGCACAGTGCCACCCCAGCAGCACATGGTGCTGTGGGTACAAACAAGTGGGGTGGTGTGAACATGCTCTCCTTAGCTGGGCACCACCACACAGAACTCTGCCTAGGCAAGAAAGAGGTGGCCCTGTATGGAAGTGGTTGTGCCAAACATGGGTCAGAAGGGTGGAGGGACAACCAGGGAGACAGCCTCATCTGCGCTGGGTTTGGGGCCCAACATTCAGGGCCGGAAACAGCTTCTGTTTATTCACCCTAGCAAGGCATTCACAGCTAAGTGATGAAGTCAGTGCTCAGTGAGAGCCAAAGCTCTGCAATCCTGCTGCAAGATAACTAACATGCAGGTATTTGCTTCTTAAAGGTTTTTTTACCTTTTGGTAAAAAGCAGTTGAACAAAGAAACAGCTGTTCTGGTAAACTTACACTTGTCTAGGCTCCAACCCTGCGTCTGATGTCCCAGTTTTCTCAGTCCAGGTATCCTATACTCTAACAAACTGCAAGGACTAATTTTTTTCCACTTTATCCACTGCCCTCGTCATGGTTATCTTTCCCACAGCTACTGCTACTGCTTTCATCCCTTACTCTCCCTTCCAAAGCCACTCTTCCTGCCTTTAATTTTTCCCCTGCTTTGAGATGCATATTGCCAGAGCTACTTTTCTCCTGCTGTGCTAAATTGGCCCTTGAGGAAGGCAATGCCTTCCATCATCACGTATCATTGCTGATTTTCCCTTACAGAGAGGAATGACTGCTGTCGAGGGTGTCCTGGCCTTGATGATAGGTGGCTTGATGTCTGTTATGGTTGTAGTCTTCAAATACATGAGCAGCAAAAATTTCCTTCTCTTATGGCCTTTTTATTCTTTCTTGAATGTGCACTGAGAATAAGGAACTTAAAATGAGCTGGCAGTGGCTGAATAGCAGCACAGAGGAATACACTGCTGTCTGCTGCAGAGGAGGCAGAATGCTGCTGCTTTTGATATGAGATGCACTCCTGCCCCCCATGTGCCCCTACCCAGAGCCTCCACTGATGGTCAGTACTTGTATGATTTTAATGGTGGTGAAAAAATGAGGTTCTATCTCCTTGATATAGTTAATAAAGCTACTAAATAGTGAGCTGAATTGAGAACTAAGGCCAAAAGAAATGTTGTTTTATTTCAACTTTTAAGACTGATTTCCTTGGTAGTGCTGTAAACTGTGCTATGTACAAACCTAACTTCAGAAGTGTTAATGTGAGCTGATACCTGTAGGGACAGCACACTCAAACAAATGTCTGTTTATTGTGCCTGAACCATTGTTTAGTGAAAGACAGGATCCATTTAAAGAAGAAGATGGGTAAAGGAAGACAGCTGAGATGCTAAATAGACATGGGAAGACAATGCTAATTTAGAAATTGATTTATATTATGTATCTGTAGAACAATGACATATATACTTTTTGATATTTGGGAAATGTAAATTTCTTTTCCGTGCTGTGTTCTAACAAAAGCATGGATTTAGTTTTCCTAACCACAAAAATATAGGTGGTCACCACACTGAAAACTCTTCTTCTGCATGTTTTGGTCATGTGTTATCCTATTTCCAATTATTTGGGGTCATTTGAAATAAACAAAGTCTGTAAACGTGATACACTTATGGCAACTGTTTGAGCAATTTGGAAGATAGGTTGATTCTGAGCTCTGAAAAGATTTTGGTATGCCTCAATGGGTTGTTAAGTAAAAGAAGTAATAGGGTCATCCTGCTTTGTTCTACACTGGTGTCCATCATGATTGATGTGGCTTAATCTTGGTACCAGCCAAGGCCTCCACAGCCACTTGCTGAGAGGCTGAGGTGTTCTCAGTGTGCCCCACTAGTTCCCTCCCACAGGGGCTGGCTGGTCAGCAGCCTGTGCCAGGTGTTAATGAGTGTGTATGTTTCCCTCTTGTTTGGTTTATCGCTGACATTTTGTGCAACTGGGTCACAGAGGTTCACACAGCTGCTTTGTTGGAAAGACTGAGCAGTGCAGGTAAATAATGTGGTGGTTGCTGCCATCTTTGGAGATGTTCAAACCTCATCTGCTTTCCAAGTGTCACTACTTTGAGTACAGGTCCCTAGATCATCTTCTAAGGTTCCTTCTGGATGGAATTCATCCTCTGGGATTGTAGGAGTGTCCATCCCAACACATCCCCATACCTTCCAATGAAATTTATTTCATGATTTATGATAAGAGGAATATACAAAAAAGTCCAAGTTACTCTTTCGTCATGTCTAGTTATTTCTTCAGCATATCCCTTTTCCCCTACTGCACTTCTCTGAGAATACCCCATTTTAATTAACTTTCTGTAATATTTTTGATTATTTAATGATGTGTTTATAATTTATTCATGTTCCCCCCAGATGAGAGAGTTGAAATCCAGGCTAGGTGGCTGGCTATGTTACACACTCAATCTGAAAATTGATATCTGTTAATTTTCTTAATCTGAACCATGGGACCTATCTAATGTTTTTGTCCTCTCAAAACAAATGACAATGCCATTTCTAAGCCTCTCAGTAGAATAGAGGTAATGTGCATTGGAAACAGGAAAGACACAAAGAAAATATTTACATTTCTGAACAAAATATCCATTCAAGCAGGTAATTGCTGTGAGAAGGATGGAGGGAATGCCCATGAGACCACAGCAGATAAGAACATCAGGGAAGGGTGACAACTGTATGTCTGTGTCCAAACTGAGAAAGTATAGTGTAATGTTCTTCACTGCATGTAACTTTTTAATAGAATAAACACAAATTAAATGTGAATCTGGGAAGACTTTGAAGGCACATCAGATTTTTACACTAACAAACAATCTTACTGCTGTTTTCACAGAGTCAGAGAGGATGGCTGGGGCTGGAGGGACACCAGAGTGCCTGCTCTCTTTGAGAAAATATTCACTCTCACACAGTTAGCTGCAGCAGGCTGAGGTTTGAGTATCTCCACAGCCTCTCTGGGCAGCCTACCCCAATGCCAAATATTCAAGAAACTTTTTCCCTTAAGATGACTTCCAGCTTTGCCTCAGATTAATGTTGACCTCATTAAAAATGGGTTTGTGAGACCCCAGGAGGTTTTAGAGGGTCCAGTGTGTCCAGCTGGCCATGCTCACTGGCAGCAGCTCTCCTAGAAACCTGAGCTCTGGAACACAGAGCAGCAGGAGAGGGCTCTGGCTGTGGGGGTCTCCACTTTGGGGGTGTTTCTGGACAGACCTCTGTGCCAACCTCCCTCCTTGCCCAGTTCAACAGCCTTGGACATGTTTAGGACATTGGAGGTTTGAAACCTCAGATTCCTAAGTTTTACTTGGAAGTTTGACAATCAGAGGGAAGCTGATTTAGACTGCAGCTGAGGCTATCTATGATCCAGCTGGTTTTGTAGTGTAGTGAGATGGGAGGGGAGTGAGCTGAGATGAATCAGCACATGGTGTCTGTAGGAATATGGGTGATCTCTTTATAGATAAAACCAGTTGTGAATTAAAACTGATTAGAAAAAAGGAGAACCACAAAATGAGAGTCTGATGACAGGATCAACTTCTGTTAAGCTATCTGCAGTTTAGAGTTCACTGACTTAAGATACAAAAAGCAATCTTGATTTGAATAAAACAGATCTCGATTTTTTCTGTTTTTCTCATGCTGTTATTCCCAGTGTGTAATCTGAGCATAAAGGAAAGACCATTGCTGAAATTTTTGATGCCTTCATTTAGCATCTGTATGAAGAACATTAAAAAACAAATACAAACAAGTTGAATGTATATAAGGAGTCTTAGAAGATTGTATCACAGATAAGGAAAATGCTTAGAATTCTCTTTTTGTACGTGTAATGCCTTCGCAACCTACTCACAATATTGTTCCCTGCATGAGGGCCCCCTAATTATTTCATCATGCAGCAGGAAGTTCTGGTAGGTTACATATAAACAGCCCGAGGCAGAGACCTCTTCATCAGATAGAGCGTGACATCTGACATCTGTGCAGCCTGCTGCTCGCATGACACATCACCCGGGCGGCCCGAGCGGAGGAGCGCGGGACCAGCCGGGAGCATGGGGCTACCTGGAGGTGGCGAAGGGTTCCCTTAATCCAAAGCTAAAACTTCGTGCCTTCCCTTTCTGGTGGCCACATCCCACCTCACTGCAGCCGGCGCGGCCGCGGTGCGGTGCCAGGCGGGAGAAGCGTGGATTGCTGTCCCCGCTGTCCCCAGAGGTTCCCCTGAGCACGGAGTGATGCCCCTGGGAGGAGCCGAGCCCTGCAGTGGCAGGGCCACCAACAGGCTGCGTGTCCCAGCTCCAGCTGGGGCTCCATCCAGCCCGTGCTCGGAGCACCTCCTGGCACGGGCGGCGTTCTGTACACCCCGTAGAAAGGCACCGGCTCCCCACGTTGCCTGTGGGAGCCTGAGATGTCATGGGGAGGACTGGCTGCAGGTTGGAGACAGCCAAACCCCAAGTGATTGTGATGGATTAGGGTTTTGTGTCAGACATGATGTGACTGCCTTTTTTTTTTTTTTTTTTTTTTTTTTTTTTTTTTTTTTTTTTTTTTTTAAAAAAAAA
>WEIU01013153.1:294879-327881 GCA_013389925.1 Aegithalos caudatus | reverse complement strand
TTTTTTTTTTTCTTTTTCTCATTGCACTTATTTTGATAGTTCCCAACAAAAAGGCAGATTATTTTCCCTTAAATGGGTAAGTGGTGTCTCTACTTGGTCAGCAGTGTTTCCTTCATACAGAAAATGGCTTCTTAGGGAAGCTGTTGGGAGTATCAGGCTAGGAGGAGTTTGAGCAGTGTAGAGAAAGCACATGCCAGTAGCCCCCACTCTGCCCTCCAGCATTTCTAACCTGAAATTCCACGAACCCTCACACTCCCTTCCTGCCATGGACTACCCACGCCATGCTGTGTGTCCAGAACAACACTGCTTGCTCTGACACTTGGTGAGCTTGTCTCTTTCTTGCATGAAAGAAACAGACTGCCTGAAAAGCAAGGGGAAATTCTCTGAAGGAGTATTTTATGGAAGCAGCAGCTCCCTATTGTGATATGTATTTTTCCCCTCTAGTGTACATTTCCACTGTCTTCAAATACACAACTCTGTTTCATTAATAATGCTATCGTTTGGACTACTGCTTTCTGCTCTTACATGTCACGGCTGCTTTGAATCAAACAAGGAGTTTTTTATATTTTTTTACTTTGGTTTAATCTTAAGCCCAGCCCCAGAAAAACCTGTGTTCAGCAGTTTTCTGAACTCTCTCCAAATCTGTTTACACAGGAAAATATTCTTTCTGTTGCTGCAACTAAGGCTGTGATAAATTCCACAAGTTTTAGGTAACTGAGGATAGTAACAGTATTTGGAGGCAGACTTTTGATCTTAATGCCAGACTACTGAGGCTTGAACTCTACTGAATCTCCCACTACAAAATCTTCTTCAAATGTTTCATTATCAGTCCTATGTCAATTTTCAGTAAATCAGCAATGCTAAGGATTTCCTGAAAAGTCAACTTTTTTTTTTTTCCCCCCTTTGGTAAGTGAATGAAACGGGCTGAATTTGTTTGCTGGAACCAGCTGTTTTTAAATCAAAATGTGTCATCTGGAATTGTTTCCTATTTTCTTCTGATATACTCTTCACATTAGTTACATTTGTAATCAGATAAGTCCTTATTGTTATCAGATAAGTCCCTTATTAACCCTTTTCTCTAATCTACCATTCCTTTATTGCATCTTCATAAGCATCAATATGCACTCATTCACTTTTAATTTGAAGACTAACATATAACATTTTTTTGTACTTAGTAGAAGTTTGAAATTTAATCTCTGAAGTGGACTGTCTCCAAGCTCCATCTATGTTATTAAGATTCTCAGATGATCCTGACCTTGTGTACTTGTGTTTATTCCTGACTTGGGTGATACTTCTTATCATCCCTTTGTTTCAGGATGACTAAAATGAAATGTCTATCCTTAAGGGTAGATAAAGGCTTTAACTATTTCTGACAACTGTAAATATTGTTTAAATTTGTCCTTGTCCTTATAGGGAATTTGAATTTCCCAGATGTTTAGCCTGATTTGCTAAGAAACAGCTGAAATCTGGGTCCATTTTTTCTTGAGTAACTTTGCAGAGTGAACAATTTCCATTTCCTGTGTGGGCAAAATTCAGGAGATAGCCAGCGCTAAAAACATTTTTCTTTGCCTGCTGTTTTCAGGTTCTACTGGGTGCTTTTTGAAAAACCTCCATTTGGTCATAGATTTGTACCTGCTTTGTACCTGAGAGACTTGCACACAAAATGGATCAAGCTTTTGGGGATCTTAAGAAAGAATCGGAGCACTGGCTATAGCTAAGCAAAAAACATACAGCTTCAGGTAAGGGAAATGCAGACCCAGGCTATATGTGAGCAGAAAGAGGGTGACGCTGTTGCTGATGTATGGTGTCACACTTTCTGATTCCAGTCTGGAAAGCCTCTCTGGAAAGGTTCTTGGATGTATACTTGGTAACACTGAGCTCCTTGAATCCAAACACCCAGCAGATCTTGGCCTGATTACTGCTGGAGTTCATAGCTTGCTGCGGGGATTTCAGGGATGGAAGTTTGGCCACACATTTTACACACGTATTTATTAGGACATGCTCTACTCTGAGGATCTGCCTATTATAGGTTCAGAGGACTTTTCTTTGCCACAAGGCAGCATGAAATTTTAATTAAATTTTACTAGTTCTTTAAAATATGTAGGCAATTAGCTGTCTGAGGCTGAATTCTGAGTAAACTGTCCTGGGTTTCTGGAAAATAAAAAGGTATTCCCCTTGGATATTTGACTAGTAGGTCTTGCTATGGATTGGTGACTCTTGCAGTCAGCAGTTGAGTGGTGTTTTCTGAAGCAGAACCTTTTGTGTAGTTTTTAATCTACTTCTACATCCCTTGATAAGCTTGGTGTCTGAAATCTGCTGTATAAGCCTCTTGTATCAATGTCCTGCAAATGTAGATGTGTCAGGCTCAGGTTGCTTGGTCTCCTTGACTCTTTCTTAGCGACATGTGGTTCTGCTTGTGAAAAAAGAGAGAAACACATGGCTTAAATGTAGCTTAAATCTAGCTCACGTAGATGGTACATTTTTGGGCAAGTATATGATGGAGTAAAAGGATGATTATTTATCACTCTGACTCTGATCTTTAGGAACCTTTGAAATCCAGCAAGCTATGAAATCTATGGCACCCAGTGTTAAAGGAGTGGAGTAGGTGGAAGTGCAATTTGGTATCATGGCATCTGGGCAGTCACGGTGAAGATCTCACTCTGGGCTTGGCACTGCTAGTCTGTGCCTTTAAAAATCCTTCACTAATAAATGTTAACATTTAATCACTAGTAATTATGTCATCAGCTCCATCTATTGGAAATAGCTGAGACTTAAGATGTTGAAGTTTTTTAAGTAATTTTGCCCTTGTGCACCAGAAAATATGTGCAAGAAATACCTCTCATTGTCTTAACGATCTTCATGTTCTCTTAGAATTTCTTCACCATCTCTGCATTGAAGTCCTGTATTTACTGCTACAGAGGAAAGAGAATTCTCTGCTCTTTAACAGACATTATGTGAAAGACGTTTATATAAAAGAGAATGGTAGAGGAAGAGACTGTGTTCCTGTTTAAAAGGCCTAAAGATACATAAGTTGGAAGTAAATCCTAAAATAAAGGTCTGATATGGATGGAAATTTCATGAATGAATTTCTTTTCCTTTTTCCCTACTCTTAATGAAGAACACAAGTAAAATTGCAGATTCAAACACTTGAGTACTGCGGCAGGCAGGGGGTTGATTAGAGTTCTCTAATTATAACTAATGACAGAAATAACATGGGCTCCTCTTTTGCCTGGATGGCATAGGAATTGAGCCACTCATAGAAATACAGCGTGACTCCCCTTATTTTTTTTTATGGCAGGTGGTAGAAAACTGACTCAATAAACCAAACTGCTGTTTGAGGTTCTCAAGAACAGGACCCTCAGTCTACTCCTAGCTCTGTTCCCGGGGTTCCGGGTGAACGTGGAATGGCACTGTCAGGAATGGAGAGGCAGGAGTTGGAGATCACAGCTCCCCTGCTGTACCCACCCTGGTTTGGATGCAGTTCTGGGGCCGAGATGGACACCTTGCTTAGGGCTCCAGTTACTCTGACTTGGGTACTGTTGTTCTTCCATACGTTGTACTGTTAGCAGTGAAATTCCTCTGACTGGATTGGGAGTGATGCTGCCCTGGTGTGCATTTCAATATTTACTCATACTCTAGTCTGTATGGAATCTCCTAGGAAGGACATGCCAGGAAAAATGGCTTTTTTCTTAAATATAGTCAGAATAAGATACCTAGGAATGCATTTATTGCCCTGCACCTGCGCCAGTGAGCTCCCACCATTCAGTCAGCAGAGCTGTCAGTTATCCAGTGCAGTGCTGCCCAGAGCAGGCAGCTGGGCACTGCCTGCTCCCCCAGGGAAGGGGCTGTGTTCTGCTAAGGGACTCCTTGGGCCTTGGCGTCAGCGGGACAGTTTCTAAATCACGGCATGCATCAGTGATCCTGTTTAAAAAAAGATCTTCTAATCGTGTTTGTTTTGTCTACTAATGAGCAGATTCGCTGAAACAGGCACCTCATGTCCTGAAGCAAAATTTCAGTTCTGAGGGAAACAGAAATGAGAAATGTTTTTGTTATGTATATTTCTCTGTCAATATTTATACAACCCGACTCCCTGGGTAACTGGGGGTGAAATTACAGAGGGGAAAAAGAATCCTCGAGCTTCTACCTGACTGCAAGGGAACCAGCCCGTGTGCATTTGTATCAAAGGGAAGTGCAAGATAAAGCCAAACATCGAGTGCAGGTGAGGAGGAGGGAGAGGGCAGGGCTTGGGTGCCCTGGCTGTGGCAGCAGTTCCTACGCTTTGTCAAGCCCCGCCTGGGGGCTGCTGGGGCAGGACCCACCCTGGCTCGCAGCCCTGCCCCACCACCCCTGGCTCAGCAGTGCCAGGGGGACGGCTGGGACGTGGCTCCTCTGTGTGCCCTTGGCTGGGTGTGGGCACCCCAAGGACAGCCCCTTGGGCTCAGCTGTCCCTGCCAAGCAGCACCTGGTGCTCTCCCAGGTGATCCTGTGGCTGCTGCCCCTGTGGGAGCTGCTGAAGCCAGCGGGAGATATGGCATTCAGCTGCAGAGAGGTGCAGGAGAGCTGCCCATTTATTCCAGTAAGCACTGTGGGAACGATGAGATGGAGCAACAGGGCAGAAGCACAGAAAAAATCTGGCATGCAGACCCCAATGACTCCTCTTTTTTCTTTTTATTTTTTATTTCCCCAGGGAGTCACATGTTTATTAAAGTGGTAGAATTTATTGTCTCACACTTCCTTTAGGCTAATCCCAGAATTTGCTAGAAAAATCCCTCCTTGTAGACATGCATTGTAAATCTGTTCTGTTTAAATAGGGTTCACAGTAGAACTTCGTGAATGTCAACATTTAAGCTCAGCATTTGCGGGTCTGTATGAATAATGTGGCTTTGCTAAAAATGAGAGTATCTGTACACACGTGATGTGTACTTCCTTAAAGCTCAGGAGAAAATGAGTATGTGCAATATATGTGGTTAATATATGTGGAAGTGTGGCCTGATAGCTGGCTAAAGGTGACATCCTCTAATAAACTGCAGTTACCTCAGTGGTCTCCTTTACTGTGATTAGAGAGTAGACTTAATACATTAAAGCAAATATGAGGCAGTCCAGGTAGAGGAGACACTGACAAGGGAAAGAGCTACTGAATTTTAGAAGAGCCTGATTTTTGCAAGAAGCTTAGAACATGAATCGTGCCTTTAATTTAATTCTTCAGTCTCTTTCATATTAAGAAAATACAGAATCAGCTCACTCATTATCCATACCCTTCCTGGGTCCTTTGCTTATGTTGTAAATCCATATGGTTTAGATAATAAGGGCTGAGAAGTAACTATTTATTCAGTGAAATAGTTGTTTTTGTTAAAGGCTCCTGATTAGACTATCAGATGGGATAAATTACATTTCTGCTTTAGTGGTCAGAGGAATTTCAGAGGCATGGATCTTCATTAAAAAATATGTATTTATCACCTCTCTATCAAAGAGATATATTTATTTACAATTTATATTTTTTACTTCTATTATCGTTATAATTTTTACTTCTTCACATCTATATCTTTATTTTTAATAATAGACCAGTCTCTCTAATAAACTAGTCTGCTTTTGGGTCATCTTGCAGTATAAAATATCACATCAATGCCTCTGGGGATGTGATACATTTCACTCCTGATGCAACCCCTAGAATTTAAATATATGATGCATTGGATACATCTGGTCCAAAATATTTCAGTTTGCTGACAATGAAACAATGCATAACTCCAGTGCTTTCATCGGCAGCATCTTCTTCCATTTCCAGATTATGATTTCAGAGCTCCTGTCTGCAACAAACCAGAATATTTCCATAATAGGGGAACTCTTTAAGTAGAGATAAGACAGGCAGAAAACCTCTGCTAAATACTGAAGAGATCCCAACCCTGCTCACTGGTCCCATAAACAGGGACTCTGAGTGTTTTGCACAGGTGTGATTTGGCCAGCACTGGTGTTGCAATGCCAGTTGCTGGGAAGTATCATCTCGGGCAGGGGACCCATCCTCTCCTGGAGTCTGGTCTGGAAGTCAGTAGTTTCCAGCGGTGGGGAGAGCAGAAGATGACTGCAGAACCTGGGAGCAGCACGCAGGGGCTGTGGGATCATGTGCAGCAGGTTCCCTTCCCCTGGCAGGGGGTGTTTGTGTGCTTAAGGGGTCAGGCTGCACACAGGGGGCTTGGCCACGATGGCTCGTGTGCAGGGCTGGTCTGAGCTGAAATAATTCTGAGAAAGGATGGTACCACAGGCTTTAGTAGGGTAGCACCAAGTATCTACTTTACTCACTCAGTGATGGATTTGGAAGTGAAGAGAGATCAAAATTTTTTGGGGAGGGAAATTTCTTTATTCCATTTTTTTTCCCTGTTGAAGTGCAAGTTTGCACAGGGATAGTCACTTACGATTAAGTTCTGGGGATGTTACCACTGAGTGGAAAATGATTTCTCAAATGGCTGAAAGATGCAATGCCTTCTCCTTGCATATTTCAAAGGAAACCTCAAAACTATTGAAGAAAAATGCTCAAGAACATAGTCCCTTTTGCCATTTCCCCCTCCCTGGGGACTGCACACAGAATCTAGGTAGCTATGGGTCCCTGCTCTGGCTACCAGCTCTTCCCAGGGGCATAGCCTTGAGCAGCAGTTACAGAAATGTCCAGAACCAGATGGTGACATTGGAGCCGAAATTACTCACTCACAACTGAATTTTTTAGTCCTAAATTCCTCCCTGATGTTGCTCCATCAAAGCCAATTACTTTGGCCTCCTCAGCCAGCATCCTTCTGAACTTTGCCAAACCTTTTTGGCTTGCTCCTGTTGCTTGCAAATGGTTTTAGAACAAGTCCTCTTCCCATCCCACAGTCAGAGAGCATGGCCAGTGGGCAAAGGCATGTTCCTAGGAAAAGAGCTGTCCCTTGCATACAATTTGCACATGACCTGGACAGATTATGTGTGATGTATTTACAGTGAGTCTAATAAAGCTGGAAGATTTTTAGAATTTGTTATTTATTGCTTGTGTCAAATTCTGCCAGCTGTTATAAATGCTCTCTTCTCCAGAGAATGTAAAATAATACAAGGTAAAAACTAGCAGTCTCACTCATTGGAGTCTGCAAACACTTGGCAGATAAACTGCTGCTCAGCCTAAGAAGCACTGGGTCGGGTCAGCAGACAAAAGCTTGCCAAGGTCCCTTCTTTCCTGGTGACTAGTTCAGATCCAGAGCAGGTTGATGACCCCCAGCTGCTCTCCCTGGGGGTTGTGATGGAGCTGCCCAGTATAAGCCAAGGGCTGCTGGAGAACGAGTAGTCCTTCCTCCTCCAGCCTCCCCTGCTGGTCTCCAGCCACAAAGGTGAGGCTGTGGGTTGGAAAGCAAGTGGGTTGAGAAAAATGTGGGGATGGTGAGATATGTCAGAGTAGGGCTGGAAAGTGTCCCTGCCAGTGTCACACTTCGAGTTTATTATTTCCTTGTAGATGCTTTGGTATGTGTCAGTTTCCCATGGACAGTATACTGTGCAGTGTTGTCTTACAGGCAGGAACACAGAAACTGTTTTTTCCCCCCTTTCTTGCTTCCCACCCAGACATAACTAGAGTGAATTTCCTGGAGTTACTCCAGTTGAAAAATGGAGAAATAAGGGAGTGTTTGTTTAATGCAGTACTTCAGAAATTACATTTCCCGTGGCTTGTGTCATTTCACTGTGCCACGTGGATCATGGCACAATGCTGTAGTGCTGCACTGGTCGGGAATGTTTCCAGCACTGCAGAGCTAAAGTCATGGTGAAGGGAAAGAGAGCACAAATGTCTGGACTCTCAGTTTGTCTTTGGCCAGGCATGTATGGAATGGAAGTGTTTGTCTTTGAGCCAAATTCTTCTTTCCACAGGCTTCAGTTTGATTGTATTTATGATTTCAGGGGCTTCAATTCCCTGACAGGCATTTCAGGTGCTTTTTCTCTATATTCCAGGAAGGAATACAAACCCACTGCATGGGTGATGAAATAAATAGTGGACCAAAATCTTTTGTCAAGGAGTCATCCTTCTGTTGGGAGAGCCAGGGGTCGTGGTGGGGGATCAGGCCTCTGCTGACTGTCGTGCTCCTCATGCTGATCTGTAATGCAAGGCTGCATTTTCCTTGTGGAGGGGGGAATGCTGCTACATCTGGTAATGATGTTATTCTTATTGCATTCATGTGTTGCACTGCTGTATGGACCTTGGAAACATACAGCCAGCCATCTGATCCAGCTTTTTCTTGACTCTACACATTCACTTACTCATCAGCTCTAAGGCATATTGACTTAATTCCCTCTGTTTTCTGATGCTGTGTGTGGTTTAATCACATCCCCAGGAAGAGGTGTAATTATTAAACCACAGGAAAGTTAATGACTGGTATTTGCTCTTCAGCATAACCCATTTTGGTGTCTGGGGTTTGGCATGTCATCCAATGGGAAAACCAGCTCTGAGACATAATCCTCAAAGCACACATGATTTTCCAGTGATTTATGCATCTTTTTTTTCTTCACATCTCAGTTTTAACAATAGCTTTGCTGGTTATTTTAGAAAACTGTGTTTTCTTGATCAAGCTTACTGTGCTGAAAATTCTTCCTTGAAATTATACCATGTTTTATTTGGGGGATGGGTATTACACCATATGCAAACTATATTTTACATAAAATTTGCATACTTGTGAAAGGTTTCCTACAATACTTGTGCTTACACAAATGCATAATTCAGGTTTTTTTTGTTGAATCAAGCGCTCCTAATGTGCTTTGCTTGTTATGTATAAAAGCCGTAGGAAACTGGGTAACAAATGCTCAACATTTTCTTTACTGAAGAGATTTCTTGATAGTCTCTCCATAGCAGTTGTTTATAAGTAGGTCTTTGTATGTCTTATGAATTTTGTTTGACTAATGATCCACTAAACTATAGCAAATTTTATATTGGTCAGAAGGAAGGGAATAGAACTCATCAGAGAACAGCATTTCTGCATTTGGTTGGTACTTTATTTAGGAAATTATGATCTAAAATCAAATTTCTGCTTTTTTGTCTATGATGTTAATGAAAAGATGATAATAATAATAAAAGCTTAGAAACAGGGCTAGTTTAATCATCTATGTTAGTCTCCAGACAAAGTTTGGAAACCAAACAAGAAATTTGTCAGCCATGGGCAGTTGAGGAGTCCCCATTCTCAGAGGAATTTAAAAGCCGTGTGGATGTGGCATTTGGGGATATGGGTTAGTGGCTTTGGCAGTGCTGGGGAATGCTTGGACTCAGAGGTCTTGGAGGGCTTTTCCAACCCAAATGATTCTGTAATTACTGGCAGCACTGCTGCCTGCATCCCTTGCTGTTTGTACATGCCTGTCCCTGCCTTTGTTCTTACCCAGATATCCCTAAATCAGACACCAGAGAGACTTTAATATGGACTTTATTAGAGAACAGTTAGTTTGGTCTAGGGGTGAGGGAGACTGGTGCAGGGACTGTGCTTTGTTTATTATGTTTGAAATCCTAAGGTGGATTAGGATAGTTCAGGAAATAACTGTGATATCAGGGAAAACACCCATGAAATGGGGTGCTACTTTGTGTGAGCGAATAGCTCTGGAAATGGAGGGATAGCAATATTTCTGGCGTGGAGATGACCATGGTTTCCTTTGTGTTTCCCAGAGATGAACAAATAAGAATTGAGTATTACTCAATTGCACTTTGATGGTTTTTCTTCCCAAACATTTGTAAGACTTCTAGTCTTAACATGCAGGAAATTTACTTTCCCCCCCTTTCAGATGTTTATTCTGAGCTTTATTTGGGGCTACTCTTAAAAACTACAAAAACCGTGAAGGGTTGGTTGTGCTTTTGTCTACAAACTCAACACTAGTGGTATTCTACTACTTTAAAGACTGTTTCTGATTTTATATATTTCAGTTCAAGAATGTCAGGATTCCTAATTTAAACTGGCTTTGAGGTAAAAACCAGACTTTTGTTTGGGTATTTATGGTCATTTGCACATCAGAGTGGATATAAATAAGGGCCTTCTACAGCACTGCAGCCCACTGCGCCTGCGTCTAAGCATTGTACAAGGTCTGGACCTGCAGAATCAAGCTTTGGGATAGAAATTAAATCTTCTCTCATCCCAAATTCCTTGGCTACCTCCTCAGCCTGGCAGCTTAGTAAAGACAGGAAAAGTGTCCCCATCACCAACAAAATTTCCTTACTCTGCAGGTACAGGTGAGTTGCACCAGTGAAGGTGACCCTCAGAGAAGGTCCTTTCTGCACATCCCCTTGGCACTGGTGGGCTGAAAGGGTGGCACACGGGGTGGGGGGAGTGTGGGGCTGGCTGCCTGCTGCCACAACTGTGTGCCTACGCAGAATCTTAAGTGGAGAAAATCAGGTGATTTCTCGGTGAAAATGTCCATGGCATGGGAATTGTTTTCATGTTTCAAGAAAGGTGAAATCTAGGGAAGTGCTTTTGTTTTTGTACAAGTGCAGGTCAAAAAGAAGAATGTCAGTATGGAGAAGGGAGGCAGTTGTTCACTTAGAAAGTTTGAAACTTGCTTTTGAAGCAAGAGAACATATTGCTATTTTTTTCCTCTACTCTATAAATAACTCTTGGCAGGCAGAAACAACCTTGATTGCATGAGATGAAGTAGAGCAACCAGCAGGCTCTACAGCAGAATAAATGGCACAGTGCCAAGAGCTTCATCAAATGAATAATAGCTTCCACTTGACAATCAGTAAAGTGCCTCTTCTCCTGTGGATTTAGTTTTTAATGATGATTAGAGAGGATGGGCCCCTAAAATTTCTCTGGTAGAAATGACCTCCTATTAATTTCTGTTACTTGAAATGCTGAATTCAAAGCTATTTTACAGCTGCAAAACCAAAGGCACTGACATAAAGGAACTATTATCTTTGTAATTGTAGCAACAAGTATTAAATTCGTCATTGATTAAGAGAGACTTTTAAACTTTATGATTCTTCTGTTGTTGATTTCCCCTACATAATGTCTGGGCTTCCCAGATTACTGTCCTTTGGAAGTAAAATGCTTTTTAAAAGGATGAAAGCTTATCTTATGTATTAGGAACCCTTCCTTTAGTACTGCCTTTGTTTAATTTAATTCCTTCAGATATTTTTTTCTGACATTTGGTACTGATGGTTGTGGGAAGCCAAGGACATGTTTCAGTACGTGGAGCGTGGGAGAGCCCTTCCCAGGTGCGTGGTCAGGGTGGGAGGAGTGCTTTAGCAGTGGGGTGCCTCACAATGAGAACAAGTAAGTAAATCCCAGTCGTCACTTTCCTCGTGAACAAAGATATTTTATCTGCTCTGCTGAGTAAAAAAACCTGGGGATTTTAAGGCAGAAGGATTTAATTGCCTTGAAAACCGAGACCTGCAACACATATCCCATGCAACTTCCACTTTTGTATTGGTTAAGATAAAACTGTAGAAAGAAACTTTGGAGAATGCTGTTAGACCCTTCATGATGTTGTTTTAGTGGGGAGTTACAGGAAAATTTGGTTAGGAGTTAATTCTTGAATAAAACGTAGAAACAAATTGTAGTCTAGTCTCGGCTTCTGTCCTTGGGTTGCTGCTGGTGGCTCAGGACAACACGCAGCACACAGTGTTCAATAATTCGATGTAATTTTATGGAACTTTAAGTTACTTGGTGTGCTCAGCTCTGCTATGAGGGTCCCAGAGGTGCCTGTCTCCCCGCCGGCGAGCCCCGCAGGACAGCAAGAGGCTGTGCCGGCGGGGCAGGCTCGCAGGGGCTGGCAGCCCGCAGCCTCCATCCCGGGCAGCGCCGCGGTGGCGAGCGTCTCTTCCAGCCCTGAGAGCCCGGTTCCTGAGGCCACTGCGGGGCCACCCCGGGATAGAGCGGCTCCTGCGGCCACTGCGGGGCCACCCCGGGATAGAGCGGCTCCTGCGGCCACTGCGGGGCCACCCCGGGATAGAGCGGCTCCTGCGGCCACTGCGGGGCCACCCCGGGATAGAGCGGCTCCTGCGGCCACTGCGGGGCCACCCCGGGATAGAGCGGCTCCTGCGGCCACTGCGGGGCCACCCCGGGATAGAGCGGCTCCTGCGGCCACTGCGGGGCCACCCCGGGATAGAGCGGCTCCTGCGGCCACTGCGGGGCCACCCCGGGATAGAGCGGCTCCTGCGGCCACTGCGGGGCCACCCCGGGATAGAGCGGCTCCTGCGGCCACTGCGGGGCCACCCCGGGATAGAGCGGCTCCTGCGGCCACTGCGGGGCCACCCCGGGATAGAGCGGCTCCTGCGGCCACTGCGGGGCCACCCCGGGGTAGAGCGGCTCCCTGAGAGCCCGGCTCCTGCGGGGCCACCCCGGGATAGAGCTGCTCCCTGAAAGCCCGGCTCCTGAGGCCACTGCGGGGCCACCCCGGGGTAGAGCGGCTCCCTGAGAGCCCGGCTCCTGCGGGGCCACCCCGGGATAGAGCTGCTCCCTGAAAGCCCGGCTCCTGAGGCCACTGCGGGGCCACCCCGGGACACAGCCGCTCCCTGCGAGCCCGGCCAGACCCCCGCTGCCCGCGGGAAGGGAGAAATGACAGCCGAGAGCAAGGAACGAGACTGGTGTCATTAATTAATGATCGTTGGCTTGCGGCTGTTACTAAGTGAACAAAATGAATGCTTGGGGTAAGTAATTTAAGCTCCTAAATTAATTTTAGAGGCAAAGGTCGTTTCGGAGGGCTGCCCCGTCTGCCACGCTGTGATGGAGCATGAGCAGAGGGGAAGGGACGCTGAAATGGGAAATGTTCGTCAGAGCAGGTCCTCAGACTCTCGGGGACACTCGCGGGGGTGCCTCAGTGTGTTGGACTTGATTCCCTGCAAAGTGAGCCCTCTGTGTCTGTCTGAATCATGCTGATAGGAAGCTCTGGCATCTATGGATAGTACTTAGAGGGATGCTGCAGGAAAAAAAAAAAAAAAAGAAAAAAGACTAAAGACCACTATCCATATTACTGCGTGTACCATTAAGATGTGAGGAACAACCGAAAATACAAAAATTAAGGGAGTCAGTTGTAACTGCTTGTTTAGAATATTTTGAAATATTTTGTTCCGAATTTCTTTTTTTTTTTTGTTTCATATTTTTGAAATTTGTGGAAAATGATCAGATTTTTATACTAAAAGTTTGACTTTGAATAAAAACTTGGAACTGTTAATTTAGACTTTTGAAATTGGATTTTGTATTAGATATTGAAACTGTCAGTTTTCATAACTGACCTTTTTCCCCACATACAAAATTACTGTTGATGAATCAGCACATTTTTTAATATAAAGGTTTCTCTAAAAACACTTGGCAGGCAATAGAAGTATAAGGAGCATGTGTGCAGAGAAGAAATTTATTTCTGGACCTGGTATGTGTATTGTGGGAGTTGGGATTTTCTTCAGTTTTGCCTTGAGTCAAAATCATCTTGCAAATATTTTCTGTAGATACTTCTTTTGGCTTTCTTAGTGTGTTGCGTTATATTGTGGTTTTTTGCTATGTCAACGAAAACTAAAATGAGCGTTTTGGAGTGAGAGTTTTGTGTGTGCACGTTCAGAAGCTGGTTGCTGTGCCCCTGGCTTAACGCTGGCACAGAGGTGCTCTGTGTGTGCCCCCAGCTGCTGTGGCATTGCACACTGCCTTGGTGGAATGCTGGCTGGAGAGCAGAGCCAGAGGAGGGTGAGGTGCTGGTGCCCCTGCAAGGGGAGTCTGGGGAGGATTCTCCTTTTTTTCTGTTTCTTTTCCTTTTAGCTACTGCGATCTGCACTAAACACTTGCACAATCATACTTATTGGCAGAAGTTGGCTTTCATTTAGCAAGGAGTGCCCTATCACTTAATCTAGAGTTCTCACAAATGATGTGTGCTCAGTTAACAATGTTTAAACTGTATTTCTCTGCCATCAGACACTCACTTCAGGGACTTTTCACCAAAACTATTGGAGGTCTTTTTGAAGGCTTGGAGAATACAATAGAATACCCAATGCTGACAAAAATTAACTGTTTTTGTGAGATGCCAAAATACTTCAAAAATCATCTGCTTTAAATTCAGGGGACTGTGGGAATGGTTTGGACACTGTGAGCATTTCTGTGACAGTGACCCATGTGTGACCAATACTGGGCCATGAATGTAATCCTGGCTTATAGTTTAGGGGTTGAAGAGGCAGTGAGGTGTCCAGAGCATCAGGTTACACTGTGAAGATTCATTTTCTCACCTGGCAGAGGCTGTGCACCATACCCTGCAAACCTTCAAAGTTCATACTCAAACTACATGGTGGTAAGAAGGGTACTTTTGCAAAGTCCCTCCTACTGGCAAATGGCCTTTGCACAGTCACATCTCTTCTAGAAAACCCAGCATCATATTTAGTAACTGATGACCCATTTGTCCTTCCTTTTTGCACCTCCCTTCATCCCAATGAAGAACAACCTAATGTTTATTCTGGGGTTTCAATGTAAATACTGGCAATGTGGGCACCCTTTGTAAGGCTGTGGCAGCCTAATATTTGTGTTTTAATGTAAATTTAAATATATCTGGACTATTTCAGAGGCACCACCATTGTCTATGATGCTCTGTTGTACATCTGTGAAAGCAAAATAAGGTACTGGATAACACCTTACTAGGGATGCTGCCAGGACACTGAGTCAAATTCAACTCACATATGTTAAAAGTTTGAGTGTATTGTTTCAAGTTAATGAGTATAGCTTTAACTCAAGACAAAAGCAAAAGCTGAAACCAGGTGAATATGGCTTTGAACCACAAAAGAATTTCCCTCGTGATTTTTAAAAATCCTTAACTTCAATTGAATAACATAATCAAAATACCTCATAAGAATGGTAAGCTTTAAAGTGTTTTTTTTCCAGTAGTGTAGCTTGGTCATTTTGTGGCACCGTGTAAATCAGAAAGTGGTAAAAATTGCAGGTATTAGGAATTAAAATGAGTTTAGAATAAAAATGGTTTAGAAACCAATCCCTTGAGAAAGTATTGTGATTTTATCTTGTAGAAACTAATTGGACTCCTTTGGAAAGCTTTGTCACAGAGATGTATTTTGTTTAGTTAATCAAGTTTTAGAGAGAATTAATAATTTTCCATATGAAATCTAACTCTTCTATATATCTTTATGCTTTTATAATCATTGAGAAAAACTATAATTGTTCTTTCTTGGAGATTCTTCCCCATTTCAGTCTCAATTTTCTAACTACATGAAAGAAAAAGTAAACAATTGGCCAAGTGTTTCAAGGACTTGTTAAACCCTGAAGCCTTCTGAAATGGAAACATGCAAGACAAAGGAACTAAGACTGAAGCTTCCCACAGCGATCCCCTGAAGCTGCCTCAGCTGGAACCAGAGATGTTCACAAGTCTTGTACTACTGTGAGCTGAGAGCTGTTACCTGTGCTGCAAGACAGATTAAGGGTCCTAAGGTTCACTCTTGTCCTAGATACAGCTGATTGTTCCATCGTGGAGCAGATTCTTCTCACATAGATGGGCATAGTCCTCCTTTAGCAGATTCATAAAATCTGTATGCAAGTGGAATCAAATTTACTGCTTTATTATTTTGGATTTAGTGTATTTTGAACAGGTTTTATAGGCCTGAGCTACATTTATCAACCAAAGTGAGTATTTTTTTTTTCTGAGGGAATGAAACATTTATTAATAGATCACAAGAAAATGCTTCAGCAGAGCCTCTGAGGCTCTGAAAGGCTGCTTGATAATTTCTGATGCCTAACACTTTTTTATTCTTAATAGGCAGATTTTTACCTTTGCAATAGGCACAAGACCTTGAAATTAATAGAAATTCCACCAGCTAAAAATTGACTTTTGGGCAGCTCTTGAGGGGAAGGAGGGGGACTCTAGTGTGCCTACAGTCTAGAGCCCACTTTTGCCTGGGAATTAGCCTGCAATTGTAACAGAAAAGAAAGCCAAATAATATATGCAACAGCTTTGGCATAACACCTCTACATCACTGTGCCAGAAACTTTTCTGATGTGAACTAGCACCCTGGAGCACTGCCTTTGTGTATGAGGTGGATGAGCCCTAAATTCAGTGTCTGCTCCTCCTGAGTGGCCGGAGGCAAATCCTGCCCCCACTACTGCACAGGTGACAAAGGTTTGGCTCCATTGACTAAATGACAGCAAAGTCTTGGTTCACCTCCAAAGCCTTTTACTGGTGATGCAAAGTCTTTTACTAGACTGATTATGAATCTTGGCTTCTCCAATGTGGTGTTCCTGAAAAAGTGCCTAAAAAACCGCTTAGACCCCATTGAAGATGGAGTTTAATCCTTCCTGTTCCCAAGTGATTACTTCTTGCTAGAGGAAAATTGGCTGAAATATTCTAATAGTTTCCTGAAGTCAGTATGAATTTGGCTTGAGCTGGTAAACAGAAGAGCTGTAGTATCTAAGAACTGGGGTGGAACAATAGCTATTCCAATATTCCCAAGGAGCATGGGTAAAAAAATGAACATGTTCAGGGCTCTGCTTTGTTAATATGGGAGTAGTAATAGATGTGCATTGTGAAATTTAAGATCAGAACTTTTTGCCCTTGCTTTTGCTGTGGTAATCAAAATTATTATATTTTCTCAGTATCATCATACTGATCATCCAAAATGCAAAGGCAGAACATGATGCAGTTCAGTGACTCACACCAAAGAAAACAATGCTTAATTATCTTCAATAAAAGCTGCATTTTTCAAGAAACTTAAGTCCCAGAACAGCCATGTGGAGGCAATCTGGTATTTATCAGTGAACACAGCCCCTTAGTGCGATATGTAAGTGCTTGCCACAACATATGGGGAAGAACTGATGGATCCCTGAGTGTCCACAGCAGTGTGGGGGTTTGTCTCTGGAGAGTGCTCAGCCCTGGCCCACCCCAGTGCTGTAGGTCCCTGGCTTATTCCCTTTCTTTGCTCTTGTTTCATTATGCATGTCAGTGAGAGGACAGGAATGAGCTGCTAGAAATCCTCATTCACCCCCAAAAGCTACAACCACTCAAAGACCATTTTTAGGCTAATTATTTAATAAGAAATTGGATGGCAGAGGTACATTTCAGGAAAAGATGCATATCCAGCACCAGCAGGGCTGTAACGAGGTGAATTCTACTGATTGTGTCTGTGGTATGCAAGCACCTCTGTTACTGTAGCCAGTTCTATGGCAGCTGCTGCTCAGTGACATCTGTGATTTTTTTGGTAGCAGCAATACTTTACCTCTTTCTGCTAGAGAGGAAGCTGATTGTCTCCTTCTCTCCAGACACAGCAGCCCACTTGCTCCTGGAACTGTCTTTTGCCCTTCCCTCCGTGACACCATCATGACGGTCCATAATGAGCTGCCTGAGTGAAAAAGGTAGTAAAAGCATGGTTTTCCAAATGACAGAGAAGAAACTCCAATCACAGAATTATAGAATTTTTAAGGCTGGAATAAACCTCTAAGATCATCAAGTCCAACCATCATCAACCCAGCATCAACCTCATGCTCACCACCAAACCATGTCCTTAAGTAATACAGCCACACATTTTTTGAATACTTCCAGGAATGGTGACTCCACCACTGCCCTGGGCAGCTGTGCCAGAGCTTTACAACCCTTTCCATGAAGATTTTTTTCCTAATATCTAATCTAAACCGCCCGTGGTGCAAGTTGAGGTCATCTCCTCTCATCCCCTCGATGGTTCCTGCAAGTTAGGTTCACTGGGAATAATATGTTCCCAATCGTCAAGCAGTATGTGGTCCTTGAGCACTTTTGAGCTCCACTCAAGGCTTCCTGGGCTGACGTAGCTTGTGATAAAAGCACAGCAAAGCACTGAAGTGACACCTGTGCAGCTGCTGCTCGTGAAGGACCGTGAGCTGGGTTTTGGTGCAGCATTGTTATGGCAGTGGCACACAACCTTGCCAGCCCAGAGGGTGGCCAGGTGCTGGGATGAGAGCAGACAGCTCAGAGCAAAGGAGGGAAGAGCAAAACCACAATAATTCCCAAACCACTGAATTGATTCTCCTTGCTTTGGCACTGATTTCTAAGCTTCTCTCTCTTCCATGGGACTTCAGTGTGTGTTTAAGCATGTGTTTCATTCCTCTCCTGGATTAGGAACCATTGAAAACAGATAAAGTGTCTGTATAAGGGTATGCAAGCTAAAAAAATGGTTGGCACGGCAACAGCTGAAATTTTTTTCCTGTGCAAGAAGCTAGAGTACCCTGAGCAGAAGAATGTTTGCCTGTCCATCTGATGACTGCCAGGAAGCCCAGCCAGCATCTGGATCCTCCAAGCCACTCAAAGGTGGTCAGCCTTTGCTCAGAGCTGGGTGACTGGATAGAGACATCTTGTTTTTTGGTCACTGCGCTCATCACTACATTGTATTAATGAAATCTCCAAGTGGACCCAATTTAACCTTCACTCAGGAATTTTTCTGTAATTATTTCTGACTCTTAAGCTAACTGTATGTGTTTGACCATGGCTTTTTCTCCAGCCACAGACATATCCAGTGCAGCCTAAACAGGTTCTCAAGAAGACCTCTGTAAACTGACACGTTTGCATGAATTTTGAACATATTGTCATGGGTACTTTGGTCTTGGACCAAAAACATGCATATAATCATGGAATATCCTGAGCTGAAATGGACCCATGAGAACCCTTGAGTCCAACTCCTGACTCCACACAGAGCAACTGGAAAGTTAAACCATATATCTGAGAGTTTTGTCCAAAGGGTTCTTAAGCACTGGCAGGCTTGGGACTAACTAATAAAGTTGTTATTTTTTGTTACTATAAGTAGCAAGTATGCAATGTTCCATATTGGTACCGAGGCAGCTATATTATGGGTAAGGTTCCAGCACCCAGGAGTATATAGCTTAATTCCTGAGTTTGAGAAACTTTAGAAATAATTCGTAGTGATGAAGAGGACTCTCTTGTTCAGCTGTTAAATTTTAACGCTGAAGAGCAAATAGGACCTTGACAGTCAAAAATGCTGAATAAGTTGAATTTTACAGGAGATGCCATGATGAACAATGCTACTGTGACCTTGCTGTTTACAGGGCTGGGTTTGTAATACCACAGAGTTTTGAAAAAAATCATTTCCATATGAGCACTGGTGTGAGATTTTCTTTTCTGAACATACCTTCCTCAGCTTGTCATGGTTTTCACTGCCATGGAGCTGTGAGCAGGAACCTATCTGTTTTCAATTGGTTGCCAGAACACTCACATACTTAGACTCTGCAGTTAAAACTGATTTATGTTGTGGATATGAAGTTGCAGTTACAAACTTTTATTGAATAATCATCATTGGTAAAGAAAAAGCTGAGACATGCTGCAGAGAGATGAAATACCTCTGAACCCATGGGCTTTTATCTGAGTGGTGAAGTACAGAGCCATCTGCTATCATCCCAAGGGTTGAGAAGGGCCTGGAATGTTCCATCATCAGTCTGTTAGGAGATCTCAATTTGATACTGAGTGTTACGGTGTATGTGGTAATGGATGTTGGAAGGAAAATCCTGAATAAGGTCAAACCTCCCTTTGCTTTTCTTGCCATAGTCCTGCTTCAGTGGGAGCTCTGTTCACTAGCCATGAAACTGTGCTGGGCATGAGGGCAGTCCATGCTGAACCACATGTGGCTGCAGCTAGAAGGTGACTTTAAACACTCCATGCCTCTGCTATTCTGTTGGTTCTTGCTGAATGGCACATGCCTTTGAGCACACATTTGGTGTGGAGAGTGCCCTTGTGTTTGGCAAAGAATGCAAAGGCTCTGGACATGAAAATTCAGTCCCCTGCTGTGGCATGACATCTGTGTTCTCTTGGGTAAATCACTCAGTCCCTTGGCATGCCTCGATTAATTGTCTGTAAAATGGCTCACAACTGCATTTCTTAGGGGTTTTACAAAGGAAAATATACCAGTGATGGGGAGTTGTGCAGTTTCTACCTGAGCCTTGCAAGCACACCAGTCCTCCCTGAGGTCCCTGAGTGTTTTGCTTCTGCCAGTCATGGTGGGAGTCCATGGTCCCCCGGCACAGAGGAAAGGTTCAGATTAACAACTGTGTGTTCCTTATACTCACAGTCACCTGTCAGCTTTGCTCAGTCTCCCAGCATGATTAAGTCATCCAGGAATGAGTTGAAAGGGTTGGATTTGTAATTAAAACAGGAACACATGGCTTAGTTTCCTTTTACCTGTTGCAGAATGTGAAGCGGGGGGCACGTAAGACATGAAGCGGGATGTAAACTTCCAAGAGGAACTGAGTAATCATCTTGGCAATACTGCCCGGGGCTCACTGGCCGCTTTTGATGCAGCTATAGGGTTACCAGAGGATTGCTCACATCCCTGTGACTGTTGGAACCCTGGGATTTTGATGACATTTCCTTTCACTGTCTATATCTCTCCCATTCATTTGTAAGAGGGCATACGTTTTTAATTAGGTTAAAGGAGTCCTAGTCATGTTGTTCCCTCAGATTTTTTCTCAAGGAATCAAAACTGAAAAGAGCAGAGTCTTGACAGAATTTTGGCTCTGGTCTTTGGCTGGTATTGAGTCAAAACGTGGTGTGAGAAGTGTAAGCTTACACTGCTTCCATCTGCAGTGAGTAATAGTGGATTGCAGTATTTGGTTTGAGTATCAGCTGCCTTTGCAGCTCAAACCCAGCATTTGCGTGTCTGTCTGGGGTTTCTCTGGGGCTGCCTCTGCACACAGATGTACACAGATGCACAGGTCTGTGTCCAGTGGCACGGGTGGCACCCACAGGGCTCCGTCACACCGCTGGCACCAGGGACCCAGCGCACAGGCTGAGCCACCCTCAAACAAGTCTGCTATTTGGGCAGGCTTTGTAACAGCTCAGCCTGCCTCAGAGACCCCCTTGACAAGTTTCAGTGGCTGATGCTTGCAGAGAGCTGCCTGAGGCTCTGCTCTGGATGCACCTTCACAGACCTTTGGGCAGTGCAAGGGAAACGTGCAGAACAAAGGTGTTTGGTACTGTGAGTTAGCAGCAGGTGCTTTACCTGCCGCTTTGGGCATACCACAATCACTGTCTGAGGCCAAAGCTCATGTTACAAGGGCAATTGTCATTAGCTTGTGAAAAGATAGGCAAAATGGGGCATATATTTAAGTCACACAAAGAATCTACTGGAAAGCAAAAGACAGATCAATTGTCTCAAATTGGGGGCCTCAACTACAATTACAAACTTCTTTTACTCTCTTTTACTTGCACTTTCATCAGGAGCTTGTTTTGTTAAATCCCTAGAGGTCTCAGTGCTCCCTATGGCAGGAATGAGGCAGTGCAATGGCTCATTGCCTGTTGCACTTTGCCATGATAAAACTGCTCATTTTAGTATGTATGTTTATTTATATACCCAGGAAACTCATCTTGCAGTTTATTTTTGCTTGCTCCAATTGTACATTCTCCATCAAATTAGTAAACCTTAGTATCCCACTGGAAACCACCCTCTCTCCTCGATTTGCTTGAGAACTGAAATGTTCTAAGCAGAACACTAAGCAGAAGTGTTTTGACATCCATGCCAGACTCTGGCTCACTGGAAGCATATCTCGCTCCAGATTAGAAACTGTGACTTGGTAACTTGGACAGGTGTGTCGTGTTCATGTGTTGATTGTTTGTGGCACATATATTTAAGCTGCTAATACAGCAGAAGAATTCAGAACTGTCCTGGTTACAGTCCATGTTACTGTCAGACAAAAGATCACTAAAGTTTGGAAAAGAAAGAAATATTTGTTTGTGAAATTTCCTCCTTTGGTTTTGCCCTTAATCTTTTTTCTGACCTATGTCCAGGGGTGGTGCCAGCTGGTGCCAGGAGACCCTAGGCCCCCAGGCCTCCTCTCCAGCTGTGCTGCAGTCATGGGTTCTCTGGCTGTGTTGCAGCTGGAGAAGGATGTAAAACTCCCTGGGACACCCTTGTCCCTTGCTGGGTGACACCACTGTCACTGTCACTTGTCTGTGGCTGACACTGAGGTAGCAGGAAGGGAACAGAAGGGCTTCTGCTCTGAAGCAGATGGAACTGAAATTCTTTGGCTGAGCAATTTTCACTCAGCTCTAATTTTAATATTTTAAGCTTGTATTAAAATACAAACTGATGAACAATCTTCTGAAGTGCCTTATCCATAGCTGTGAAGAAGACCCACATCTTTTCCACAGAGAGGTATTGTTGTTGTGCCTGTCACTTTAGATTTGAATTCTGGTCTTTTAAAATGCATTTTTCCATTTGATTTGTGTGCTACTTTAATTTTCTATTCTCTGCATACATAATAGTAATGATAATTCCAAACAATTATTATGATAATAGTATGAAGAACTGATGGGTACTATCAGCTGCAAGAAGAATCTGAGGCATGTCTGATATGAAACTCGCTGAAAATAACATGACCTTATGTGACAACCAAATAAAATAGGAGACTTGGGATTCAGCTATATAAGCATGGACATGTGTTCAATTTCTTGTAGTTTTTAATTTTCATACATCTCTTTTTACATTTGCATCGTGGAAAAAAAAGAAATTGTAACTTTTTTTTCACCCTTGCTATTTGATTTTTGCTATTGAACTCTGCAGGAGATGAGTTTTTCACTTGGGTGTTCCTCCAGGCCCCAGACTGTGCTTGCCAGTGGAGGGAAGAGTTCCAGGAGGGGTCTGAATAAGCCTGGGGACTGCTCAGGGTCTATTTTTAATTCACTTCAAGCCTCAAGGGCAGTGGAGTTTTGTTTTTTTTAATTATTGTTTTCTCCCCACAAGGGCTGAGCAGTGGCAGTTGTCCTGCCCATCCCTGTGTCTTGCACTGCTGCTCCCAGGCTCTCCCTCCTTTTTTTTTTTTAAGTGTGGAATAGTTACTCTTGATCTACTCTGTGATCTTCCCAGGATCACAGCACTGATTTCCTTGACATAATTTCTACCCAAAGTTAATAATATTGCACCTTTTTTGTTGAAAACTACTAAGAGCATTCTCAGAGTGCACAGGGACTTGAATATCTGAATTACAATGTCAACAGCCTTAGCTGTTTCACTTACCAGAACCCAAGTTACTCCCTCTGCCTCTTCTTCTGCTCAGATCTCTGTTGTGCTGCCTTCCTTGAAAACCAATTTTCTTGTCCTTTCCGTGTTTCCTTAGAGCATGTTTCTGAAGCTAATGTGGACAAAACTGTGGACAAAATCGAGGGAGGCTCACACAGCTGCTTCAGTTATTAATTAAAGTCCAATAAGTCAACTGCAGATAGTGAAGACAGAGAATTATAATCATCAAGGTGATTTTCTTTCTTTCTTTCCAACTATTAATTTCTGTCAATACTAGAGAATTTGTGTCTTGGCACTGAGACCCCATTACTATGCAGTGGTAGAGCTGTCTGGCATAATTTGGGCACAGCCAGGGTGTTCACTCCTCTTCAGCCCACTTTTGGAGACAGGTTACGTATGTCCATATGCCACTTTAATTCAGCTTTACTCTCTGCCTCTTGATTTTTAGAAAAGTTTTCACCTTTTCGCTTCTGACCACAGAAAACACATGTTAGGAATTGTGCACGGCTGAAAGGTCAAGCTCAATCCAAAGATTTCTTCTTGGAAAGGGGCTGAGGAAGCAGGCTTTATGATGTGCTCTGATCACCCAACCTGGATCCTCATCAGTCAGTGGTAGATGATAACTCCAGAGTCAGGGGGATGAAACCATCTTCTTTCCCAGAATAGTCAAATTCAATGGCAGAGAACAACTGGATAGTGTGAACTCCCAGGATCTCTCAATGCCTGCACTACAAGAGCCCCTAATTAGATTAAAATGGCAGGAGGAATGAGGGAAGATGTGTAGGGAATCAGGTTGCCATGAGTCTGCTATTGACAGACCTACTTGAAAGACCTGTGCTGTTTGGCTTCAGTGAATTACAACCTCAGCTGAGAGATTTATAGAGATATATACAAACATGTCTGGCACTTTAGGCTGTTTGAAAGTTCTACTCTGAGTTTTTTATTATTTCCAGTTCTAAAACAGTGCAAGCCATTTCTCTAACCCTGTGAACACCCTTGATAGGAGGTAGTTATATATCCTGTTCCTAAACAATTGTGAATGAATACTGTTTTCTATTTGATTTTGTGGAGGTTGGAGGACTCCACAACGATAACACTTGCAGACCCTTGAAAACTGACAAAAGTGGGAAAAGATTGGTGTTTGCTTATGTTTTAACTTCCTGTGGACCAGCCAGTTTGCTGTCATCAGTAACTGCTGTTCATCTGGTATCCTGAACTTTTTTAGTCACTTTTCCTCTCTGATTTTGAGTTGCTAGTTCTTTTATTAAGCTCAAGTTAGCTCCAGCTGGCATTGCATGACATTACTTGTCATGTTAGAAGTGTGTTTAACTCCTCAAAGAAATATGTTGTGACAGACTGATCATCAAAGAGCTCATTGCTTTCACCTATTCTCTGTCTCAACACTCTGCTGGCTATCTGAGACCTGTTTTCCAGCTGAGATTGTGGATGCTGTCAGGAGAGTTGGATTATTTGAAGTGGAGTACCAACAGTCTCATGCTTTGCCAGCTTTGGGCAGTGCCAAAGTCAAGCTTTCACATAAATGGGAAATGTCCTCAATTTCACATATTATTTATTAACTGTTTTCAGATATTATTTATTGAAACTTGAAATGATCCATACATTTAATGGTACAAAATATGGGAGTAAACTCTAGTCTTGTTTAAGATTGGTTGAAAAGAGCTCAAGGACAAACCAAGGGAGGACCACTACCCTCCTCACTATCTGGTGAGCTGGAGTGGTACTCTGGTTCGTGTTGCAGGCAGGGCTTTAAATCCTACATCTTCACTCAACTGGTTTAAACCACTAAAATCTGATAAAAATCAGATAATACGTATATAATACCTTTCATAGAGGGGTTTTGGGGTGACACTTTTTTTTTCTCCCTCCTCTGGGCTGGATTGATGCAAATGGAATCCTCTCTGATGGGTACCTTTCTGGGCATCTCCTGTGGGAGCAGAAAGCTGTCTAGGGATCTGTTCTCTGTGTCCCACATTGCTGCCACATGCAGAATATGAAAGTTTTCTTGCAGCCAGACCCATGAAGCAAAGATGTAAGGTTTTCCCTGAAGTCAGAGTTCCCGGGACCTGTCCTTAGCTGGGGCCGTGCCCAGTGCAGTGTGTCAGCAGTGTGTTGTGTGCTATGGGGTTTGCTCTCTGTGCCAGACACCTCATTGTGTGATGTGAGTCACCCCAGCAGTAACAGACTCCAAATGACCAACATCTCATTGCATTGTGTCAGGAATAAAGTTTGGGCAGGAAACAGGATTGTTTTGGCTTCAACAGATAAACTGAACCCCTTGTGAAAAGAATTTGAAATTTCAAGTGGAAATATGTGGAAGGAGAGAAGAATGTACAAATAATGCCAAGAAACAGACTCACTTCTCTGGCACAAAATATGAAGAAGCCTTTCTAGCTGGTGGTGGGGGACCCAAAAGCAATGTGGTGATCAGAAGTGAAACTGAATTGTCTTTTTATTCCTGTTAGGATAAGTAATTTTGAAGTAAGTTGATAATACACAATATGTTGTAAAATCCCTTTTGGGTGGCAAGAACAAAAATCAGATTCTGTGTTTGTTGGACACATACATCCTGTTTTCACTGGTGAAAACAAACAGAGCAGGCAGTGCATTTGAGTGGGGCTGTAGTTATATACAATGAGCTCATCTGGGTCCAGGTGCAGCCATCAAGGAAATATTGGATACTGTGAAGTTCCTTAAACTTCAAATGCTAGTATTTCTAGGAAGTGAGTTATTTGATGCAAGTGTAAATATCAGGCAAGAAAGGGAGCTGCTTTTCATGGCTTGGGAAAACCTGTGCATTCTCAATACAAATGCAATTAACCATTTCATATCTTCATATCCAGGAAAGGATTTGATGATGTAGCAACTGTGGCATTAGTCCTCTATATTCTTTTGATACTTGAAACTGTGACAGCATTGCCTATAGTTTTGCCAAAAACCAGACACAAGCTGCCTTCTGCCTACAAAACAGCCCTGACACCTCCTGCCCCAATCAGGGGCTGTTCCAAGCTGCTCTTTGCAGGCACAGCTTGGCAATTTTCCTGCCTTTCCTTTCTAGGAAAGACCCCTAGGCTCTTTTCTAGAACCAGCCTTGAAGGGTTTCCAGCCCATGGCATATCACAGGGGAACTGTGGCTACCATCCTGCCCAGGATGGAGGGTCCTGGCCAGGACCCAGGGGCTGTGCCTGGGCAGGACTGGCCACTGTAGGGGCTGAGAGCAGCAGATTCTCACCAGCTGTTGGGTGCTGTGTGTGCACCCAGTGTAAGAACAGCTGATGGTTTGTGTTCATGGATGTGTTGAGAACTGGGCTTGGGTGAGGAAATTGCTTTAGACTAAGCAAAACTTTAATATTAGTAAGGAAGACAGACCCCTGACTGCATTCCAATTTTTTTTTTCTACATTGGAAAGCAGGAATTTGTATTTTTTCACTCCTTGCCTCCTTTTTAAAAAGATTTTTAAGCAGTCTTTTAAGTCGGCAAAGAAAAAAGACAGTAAATGGTCCCCTTTGTAATGTTGTTAAGTGGGGGGACATCAATGTCGTTTAACACACTAGGTAGGGAATTAAATAAGTTGGTTTGCAAAACTTTAGGCATCTATTGTGTCTCAAAACTCTACTGTCTGCAGATGTTTACTCTCCTAAATACAGATACCAAATCTTATCAGAGTCTAAAGGCTGATCTACACTTGTTTCTCAGTTTCTAGTACTACAGAAAACTCCCTATGAATATTGCCTAAAATTCTTATGTTTTGGTCTTCACGTATTTAGATCCCAAAATGTATTGATCATACCTTTGTGCGGGACTAGAAATGAATTACCCTGGGTCAAGTTCTGTTTATACAGTGGACTGCTCTTGCAGAATAACCTCTTTGACTTAATAACTTCCCTTTGGATGACATTTCTGCCAGAAAGAAGACAAATTGGCTGAGGTCAGTGTGCAGATCAGCTCAGCGTGCAGGAGGAAATTGTAGGGGATCAGCTAAATTGTGATGGGCCTGTGATGGGCATGGCCCCCAGCACCTCTCCAGCAGGGTCGTGCTGCACTGTGGCCATTCCAGCCTTTCTGGAGCCGAAGGAATTCGGCTGGAGCAGTGACTGTGAAACAGACCAGCACAGGGATCCTTTTGGATCTGCACTGAGTGTGCAGAGGCCTTTTGGACTCTTGTGGTAAACGCGGTGTTACCCAGCTGTACCCAAAGTGCTCGTGGGTCTCTGCAGATGTCACACACTGAGATCCTCCTGTATGTTCCTCTCACTCTTTCCTGCAACATTCTTTGAAATTGTCTTACAAGTAGCTAGGAGCTGAAAGCTGCAGCTGAGCCTGTTCTCATCATCCACGACGGCAGGGGGGAGGATGCTGAATTTGCTTCCTGATGAGTGACATTGAGGCACAGGACAAGGATTGGATGCAGATCTCATAATCCCACTCTTGATGAGTACCTTGGTGCTGCTCTTTGTAGATCTGTATGTTATAATAGAACATTATGTTAAATAGAACACGCTATGCTATACAGAACATGCTATGTATTTGTTATATATTTAACATTATTTATTTTACTTATACATGTGAAGCCAAACAAATCTGAGTTGGTGAGGAACACTTCTGCTGAAGTCAGTGGCTTTATATTGTATGGAATCGATGGTAAGAGAGCAGTGGAAGCTGCAGGCATTGGTCAGTGTGGCACCAAAACCTTTGCAGAGTTTTTGCCAAGATGCTTGAGAAGCTGAGCTGCCCCTTGGCCGCCAGCCCCTCTCACAACATGCCCTGTTCCCTGGGGCAGGGGCAGTGGGACCACTCCTGCAGCGCTGTTACTGCACCTCAGCCCCCTCCAAAATGCCCCCCATACCCCGTGCACAGAGGGGAAAAGCCAACAGCCAAACTGCAAAATGTTTAAAATGGTGGCGTTGCATTTTCCCTTTGCAAAATCTTCTATTTCTTCTGTGTTCTATAACAGACGAAATGCAAAAGCCTCCTTTTAATTAAGCTCTTTATCCTTTGAAGTTATTTTGGATTTTTTTTTCACTTTGGTGATGTAATTTATGTAAATAATCATCTATCTATGAAAGGAGTGTGTCTGTCAAAAGCTGAAATAAAAAACATCCGTCATTTTGAAGTGATTAACATTCTCCAGATGTTTAAATCATCAGATTTCAGGAGTTTCCCTTTGTTGTGATAATGATACAGTATCCAGAACAAGAATGTTTACTTTTTTGTAGGGGTCAAACATAGATTTTTCACAATCCTATTAAAGCAAGCAGTTTATTGTAATTGTATGTGCAGATGAAAGCATATGCAGTTATTATTATTTCCCTTAATTGTAAACTGCTGCTGGTAATTTTACTGTAAAGCTGAAACAAAAGGAACATACTTGAAAGGACCACCACTGCCCACTTATGTAATCAATTTATAGATGTCAAGTTTGTACCAAGATGGTTATCCCTCTCCCTCGAAGGCCCGGTGACAGGCTACCACCCTGCAGCGCAGCCTCTGCTGCGGGGGCTGCGGCAGCACAGGAGATGTAGCTGATAATGTTAAGTGACAGCTCTGAACCACTGTGCTCCAAACGTGCTCAGCTTCAGGCTGCAGGGAGGAAGTGAGACACACATTGCTTCCTGATGCTGGACCCTGTGGCTGGCTGAGAGAATTTTGCCTGTCCTGTGCCGGCCTGCTGCTGTGGTGATGAACCACAGCAGCTTGATGCAAGGAAAAGGAGAGGTATAACCTGGGAAAAGGGGTACATGTGAAAAATGGATCATTTCCTTTTGCTCCCATGGTCCTTGCAGAGCAACATCCTTCAATTCATAAAACTGGCTAACACACAAGATGTGTGGATCTGACAAGTCACCCCATTGGCAAACTCCTCAGAGCTTTCAAAATACAGGCTGGAGAGATCTCTGTGTTTGCTGATGGGTAACAGCAACTAGCCAACCTTCTTCAGTGTTTCTTTTTAACAGAACCTCTCCTGAAATATAAATTTAGAAAAAAAAAAAATGGAAATATGCTGGATAATTGTTCCACACAAATAACCACAGCATCTAATTGGGCTGAAACTTTAACTAGGATTGTTCAAACTATAACATTTTTTCAGCTGATGGAAGGTTCTTGTCAAGTGAGCAGATACACCTTGGGGGAATGTTGCAAAGACAGGGGCAAGCTGGCCCTATGACCATTGCTGCTCTCTGGCCTCAGTTTCCTCTCAGGGATGATTTTGGCACCCATCCCCTCTCTGGCTCCAAATGGGCTGTTCTTAGAAAGAGACACAACCTGTTGGAGCAATTTCTTCTGTGTCCCACCTGGCTGATGTTAATGATGCACTAGACCCTCCAAACTGACACTTTGAAAAACATGTCTGAAGAACAGGTGAATTACAGATGCACTAAATACCTGTTCTGCTGCATTTGCAGTTTCCAGCACCAGGTAACATTAGTTTTTTTATTTTTTCACTGCCTGTTTTTGCATACAGTCAACATAACTAGCCTTCTAATGCAGCATCACATCACACCACATTACATGGTATATGTTACATCAATTTACATGGCATTATGTGGCACAACCTGCTCCCAGGGCCCATCTCCCCACTGGAGTTGGGGATTTGGTGCATTTCCATTTACCATGGTTGTTGGGATGTGCCAGTGGCCCATGGAAGTGTGTTTTACTGAGCTAGCTGACACAGACTTCCTGCCTGCAAATGGACTATGAGGTAAAATTCAGCTATTTCAGAGCAGTAGCAATTAAAGGAATGAGGCTGATGCCTGTGGCTTCCTGCAGATGTGCTGATGTGGTCCTGAGCCCAAAGTGCAGGCAGGTTCTGTGACTGGACTGGGGCAGGGTGGCCCTGGTGTGGCTCTGCTGCCTTTTCTGCAGAGGCTCCACCGGCCACCACCAGGTATAGGCTGGGGGCCAGGGTGAACCCTCAGCTGTGCTTCACACCTCTAGAGAGAGCTTGCGAGGAGCTCTAAAATACAATATGCCAGCAAAACAGATAATTTCTGGAAATAAATGGTATGAATACAAATTCTTGGCTGAACTCTGAGTTTCAGGAAAACTAAACCCAACTCCAGCACCCAAACACCATCAGCGCTTCTGGCTTACTTCAGTCCTTGAGCAAATTACTTCAGCCCTATTTTTCATGTAACTGCAGATCTGATCTGTACATGGAGCCAGATGACAGCCATCTTCAGCTACCTTCTTTCAACTTCATTCTTGGAAGTAAAGTTCACAGAATATTTTCACAGACATCTATCCCTCCCCCATCTCCCCACCAAAAGAAACCCCAAAAAAACTAAAGAACCAAAAAATAAAAGAAAAAAGGAAAACAACAACAACAACAAAAAAAACAATGCATGAGGAAGGCAATGGGAGGATAAACGACAAACACAAAATGCAGTTCATTTAAAAATATCTCTGCTTGATGGAGGCTAAAAGGTGGCAGCTGTGCCAAAGTAGTGGACCCTAAATCACTGAGCAAAAAAGAGCAGGGAAGGCTGATTGCTCCCAGTACTGTGGTGAATGTGTGCTCTCAGCCACAAATCAAGCAAGCTTAAAAAAAAAAAAAAAAACCTGAAAAAAAGACTCAATCAAGGCAATAATGGCCTCCACTTCACAATCAGACAAGTGCTTCTACTTCAGAAATCCTACCATTTATGGCTGATTGCTAACCCTGGCCTCATTTCTAATCTAAAGGGCGAGTAATAATTTGGAAAAGGAATTATAACAACTTCCCAACCATTTGGTAAATCGTCATTACTTTAAAGGGGTGTTGGGGAGCTGTTGCTGTTTGTCAGACATTTTTTTCCTGCAACTGCTCTCCTACTTCCACTACCCCTTTTCTCCTTGATCTCATACTGGAAGGGATGTACAGTAGAAAAATGTAAGAAAGAAAAGTCTGGAGGGATCCTCTGACTGTGGGACTCCGACATGTAGAAGTTTACATGAAGCACAGAGATGTGAAATGGCTCTTCCCTTTGCTACTGCACAGTGCACAGGGATTCATGCAGGAATCAGTGGTGCACTGAGCATTGTTGCCAGCTCAGGGACTCCTGTGTGAGTTCCTTGGACTGGGAAACCTTCTGCATTAGGAACTTGCCAAAGGAGAGGAAGAGGACCACCCATGCAGGTGATGCTGGGGTGCTGCTGCAGCAAGAGCCTGCTGCCCACCCCTGGTCAGGGGCCACCCAGCTGGTGCTCTGCTGCCCCAATCCTGCCTGGATTGTCTGGAGCAGGCGGAGAGACATTAACCACTTAACCCATAGGTTATCCTGATGGGAAGTACCAGGTCTGGAACCCTGGTACCTGAGCTGTATTTATTGCATTTTTTTCCTCGTTCAAGCAGACAGAACTGCATCTGTAAATATTTCAGTATTTATGTGAATACTTTTTCCAACATCTTCTGCAAGTCTCTTGTGATTTTCACGTGCACATCAGAGTTTAACTTAGAGGATATTTCAACCAAAGCGATTCTGTGATTCTACATTTTCTAGGGAGAAAACATCAAAACAGAGGACTTGGACAATGTTCCTTCTGGTCATCACCTGTGACGGCCACAGCTGCCCTGGAGAGAACTAGGGACTTTGCCTGGTGCTGGTGTTCTCAATGACAGAGTGTTTAAAAACAAAACTTGATGCAGAAAAGAAGAACCAGGGGGGACTTGTGCTGGGAGAGCCCTATGCACAGCTTCACCTGGGTTATCTATTCTAATCCTGTGGAAATCATGATAGTGTTTTGATAATAGCAGACATTTTTGATCAAAATACCTCTTATTTCAATGATTCGAGGACAAAATGGGATGCCATTCTCTCCCTGGATGAATGTGAGATGTTTTATGAAAGGTACGATCAGTGTATTTGGAGAATGACAAAATTTCCTCCGATCTTGGGAGGTAACTGCAGCACCAGCTGTGCAGCAGAGTCCCTTACTCCTGGTTTGTGCTGTGAAGGGATCTGTGTCACAGTTATTTATGTCTGTATTTTAAATATGATTTGAAAAGAGACTGATTCAAAAATTTTCAATGACCCAGTGAAATCTGAACTACTTATATAGCACGACAAGAAGTATAATGCTTCAATCAAAATAACAGCTTGGAATGTGTTTTATTAAACAGAGTTCATTTAATATTACCCTAGAGTGCTGTGGATGTGAAAACACATTCTTGAATTGGAACTTTCATATCTAGGTAATAGGAATGAAGGGAAAATGGTCATTTTTAATATTGCACATTTTGGGCCAAATTCTGATCCAATATAGAACTACCACTACAACATTCCTGTGTGTTTTCCAAAACTGGCGTGTCCCTGGATCCTGTATGTCACTACAAAGTGAGTATGTTGCAGGAAAAACAAGTAGACCCTGCACAGAGCTCTAAGTAAAATCCTGGTGGATTTAAATTCCCCATCACTCTCTCTGCAGTATTTTCAAGGTGCTTCCAGTGAGAGAAAACAAAACAAGGCTCAGGTTAAGTGCAATTGAAGAAAACTCTTAAATAATGCATCAAGGGATGCAAAATGACAGGGAAAAAAAAAAAAGAGGATTATATGCAGAAACTCTGGGTGCATTTTCCTTGTAAATATTCCTTGATTTTTGCTAACAATGTTATGCAAAAATATTTAAATGAGCAGATTATAAAGACCAGTGCTGCCCGTGTAGCAGGGATGCCGAATCTATCGGGGATGAGCGGTTGGGAAGTGATGGGACCATTTCTATCTTCAGTAGCAGAGAATTGCTGATCATCCCATGGAAAACAAGTTTTTCCATGCCAGCTGTTCGGTATTTCGGGAATTTAAATTTCTCCTGCTATCAGCCGGGACGTGAGCGGGGAGAGGCACAAGCGCTGACCTCCCCGCACGGACGCCGGGCCAGCTCAGGGGCCCCGAGCTCACCGGCGGGGAGCGGAACCGGCAGCCGCGGGGGCTCAGCGCTCGTTCGGTTCCGCCGCTCGGTGCCCAGGCTGGGCCTCGATCCCCTCGGTCCCGCCCCGCCAGGCACCCACCGGGGCATGAACCAAGGAGGGACCGGCGGACCAGGGCGGACGCGGGGAGCGACGCGCCCT
>WEIU01013153.1:260265-294711 GCA_013389925.1 Aegithalos caudatus | reverse complement strand
GGTGTCACCTACGCACCGAGGGATGTGCCGAACATCGGGTTCTGCCCGCGCAGCATCGCGCTCACCGCCCGGTGCGGGCCGGGGCAGGGCCGGGCGGTTCGGGCCGAGGCAGAGCCGGGCGGTTCGAGCCGGGCAGTTCGGGCCGCGCGGTTCGGGCCGAGGCAGAACCGAGCTGTGCGGGCTGGGACAAAGCCGGGCGGTTCGGGATGGGACAGAGCCGGGCGGTTCGGGATGGGGCAGAGCCGGGCGGAGCGGGCTCCAGGGATGCGGGCTGGGGCAGAGCCGAGCGGTTCAGCTGGACCAAGCACCCAACAACAGCGCTCTGAGCTGTCAGAATTAGTCTGCAAAAATTGCAACAACTATAAAACCTGCTTTTGAGAAAAACATTTATTTTTTCTTGGGATCCTGCAGAAAATGAAAATAAGCTTTTTCCCTCCATTATAAAATTGATCAAAATAGCATATCTGCTCAGGCAACATAAATAAACTGCAGCCAGAAAGCAGAATACGATCTTTCTTTATATTGAATTTGGGTGCCATTCTCTGATAAAAAACCAAACCAACAAACAAAAACAAACAAAAAAAAAAAACCCAAAAAAAACCCCCAAACCTGAGAATTCCCTGACCTTGATCCCAGGTAGCTGCCTGCTGCCACACCACTGCCAGCACTGCACATTTGACAGCAATTCTTACCGGCTTTATTTTCTCCTGGTATGAAGATATGAAGTGAGCAGCTCAGGAAATTTAGGCATCTATGTAATTTTTTAGACACAAATTACTTTTCAAAGGCTCTCTCATAAAACACCCAGCATGTTCCCTGGGGTAGTTCCAACTATGGGTAGAACAGAAGTGAAACATTTCCAGTAATATCCCACTATGTAAAATCAAATTGACAAGACATTACAAAATAGTTGTGTATTTTCAGTAACTAAAAGTACTGAAGAGCTGCTAAGCCTCTATTGCATGATACAATTAATATGATAAATTAAAAAAAACTTAAGACTGGTTAAGTTAAATTGAGACCCGGTAAAATTCAAGTGGGAAGGACTGGAGGCTGAGAGCTGCAAAGCTGTCCTGGTCCGGAGACGTTTAACCCCATGTGAAAACACTGATTTCACTGCACTCTGCAGTTGTTACTGCCATGCTCTTATAAACCAATTTAAGTACCTGAATTTCAGAGGAAGAAGCTGTTTCAAGCGAACACTTGTGCTCCTGACATCTGTAATTTACATGTACAGAATTATGCCAGTGAATCAGTCAAGTGACTTTGTGCCCAAGTGCATGGATGTGCTGGGGAGCACAACTGGCTCAGAACCTGTGGCACAACCAGCTGGGAACGCTGCTGTGCTGATTTGAGTAGTTTCCTGATGTGGATGTGAAATGCTATGTGGAGAGAAATGACAATCAGTTCCTGGAGTGAATGAACCCATCTGCCTCCCCTGAAACAACTGAGTGCGCAGGGAGTGAAATCGTAATTTAAAAAAGTTTAACACAGCAAGAGAAAGTATAAAAATACCTTTTAGATTAATTAAGTGGCTAAGCACACTTGCAAATGGTAAAGATGAAGGTTTTAGGAGTCTTGTGGTTGGTGAATTTCCCTTCAGCCACAACTCCCAGAATCCCCTTTTGAGGGGTGCTGCCTCCGGATCCTCTTCCCAATGGTTCTGCACATTTACAGCCCAACAGAATCCCATACAACAGCTGGAAATAAAACACAGCTTGACAAAATCAACCTCAAAAGGAGCTGATGGGAACTCGGGTGAGGTGAGGCAAGGTGTGGTGATCCCTGGTGGAAGGGCAGAGGTGTGTGGAGGAAGGCGTTGCTGGGCTCAGAATGGTGTCAAGGTGGTGAAACCACCTCATCCTCTGCAACCTTGGATGGGGTATAAAAACAAACAGAAAAACCTTGCAAAAACTGTTCTACATACTGAAGTAATGTTTCCCTGATCTTTGTTTGTTTTTCTTCTTGTAGGGTCTTGTTGAGATTTAGTATGAAATCCCCAACAGTCTTCAACCATAGGAGATGATTGGAATAAAGTAACAAGATGCCAACAGCTAGGGTAACATTTTTGTATTAAGATGCCAAAAAGTCTTCCTGAATTTTTTATAATTTTTCAGAGGAATGTGGGATCATAGCACACATCATTTCCTGACAAACTGTGTTTCTCAGAATGCAAACACTGTAGTGCTGTTACACAGGGTGAGGGTTTGGGCTGTTACAAATGTCTGTAGGCACCGCTTGTGGTCGGTGCTGGTGTCAGTCCCTTGAGCCACCTCCAACAGACCAGCGCCAGACATTTTAAGAAGTGTCAGATGCAGAAGAGGGTTCAGACTACTCTGAACAAACTCCCTGAAATCCACAAGCAACAACTACCTCCTCTGTATGCAAGATGTGTCCCCCAGGTGGAGAAGAGGGATTTGCAGGAATAGTGAGACTCCCAGCAGTGGGGACAGCAACGGAGGGTCTCCAGGGCTTTGCTAGGGCAGCAGGTTAAGGAGGACCCTCTGCATGGAGGCAGATGTTGCTTTTTGCTGATGGAAGCCCTGGGGTTTCATTTCAGCCCAGACAGGCAGTTGAGCCTGAGTGGAGAGGAAGGTCTGTGGTAAACAGTGACTGCAAAGGTCTGACACGAGCCTGCATCCCGACAAGGCTCCAGTAATGCCTATGGCAGAAGCCATGTCCCCACACCCGAGGAGCTGCTGTGCCTTGCCCTGCTCTGGGACCCCTGGCTGCTCCCACCACCTGCCTGCTGCCCGTGGGCTGTGGGACTCCAGTTTTGTTCACCCAGCTCCTGGCCAGCAGCCCTGCACTGTTAGAAATTATGCCCCTGGGTTGAGTCCTACCAGTCCGCCCAAGTGCACACGAGGTCTGAGACTGGCGCACACAGTGCTGCTTTGGAAGGTTTCTGTGGAATTTCCCCCTCATGTATTGGCTGTCTCACGAGTGGATGGCCTTCAGTCTTCAGTGCTTGTCCCCAGCACCTCTTCCCCTCCCTGAAGGAGAAACCTGTATAGCCAGGTGGCTCTGCAAAACCCAGGAAGTTGGAAGTGAAATGCTGCCACAGACAACACAGCTAAAGGCTGCAGCAAACCAGTTATTTCTGGGATAACTGATGGAGTACCACATTATTAATTCAATAGTACACTTTAAAAACTCCCAAAAGATTCTACAGCTTTGTTCTCTGTGTCCTGTAGCTATGCCTGCTCACTATTCTGTTAATTACCTTTTTTTTCTGGTCAATGTCCATGAGTATTACTACTTGGAGCACAGGAGTATATAAATCTCTTAGAAAGAGCATTACAATCATTTTTCAGTTTGCCATTTGCTTTCAAATGTCTTAGTCTATATCATGATTTCAGCAAACAGATCAAGACTGCTTTCAGTGTCATCATCCTGGGCTCCCAGCTCTCTGCTGGCATCAGCCCGTTCCTGAGCAGTCCGTCTCTTTCTTCTGTGCACGTACAGAGCGCGGCTCTTCTCCGGCCCCTTGGAAAAGGTGTCTGCAGGGACAGCAGCTTCCAGAGCCAGCTCCAAGCCTTTGTGGAATCTAGACAGAAATAACTCTGTAGTTACTGTTTTTATAGATTTGCTCAGGACCTGCAAATTACTGTGAGAAACTAATGCTTTTAGAATGCAATCAAAACATGAAGTAGTTACTAATGTTTTACTTAATATTGCAGAAATATGAGATGTCATGAACAGAACTGGCGTATTCTTACAAACCTGTCAATCCTCCTCATGTTTTCTTCCATTTTTTGATTGGCTACATGTACCAGAAATTCAATATATTCTTCAGAGACCATCAATCTCCCTTTGTGGCTCAATGGGACTTCTAAGCAGTGAGTGCTCCGCACAGCCTGAAAACACACACATGATTTACCTGGAATAAAGTTTTTTAATTTATGAACATTATTTAAATAATGTAGGGATTCCATAATAGTAAAAACCTGCTTATCCATATGATTATTTAGGTTGATGTTACTTAAAGCAGCAAACTATTTCTTTGCTATAGCATGCCCTGTGACAGCTCTTAAGCACCAGTCAGGTCTTGGCTCATACAAGGTTAATGTAACAATGTGACTTTGTTATATCCCTTCCAGCAGCAGAGTCCTTACCATCGTAATTTTTCCTCCTCTGCCAACTGTAATACCAGAGTTCCTGAACCCAGAGTCAATAGCCACTGAGTGCTGCAGAAAAAATAAATGCTTAAACAGGTTTTGTACATTTTCACAGCAAAAAATATTTATGGATGGGTTGCAATGCAACGTAAAATCTCGATTTTGCAAAAAAACTTATGCAAACCATCTACCCAGACTTATTAAAATACTTTTTAAGATCAAACCCACAAATGGTGGTGGGGGTTCTGAGTCCCACGGTGGATCCTGATTGTCTGAATCCACCAGTGCAGAAGGGAGGTAATATCCCTCTAGGAAGTGAACTATTTTATCCCAGAACTTCACATCACAGACAGCCGTGCCACTCATTTACAGCTCCGAGTGCACTGCACTCCACACGAGCTCCTCAGCGCTAACGACAAAGCAAGCACAGCACACGCTGCTCCCTGCGGCTGTACTGAACAGCAGAAGGCAAAGGCATCATTCAATGCACTGGAGATGGAGCCAGATGGCCTGGCTGGTAGCACAGTACCATCTAAAATCCACCCCTTTCAGCCAGTGACAGCAGCCCAGGCCCCTCAGGTAGTGTGTCAGGCCGCAGTCTGCTTCAGCTCCAAGGCTGAATTGCAGGTGAGTCATTTTTCTTTCTAAGTACAGTAAAACCCTCACCAAGTTTAAAGCTGTGTTTTTTTCATCAGCTTACTTTACCACCCTAATTAATAAACACATAGAACACCTGGGACTGTGTCTAAGTGCAACTACCTACCCAGGAGCCAATAGTTTTATTTTTACAGACAGGAATGTAACAGAACAACAATGCCAGATTATATTTGATGTGGTTTTACCAGCAGCTGTGCATCCTGCAGTTCCCGACACAGCACGTGAAGAACAAATGGTTCAAACTTGAACACAACATCACCAGTGGCTTTCTCTAGTGCTGTCATCTGGAAAATATTTATATAAAATTACCAAAATATTTACATAAAAATCAGAGTATTTCCTCTCGTAAGAGTTAACAACACCCCACTACATCCTCCTTGGCCTAAAATTTTCTGACAGAAATTTTAGTAAGCTTTGCTTTGCTGGAACAAATACTAATGAAAACAAATATTCTGGAGGAGACTTTCCTGCATGTGTGAGAATGTATATGTATGGTAAAGTGAACTACAAATTGAGAAAATGTTGACCTTCCAACTGCTTCTTTTGTGGGACAAAGCAATATATGCAAAGCATGCATTATTTTGAAAGCATACTAAAAATTAAAAACCATGCACTACAGACCTTTTTAATTTCAGAGGATTTATTGATACTAAATTAACAATGCAGTATAAGAGATTCCCCATTACACCACTTTCAGATGTCTGTCTGCCAGTTCAGCGAGCAGGGCTCCAGAGTTTTTTAACTCAAGAGTTTTAAATATGACTCCACACAGTGAGAATTTACACAAGTTTCTGGAATATCAGCTGCATTTATAACTATGCAGAGAATTTGACACTGAGTTTAAAAGCATTCTCTTAAAACGGGTCTGAATAATTTATTAAGCAACACATCTAAGGAAATGTTAATTTTGAGAGTAGAATATCAATTCATGTCAGTAGCAGGAATAAAAGCCCTCTGACACGATGTGTTTTCCACGACACCAGGAGCATGTCCATGAATGTCCATAAAGGCTGTGTCACACTGTGCCCTTACCACATCGCCTTTGACACACGGGTCGTGTGTTACCAGGAGCCACGTGCAGTTCTTCTTCTGGATCCCCGTGCCGTCCGTGTCCTAGTGGCGGACAGAAACCATTGAACCGGCTCCGCAGCTCGTTGAGGTTTGACCTGGTGCTGCTACAAAAACGGTCCTTGGAAATAACGAGCGTCCCCTTGAAGCACCAGCCCATTCCCACCGCGACCGACCCGTGCTGTCCGTGTGCTCAGCCCGGCTGCGCCGCGGGGCTGGGCTCCGGCATTGGCGGGTTGGTGCTCCCGCCACCGACTGAAGAGCTGGGGTACGGACAGGGAAGCACCGGGAACAGCGGCAGCTCCAGGACCTCGGTCCCGTGCCAGCAAAATCCGCGGGAGGGGCAGAACCCCCACCCCGGCATCCCGGCAACCATCCCCCAGGCTTCCCCTCCCGAGTTACCGGGCCCTCAGTCACGATGTCCCTCCCGAACCCAGACCCGGTCCCGGTCCCGGATCCACCGTCACGATGTCCCTCCCGGTCCCGGTCCCGGACCCACCGTCACGATGTCCCCCCCGGTCCCGGTCCCGGACCCACCGTCACGATGTCCCTCCCGGTCCCGGTCCCGGACCCACCGTCACGATGTCCCCCCCGGTCCCGGTCCCGGACCCACCGTCACGATGTCCCTCCCGGTCCCGGTCCCGGACCCACCGTCACGATGTCCCCCCCGGTCCCGGTCCCGGACCCACCGTCACGATGTCCCTCCCGGTCCCGGTCCCGGACCCACCGTCACGATGTCCCCCCCGGTCCCGGTCCCGGACCCACCGTCACGATGTCCCTCCCGGTCCCGGTCCCGGACNCCTGGCGGTGCGGGCGTGTTTATGGGCGGGGCCTGACAGCCAGGTGTGTTAGTGGGCGGTGCCTGACGGCGCAGGTGTATTTATGGCGGTGCCTGAGGGCGCAGGTGTATTTATGGGCGGGGCCAGGCGGTGAAATGGTGTCACGGAGCGTGGCTCGCTGGCCGTGGAGCTTAGGCTGCCTTTCCCGTCCTCCTCGTGCCCGGGATCGCGGAGGGTGCTCCGAGCAGGGAGCTCCAGAGCAGCTCAGGGCCTTCCCTTGCCCCCGCTCCCTCGCCTCCCTCTGGTTCGGTTCATTATCATAGCACTTTGGCTCCGCGGCGTGTGCCCTATGTCCGCAGGGCACCTCGTGGTGGCTCAGGCTCCCCGTGACCTGAGCGGGGAGCAGGGATTTCATTGTTTCTTTTACCAGATCCTCTGGCCGTCATGGCAGCTACCAGGAATGTGATGAGAGCCGTCCGAGTGTTTGAATTTGGTGGCCCTGAAGTGCTTAAACTCCAGTCAGATGTGTTAGTTCCTGTTCCAAAAGAAAACCAGGTATATGTGAGCTCTGTGAAGGGAAATAGTGATAATGAATGTTAACAACTGCCTGCGCAAGACAGAATGAGGGATACAGCCCAGAAACCTACACACAGAGTACATTAGTTTTGATCAGTGTGTTCATGCTACTTGAGATATCATGCTTAAAAAATGTGTGCTCTTTACTCTGCAGTGGGCTATATATTCCACATCAAGATTTTCCTGAAATTAGCTTCAGTTTGACACTGGTTTGTAACCGAGGCTGGCTGAGAATTCAGTAAAAATGCTACAATGTCGTGCTGTGAGTTCACCGGCTAAATCTTTTTAGTTATTGCTTAAGAAGTGTCTTCTATTTTAGGTGTTAATTAAAGTCCATGCCTGTGGGGTAAATCCTGTTGAGACATATATTCGTTCTGGAACTTATGCCAGGAAACCAGCTTTACCCTACACCCCTGGCTCGGATGTGGCTGGGGTGATTGAGAGTGTTGGGGAACATGTGACTGCATTCAAGGTATTTACACACTGGGGTGTAATTCTCTCGTTCCATGGGTCCTCTTTGGCTGATTGCTGTGCTACTGTACCTGGCTTTGTTGTTTATAATCATGTGATCTGTTCAAGGGGGGAATCCCCTTCATGGATTCCTAAAAGCACATGGGGGGTCCCGTTGGCAAACCAATCTGCTGGTGGGACTGTGAGGAATGCTCTGCTCTCCTCAAGTTCAGAGGTCTCAGAAGAGGCACTGTCTGCTTAAAGCAGTGATTTCTGGTGTACAAAAGTTGAGGTTCGGAGCTATTTTCCTGGCATTGCAGAAAAAGTTGAGGTTGGATGTTTCTAGCTGGAAGTTTTAATTTCAGGCACAACTGAAAATTTTTCTGTAAAGTATTTGAGAAATGGAAATTGCTTACATTTAAAGCTCCATAAATTCTGTTATTTGTTGCTAAAACTGTTCAAATACTATATTACTCCTGTCTAGTAATTTTACTTGAATTTTTTAGTGGAAAAGGAGAAGGCAAATATTGATTTGCTAAAAGATATCTAACATCAATTTAGTTTTTAAATTGATTCTCCCATTTAAGTCATTGGTCACATTATACACTTGGTCCCAAACAAGCATAAAAATTGTAGGTAAATTTGGGCTGGAATTTCCTGTTTTGGAATTTATGTAACAATTCTGGGAGACCTGAGAGATTGGATTATCAAGAGAAAAGAATCATATTTGTTCATATTTTCTTAGCAGTTTGCTGTTTCTGCTATGTGTGGCATTTTGCTTCCTCTGACAATTGTGATGCTCTTGGCTTGAATGAGAGAGATGTGTTTTAGGGTATATTAAGAGGATACATATTTCCACATTTAAATAATTTAGAAATGTTTCTTTTGTGTTTGTAAAAGCTTTTGAGGTTTTGCATTTGGAATCTGTGGATGGAATTTCTAACTTCAGTCCAAGTTCATTAAGGTTCATATTAATGAGGCAGTAGGTTTATGTGTTACACTGCAGGGTGGGGTTATAATTATGATACTTAGATTTAGGTATAAGAAATTAAAAGGTTTGTGTCACATGGATGGTATGTATCAGTATTTATAAAAATTTCTTTGACAAATATAACTGGTTGTTTTTGATAGGAGAGCTGTTAACAACAGCCTAAACCTCTGTAAATTTCTTCTTAACATTTATTAAGGAAACAGTAAGGGAAATTACTGATTTCTCTGTGTTCTCTCCCTCCATTCTAGAAAGGTGACAGAGTTTTCACCCTTGAAACGCTTTCTGGAGGATATGCAGAGTATGCAGTTGCTGCAGCCAACAGAGTGTTTCCTTTGTCAGACAAACTGGACTTCAGGCAGGGAGCAGCGATTGGAGTGCCCTACTTCACTGCCTACCGGGCCCTTTTCCAGAAGTAAGGCACCAAATCCATGTTTGTGCACTTTAATCTTTGGTATTTGCAATACCAAAGTTCATATTTTCACTGTCCTGTAAAAGGGGGAGGTTGATGTGTAGGAAATGTTTAAAAATGTTACACTGATGGAATTGTCAGATAATTGTTACCTAGAAGCTTGTGACTGTGTTTTCCTGTTAAGCCTTTTTTCTTTAGAGAACCTACCTGGAAAGGCTTCATGGAACAAAATGTGTGGCTCCCTTCCAGTACTCCCTGGTATTTTGGCTGGAGAAGAAAAAGAGCAACAGTTATAATTTCCTCAGTAAGCAGACAGGTCCTGTGGAGCAGAGCCACTGCTTTCCTGTGACAGGCCAAAGTCCTGAACCAGCCTCAGCACCAGGCTCTCACTGACTGCTGGCTGCATGTTGCTTCAAGTCATCAGTCACAAGATTTATTTTGTCTCCTTGTTCTCCCAAAAAGGCTTATGATATCTGTTTAGCCATAAATTGGAATATAATTGGAACATAAATTGGAAACAATTCTGTGTGAACAATGAGATTGGATGGCTGCAATCACAGTGCCAATATTTCTTGTGCTCTTCACTTAGAGGCTGTGCCAAAGCAGGGGAAAGCGTGCTGGTTCATGGTGCCAGTGGGGGTGTAAGTATTCCAAGGAGGCAAGTGGAGAGAACTGCTCCCTGTCCTTGCATCTGCTTCTTCCTGGGGTGTGAGTTATGGTCTTATTTGCATCAATAGATTAGCAGATTGAGGTTTTTATTTCAGATACTCTAGGATAGACTTCCTTACAACAAACCCTGTTATTCCCAATAACTGTGAGTTACTGGGAATAACATGAGTGCTGGTGTGAAACCCCCAGGTAGAGGATCACACACGGAACAGGTGTTTGCTGCATGTGGAAGTTGGTCTGGAAGTTTTATCACTGAGAGCAGAAAGCTCTAATTTTCTGATATGTACAAGTTGTTCCCAGTCCTCTGAGAAAAAGTCACTGGTTCAGAGTGACTGTGCATTTCTGGGATGTTTTTATCCATGAGCCAACAGCTGGCTGCACAAGGAAAAGTACTGGAGTATATAAACCTACATGAAATTGCACTTCTAGTTTTCTTTGGGTTTTCATGACAAACTTAATTTAGATGTCTATGACACAACATTCTAGTTATCTCCCACACTCTGCACTTGCTCAGTTTCTGGTGGTGCACCAAACAACTGCTGTGAACAGGCCATGTGTCCTTAGTTATTTGTTAGACAACAAAAAGATTAATTCATCTCTTATTCTGAGATACTAGAATGTCATTTAGCATCATAATTATTTTTTTAAATTTTTCATAAACTGAATGTAGTGCTTCGATTCTTATTGGAATGCAAAGCTGGTAGGAGACACTGAGAATTTACTTTCTAAAAGAGTAGTGTTAATAAAATTTGTACCTTTAGATTTTCTTAGCAGTGTATAATGCTGGTATTAATAGCAGGTGATTCTGTGAAGAGAATTTGCTTGGATTTGTATTTAAAAAATATGTCCCAGCTTTGACAGATACTCAGCATTCTACATCAATGTATGTCAAATGCTGATAGCTATTAAAAAACCTCAAAAATTACCATGCCTCTGTAAATGTCTTTTCTTTTTTAGAGTATTTGGCTTTCTTTAAGATTCAAATTGTTGGCTAAAAACCCCATTATCAGACTAGCTTTTTAAATGGGGATGTTCCAAGTTGCTAGTAGAATATTTAAAATTCTAAGAAAGAGGTAAAATAATTTTGTATCTTGGTTTTTTCCTCCCCTCAGGTGGGACTAGCAGCATGTCAGATTGCCAGAGCTTGTGGTTTGAAGGTTTTGGGTACAGCAGGAACTGAGGAGGGCATGAATGTGATCCTGAGAAATGGTGCTCACCAAGCCTTTAATCACAGAGACCCAAATTACATTGAGAGAATTAAGGTAGGCATGTGTCTGGACTCAAGAATGCAGGTTGTGTGTTCTTAACAAAATGTGAACAGTTGTTTGCAGAAGACTTTAAAGCAGATTTATGTAGGAGCCATAGTGTACTGCCTTTTTCATTTCTACACAAGGAAAATCTTTCTCAGGCTGCAAGAGCTGAGCTTTTCTCACAGGCAGTGGAATTTAGAACTTCTTACATCCAGCAAATTCCAGTGTGGGAACACAACATAGGTTAGCACAGCAAAATGTGCTACAATTCAGCTTGTTGTCTGTCAGCTGCAGTACAAAGGTCATATTGAAAATTTAAACAATAAGCTGTAGAGTGGATACTTTCTGTAGTGTTTAAAATAAATGGTGGTACCCAAGGACTAAGATAACATCCTGTGTCCTCTACAGGCGTGCACAGGGCCAGGGGGAGTGGATATCATCATAGAGATGCTCTCCAATGTCAACCTGGATGCTGACCTGCAGCTGCTGTCCTGTGCAGGGAGGGTGGCAGTGAGTGTCTGTGTCCTGTGCAGGGAGGGTGGCAGTGAGTGTCTGTGTCCTGTGCAGGGAGGGTGGCAGTGAGTGTCTGTGTCCTGTGCAGGGAGGGTGGCAGTGAGTGTCTGTGTCCTGTGCAGGGAGGGTGGCAGTGAGTGTCTGTGTCCTGTGCAGGGAGGGTGGCAGTGAGTGTCTGTGTCCTGTGCAGGGAGGGTGGCAGTGAGTGTCTGTGTCCTGTGCAGGGAGGGTGGCAGTGAGTGTCTGTGTCCTGTGCAGGGAGGGTGGCAGTGAGTGTCTGTGTCCTGTGCAGGGAGGGTGGCAGTGAGTGTCTGTGTCCTGTGCAGGGAGGGTGGCAGTGAGTGTCTGTGTCCTGTGCAGGGAGGGTGGCAGTGAGTGTCTGTGTCCTGTGCAGGGAGGGTGGCAGTGAGTGTCTGTGTCCTGTGCAGGGAGGGTGGCAGTGAGTGTCTGTGTCCTGTGCAGGGAGGGTGGCAGTGAGTGTCTGTGTCCTGTGCAGGGAGGGTGGCAGTGAGTGTCTGTGTCCTGTGCAGGGAGGGTGGCAGTGAGTGTCTGTGTCCTGTGCAGGGAGGGTGGCAGTGAGTGTCTGTGTCCTGTGCAGGGAGGGTGGCAGTGAGTGTCTGTGTCCTGTGCAGGGAGGGTGGCAGTGAGTGTCTGTGTCCTGTGCAGGGAGGGTGGCAGTGAGTGTCTGTGTCCTGTGCAGGGAGGGTGGCAGTGAGTGTCTGTGTCCTGTGCAGGGAGGGTGGCAGTGAGTGTCTGTGTCCTGTGCAGGGAGGGTGGCAGTGAGTGTCTGTGTCCTGTGCAGGGAGGGTGGCAGTGAGTGTCTGTGTCCTGTGCAGGGAGGGTGGCAGTGAGTGTCTGTGTCCTGTGCAGGGAGGGTGGCAGTGAGTGTCTGTGTCCTGTGCAGGGAGGGTGGCAGTGAGTGTCTGTGTCCTGTGCAGGGAGGGTGGCAGTGAGTGTCTGTGTCCTGTGCAGGGAGGGTGGCAGTGAGTGTCTGTGTCCTGTGCAGGGAGGNTTGTCAAGGAGGGTGGCAATGAGTGGCTGTTGTCCTGTGCAGGGAGGGTGGCAGTGAGTGTCTGTGTCCTGTGCAGGGAGGGTGGCAGTGAGTGTCTGTGTCCTGTGCAGGGAGGGTGGCAGTGGGTGTCTCTGTCCCTGAACAGGGAGGGTGGCAGTGGGTGTCTGTCCCTGAGCAGGAGGGTGGTGATGGGTGCTTTTGCTACTGATTTTGTGCATTCAGCATCACACTGAACAGCTCTGACTCGATGCTCTGGGCTCCTTTGGGCAGGTTGTGGGCTGCAGGGGACGCATCGAGATAAACCCAAGAGACACAATGAGCAAAGAGTCCAGCATAATTGGAGTGAGTCTGTTTCTTGCAACTGAGGTAAGAAACATTGCTATTTTAATTATTCTTTATTGGCTTGTTCCAGCACCCCTCTATTTACAGTTAAAATTATTTGTAGGAATGAAAGAATAATTTCACTGTAACAAACTTGTTAGTTCGTTCCTTTATGTTTTGATTCAATCTCAGGATATCATAAAATACTTTCACGTTGTGGAATTTGCTTTAATTCTTGCATAAATTGTCAATACTATTCTAAAATTCAAAGACCTTGTCATAAACACTATGTTTGTTATATGCAGGAGGAAAGGCATGAATGTGCCACAGCAGTCCTTGATGGCATTGAAGCTGGCTGGCTGAAACCTGTTGTGGGCTTGGAATATCCCCTGGAGAAAGTAGCCAAGGCTCATGAAGACATAATTTGCAGCAGTGGTGCTCGAGGGAAGATGGTGCTACTTCTATAAAGGAGCACCTTTTCCCATTTATTTTGTAGCTGTTCTAACTGCACCTTTGCTTACATGGTTCACTGAATGTATGTTATAAACATACCTTTGATCATGTTTGACAGTAGCAGAAAATGCTCACTTAGATGAATTAGTTAACATTTCTTTTTGTAATGAGCAGAGTTGCATTTACTCTACAGTAATTTTGGTAGCTTTTTTGATTGATGTGGAAATAATAAATTTTCTCTGCTGGTTTGTGCTGCAGGAGATGGTAGGGTTTGGTATGGTCCATGTGAAGGCAGAATGAGACCACTGTAGGTAGCACAGAATGAAGATGCTTTTTACAGATACACAAAATTAAATAACTCACTATGTGTGTTAATTAGAACTGTAAATTCTTTTAGCCACAAAATTTGTACTCAAATTTTGTCACATAATTTAGTTGAAATAAAAGCTTTTACTGACAAAATGGTTCACATTCCAGCTCAAGAGACGGGCAGACTCTATTAAACATGGATTGTTTGGAGCAGAGGCAGTTCTGCTTGTCTGTGCCTCTAAGGCTGAGGTGACAGTGTCCTGGCTCATCCATAGGGACTGTCACTCTGGAGCTGCATGTTGGGATTTGCCTCTTTGGAACTGGTGATCGTGACTGAAGCAGCTGATTCCTGGATGGTAAATGGCTGGTTGTGAAGATTTCAGTTCTTACATGACCTTTTTTAAAGTCTCCTGGAGCCCTGTCTGCATGGGGAGTGGAGGCTGCATGGCTTTTGTGGCACGGGAGTTCCCGTGAAATTCCTGAGCTCCATCCACTGAAGTGGGCAGGGCACAGCCTCAGCACTTGTGTGCAGGGGTCTGTGTGGGGTCACTGCCATTACACCAGGGTCATTTCATTGTGTCTTGTTCTCATAAACCTTAAATCCACTGCACAACAGATGGTGTTGCCAGGAAAAATGATGGGATGTTTGTAGAGTTTATGGCTTCAATTTAGTGTTTCAGTGAGTGGTTTCAGAAAGCTGCTTGGGGAGAGAAGGATGAGGCCAGCTCAGCTGTGGGAAGTCAGGAAGCCTGTCTGCCAAGGTGCAGTGGAGTCCTTCCTCCCTCCAGGCTGCCCCAGGGGAATGAAGCTGATTTCCTTGTTTGTAGCACTTCCCACCGGAGTAGAGAGCTGTGTTTTTTATGTGAAGATTTAAGTGACTCACCTGGTGTAAGTGATGTGTGTAGGTGGTTTCTCAGCTGATTATCCAGATGAAAGGTGCTGACTGTTCCTGTTTTCTCAAGCAGAATGTGGCCTGAGCAGTGGTGACATGTTGGGAACCTGCTATTTCTCTTGACCATGCTGTTAGAGAAAGTCAAACATCTCTTAATATCAAAGTACTAAACAGAGGTTAAAAGTAACGGTTAACAATGGATATGATTGTGTAGATGATGTGCGTATCAAAGCACATACCTTTTCTCTATATTCTGTGTTCAAATATTAAATTATTTTAAATTCAGCCTTAATTTAATAGGGGTCTGTGACATGAATGAGAGGCTGATGGTTTGCAGTGGCTCCTTTCTTGCTTAGTGCTGCCACTAACAGGCTCTTGTATTGTGGATGATTTTTAGAGGAGAAATTCAGGGCAAGTCTGTTCCGTCCTCACCGTTGCTGTCTCAAGGGCCGTGCTGTAATGGAGTTTGTCACCAGAAGGTGTCAGAGCAGTTCTGTGGTACCACATTGTCGCTGCTCTCTGCCAGCTGACCTGGCGGAATGGCACAGCAGGACTGGGACTGCCTTGTTGGGAATAGCATATAACGTTTATTCTTCTGTCAATTTCCAACGCATTGTATAAATGGAAGGATTTTTTAATTTGTGAGAAGTAGTGTGAATAGAATGAATGAGGTAGGACTGAGGTGTGTCTGATTTGTGCAAGCCACCCATCTAGAGAATCTGTCATCCTGGAGAGTCCTTGGCTCAACTCTCTTTTTGGGACATGCTGCCCCTTGGCAGTGCAGAGAAGGATGGAGGAAGAGATGGGGGCCACAGACCATTGAATTTGGCAGAATAATTCTCTCAGTTTGTTAAGAATCTTCTCCTGATTTGACTGGATGCGATTTTAGAGGCAGTGGTTCCCAGTTGCAGCCTGCTTGGTGCTACTGTGGGTGATTGGAAGGGTTGAACAGGCTCTTGTATTTGTGCTGCCTTTGGCATCTGCAGGAGAGGTTTTGGGGCTCAAGGTGAGGAGTTGTGTACAATGGGAGGAAAAACTGGAAATTCTGGAAATTCTGTTGTTCTATGTGAAAAGAGTGGATTGTTCTGAAAAGCAGCTGCTCTTGGTTAATCTCATTGTGCCCCAAATAAATGCTGCCTACATTTTCTAGTCATTAGAAGTGTAATTGCCTCTCTGTTGTAATTGTCCTGTGTCTGTTCCTGACTTCTTCCTGTGCTGCAGGATGATACAATAAGTTAGTTAGAGACTTTAATTACAGAGTTGGGAAGATAAAATATCAAGAGAATATTGATGTCCTTAATAATTGCTCCCTTTACAGAATGCAGATCGATATTGAGTGTGGGTGAATAATGCCACAGAAAACTTGAGGATGGTGAAGTCTAACATTCTGGAAGAGATACATCAGGAGGGAAGGTTGTCCCTGCTCTCCCTCACTGCAGGGATCTCTGCTCAGATCAGTCACTCTGTGGCCCCTGAAAGCATCCTGTGAGTTTGTATTTCAGCTGGGACTCACAAGAACTGCAGGAAGAAGGGAAAAACGAGCACAGAGGGGTGGTTGTAACTCCTTTATTTCAGTAAATAAAATGCCAATGCACACTTTGATGCTTCCTGTCATCTGGGCTGAGAGATGGAAATCAGGATTGATATTGGATGTGCATCCTGCCACCTCATGATATATTTTAAGTTCCTTGGTCTGTGTTGTATGAAAATGCCTTCTCCATACTTCTATTTTTAACTTTTATTTTAATTACTTTCCTTCTTATATTTGCCCCCCGCTTTTTGCTGCAGCACCAGTGTCCCGCAGCCCCACGCCAGCCCCACCCAGCTGGAGTCTCGTGGCCAGTTCTGGGCTCCTCAGTACAAGAAAGACAAGGACTGCTGAGGATCCAGCAGAGAGTCGAGAAGGTGATGAGGTGTGCTGCATCTGAAACATCTCTCTAACGCCGAGAGACTGACCAAGCTGGGCGTGGTGAGGGTGGAAAAGAGAAAACTGAGCGGGGATCTCACCAATCCAAACAAATATTTCCGAGGGCTGTCAGAGAATGGTGCCAGGCTCTGTTCCGTGGTGCCCAGCGGCAGGATGAGGAGCAATGGCCATGAGCTAAAACACAAGAGGTTCTATGCAAGATGACGAAGAACTTCTTTCCCTGGAGGGTGGCAGACCTCTGAAAGAGCTGCCTGGGGCGGGGGTGGAGTTTTCCCCTCTGGAGGCATTCCAAACCCAGCTATATGCGTTCCTGTGTCACCTGTTCTAGGTGACCCTGCCTTGGCAGGGGCTTGGGCTGGGACTCTCCGGAGGTCCCTTCCAACCCCGACAATTCTGAGGTTCTGTGATTCTGTGTCGCCGAGGGGCGGCGGGCGGAGCACCGTCCCCCACCCGTCGCTCCCTCCCTCCCTCTCATGTGTCTCTCCTCCCTTCCTCCGTCCGTGCGTCCATCCGTCCTTGCCTCCCTCCCGCCGTCTCCTGGCGACGCCCGGGACGCGNCCCCACCTTCCCCCAGACACCCCCGGGACCCGCCCGGCTGCGGGGAACGGCCCGGGACCCCGAGCTCTCCCGGTCGGGTAAGGCCTTCCCCGCGCAGGGGTGATGGAGCCGCGGGGACGGCGGCTGCCGGCCACAGGTGATCCCCTGCTTACCTGCCTTGGGACCTGCGGGCTCGAGTTCAGAGAATCTGGACTTCCCCGAGCTGATGTCACAGAGAAACAGCGAGGAACAGAGAATCTCTGCAGGTCTCTGTGACAAAATGTGGCACATCCTGGTACAGTGGGCAATGAGCTAAGGAAGCCGTGGTAGAACTTGCTCCCGGGCCACGCAAGTAAATCAGTCGCAGAACAATCCTTTGGCTCCCAGATCCGTGTCTGGTTGTGAGGCTTTAAGCTTTCCTCTGGGGGGGGGATGGCAGATGGGTAGAGCAAAGGCACCATGACTCTGCCAATTAATAACTGAAGCTTTGGTGCTCTCTCACATCATTTATTTGGTGATCGCTGATTTAATTGCACAGTGAAATATTAACTGTGAAGATTTGCTTTACAAAACACATAGGATGCCTGCTGTGGCTTTGTCTTGATATCCTTCTAAATGACTGAGAGTGGTCTTAAAATTTACCATGGTATATAGCTCTGTCTCTGAGTATAGTGCTTTGGGTAAGCTGCCACCTGACAACAAATACACTCTCAGTAAATAATAGTGTCAATGATCACAGAAACCTAAATAACCTCAAATATAAAATTACTGACCTTAGAGTGACATGTTGTCACTGGCTGCAATGCCAGAGAAACAAACATGACACTCATCTTGAGAAGAGCTTCAGATGTACTCCAGGAATCTACAGATCAGTCAGTTTAGGTTCTGTACCAGCAAAACTGTCTGCTATTCAAATAAAACCCCAGCATTTTTAGAGAGAAGAATGAACAGGATAAATGGGCAGAGGAAAAGGAGTCCCAGGAAAACCCAGAAAAGGGATGTGATTACTGTGACACAATAATGCGTTTTTCACAGTTTGCTGTGTTTTTTTCCTAACATGGATTTTGTCAGTTCTGCACTTCTGCCTGTTGCAGAGGTTTTCAAGTTGATGTTTGTGTAGGCAGCACAGACCCCAGTGGGCCCGGTGAGCTTGAATCCTTTCCAATGATTTAATGGGTTTTGATTCAGGCCCAACACATTTCCTTATTTCCTCTAATAACCTTTAGGACTTTGAATTTATTTCAACATTTTTGAGGGCCAGCCTGTTCATAATTTAAATGAGAAAATATGTGTTTTGAGACTTCAGTGAAACAGAAATGGCCACATTGCTGTGTTCAGGTGGGAGTTGCATTTTAGCTAGTTATAGGATATCTTTATCTAACTAGTTTTGACTAGTCCAGGATATCTTAGATGTAAGTGAATGAAAAGGGGGTGGATTGAATTTCTTTGCCTCAACATGCCATTGCCAAGTGATACCATAAATGAGCACTTAGCAAAATTGGTGGAATCTGATGGTTTCAAATGCAAACTCTGGATAAAAGAAGTAGCACAGAACAGTTGCTATCATAGCAGTGTTTAACCAACAGGCATAAAATGCTAACCTACATTGTTTGTTTAAAGTTTAATTTATTGTTGGCAGCTACCTTTGAGGTTATTGTGAAACCCCACATAAAACTCCTGTAAATCCATGATCTCTTTACTTTAAAAAAAATTGTCCTTTCTTGCCTTGAATATGCTTTTGTGTGTGGCAGATCAGCATAACAATAGACATATAACTGAATTATCCAGTCGAAAGGGATGTAATAGAGGCACAGTGCATTTAAATCTACAGCCAGAGAAAACAAAAGAGATCAGTCTTTTGTAACTAAAGCACATCCAGCCCAGAGGTCAGGCTGAACATATTATGCAACATGTACCTGAGTGTGTAAACTGTACAAATGTGAAAGGATTTAGAGTATTACAAACTGCATCCCACTGTCACTGACTTCTCTATTTGTCCTGTTTTCCAGAGGGTTGTGCTAGGAATAGTTGAAAAATATAACTGCTAATTATGGATGCTTTGGTTTTTGCATTCAACTTTGACATCTGAGGTTCAGTTTTGTGAAGCTCTGATCTTTGGTAACTGTGATGATTGTAGTGAGGCCCTGGCACAGGGTGCCCAGAGCAGCTGTGGGTACCCCTGGATCCCTGGGAGTGCCCAAGGGCAGGTTGGATGGGGCTTGGAGCAGCCTGGGGCAGTGGAAGGTGTCCCTGCCGTGGGAGGGCCCCTGGCAGAGGGGAGCTGTGTCTGTGCAGCTGGAACCCAGCTCCGCTGTCCTGCCGTGGTCAGGGCTGATCCCCCAGGAGCTGCTGTGGGAGCTGCTGCTGGAGGGGCTGTCAGGGCTGGCCTGTCGGTCCCTGGGTGGTGGCAGCTCTGTCCCACACTCAGCTCTCGGCCTTAGGGACAAGTCACGTGTTTCTGCTACGAATTTCTGAGACCACAAGATACTGCTTTTACATAATTTAATGGGCATTTATCTGACCAAATCCAAGATGATTTACTAAGGCAGCATTTTGTGTAGCAAACTGTTGGGTAGCTCTGTTTAACTTAAACTGTAATAGTTTGTCAGTCAAAGGGATTATAAACCTCTCCATTTTTAATTGCAGACTTCTTGAAACCTATAACAGTCTTACAGACAAACATCTGGTTGGATATTTCAACAATGCCAGGATAAGACGACATCTTCAGAAATCTGGACTGGTAAGACTGAAACATTTCCCTCAATTCTACATTCAATTCAGAATGGTTTTTGCTTTTTTCCCATATTTCCTTTTGCTCATTGGAGTTTCCCTCTACAAAGCGTTTCAGTTTGCAGATATACAGCATCATATTGATTCACTCAGGGTTTTTAGACTGTGAAATTTAAGCATCTTTGACTTGTTTAAATAGCTTCAGTGCTATTTTTCAAAAGCGTTTAATGGAAAGGATTTTGTAAAGGTGAAGATGCTGAACATTTTGTTAAAACCACTGGTGCACTCCTAGATGTGACCCTCTTTTACACAGGCAGGTACAGTAAGGAGCAAGTGCTTAATCCTTTCCATCCCTTTGGGCAGTGGCCTGTGAAGGGTAAGGCTGAGCCCATGGCTATTAGAAACGTGGCTGCTGCTCCTTCCATTTGGCTGGTGGAGCTCATGGGGCCAAAGATAATACAGTGCTGGAAGGTGAGTTCCAGCACCATGACAGGGGCAGAGCTGGAAACTAACCAGGAGGAGGAAGTGGTCTTCTGGGAGATTGTATTGTTTCAAAAGTCCTTTATTTCATCTCCTTTTCAGTAACATTGTATTTGTGTATGGCAGATCTCCAGGAGTGGGAGAATAATACCTGAGAAAGAATACCGCCTCAATGCCATGAGAAGGGACCACCAGGGACACGTCCTGGAGGGCTTGGCTGATGCCATATCTCATAAGATCCTTGACATGGAGGTATGCCCTCACTGAGGATGTGTGAGCCTTCTCAGGTGTCTCCTTGCTGACAGCCAGGGGCTGTACTGGACTGTTTTCCCTGTGAGCCCTCATGCTCCCCTGGAAGGCTCTGTCCTGCTGGGAAAAGGACAGTCTTCCTGCTTGATGTTCCCCACATGAAACCTCCATGGGGCCTCTCATTGTCAAGCCATGCATTGTTACAGCAGGCACTGTCCTGGCTTCCTTATTGCTCTTTGATAGCTCTCAGATCATGAGATGGTATTCACAGGGCTAGTTTGCTTAAAAAAGTCCTGATAGAAGCAAACCAGTTTGAACATGTTTATATATTTTGTCTGAGTACAAAATTTGGGCACATTCCTGGGGGATATCAGGAGTTGGTTCCCACAGCTTTACCAATTTTACCAGTGTTCAGTTGTTCCCTTGGCTGTGTGAATATATGCAGGTAAAATGCAAATGGATTCAAACCACAGCAGTTTTATTACAGGGCTCAGTGAGGGGAGTGGCCAGGGAGAAGGCATGGGACAAGCAGGACAGAAGGAAGAGTTCTTGCACACACTGATATCTCACAATGCTCAGTAATGGGATTTCTCTTCCTCTTGTATTGATAGCGCCATCATCAGCGGGAGGTAAAAAGGAGGCTGGAATATTCTGTGAGGAATGAGAGGATGCAGCCAGTCCAGGTAAGGCTTGAGCATTGCTGGGTGCTGATGGGACCTGGCAGTTTTGTCTGTGTTGAGTAATAACCATAAGGCTGACCAGTGATTCATTGAGACAAATGCTCTGTCTCTGACACGGAAAAGCACAAGAAACAGGCAAGTAGAGAATGATCCTGCCTCAGTTACATCTCCATCCTTTGTCCAGAAGTTCAGGAGCTTTCACTTATGCATTTAATTCCTTCTGAATCTAGTTATTCTTCTACTTCTGCAGTGTTCTTGGTTGGGTGACTTAATCATGAATTGCATGAAATGGTACCTCCTTGCATTTCTGTGTAGTAATAAATGTATGTGCTGTCTGATATGTCTGTTCAACTCTCCTTTGTTCTTGGTATGACAAAAGTTATTACATGTTCTCTTTTTCCCAGGCATCTGTGGTTTTGCATATGTTCTTCACATTCCTTCTCAGTTTTCCAAGCTGAAGGTCCTCAGTCTGAATTTTTCTTAGGTGAGCCATTCCAGGCTTCTCACTACTGTTTCTATTTTTTTTTTTTACCTTTTCTTGTTCTACTATTTCTGTTTTGAAACGGGGAACCATAACAGAATGAATAATTCAAGATATATTCTCCTCCTAGTAATTCTAGACCTCTCTGCTTTTGACTGCTGATGAGCACTGAGCTCATGTGTTTGGTTGTTTGCCTCTCCACAGGATTTGGGCAGAAATGGCATGTGAGTAATGAAAGGTTTTAGAAGTCTTCATTTAGGTGTCATGTAGGTTGAACTTGATTCTGTAGTTACAGTCATGGAAATCCCATAGAAGTCAATAGTTCTTCTCCCCATGCAATCACCTGAATTCATATGTGAAAAGTCATCCTCATTTTGTCAGAAACAGGCTCAGCATTTTATTTCTGTATTAGGAATCTGAATGCTTTGACAAGAGTGCCTTGAGAAGGTGTCTGCTTCATTGAGCAGCTGGTAAACGATGTCAGTTCTGTTAAACTGTAAATAATACATCTATAAGCAAGTCATGGAGTAAAGAGGAGAGGAGATTTTCCTGAAAGACGCTGGTCACTATGGAAATTGCAAAGGCATTTGCTGATGGACCTCCTGCGGTAGGAAGTCACCCCATGGAAGCAGCGATTTTGGCACCCTGTCAAGGGATCCTGGGCTTGGATAATTTTGGAACGTAAACCAGGAGTGCTTCCTTCAGTAAGATGCCCGCAGATACCTGATCTGTGTGTGCTGTGCTGGGGTGCAGGAGCCCAGCTGGAGCCAGCCGTGTAATTTAATTCTCACCTCATCCATTCAATGAATTCATCCCTGGTCTGAAAGGAAAGGAGAAAGGCAGATGGCTGAGCAAGGGAGGGTGAGAGACAGAGCTGTCTGTTTCCAGTGGGGCAGCCATCCCAGCATTGGGTTGGTGAGAAGAGAAGGTGGGGAGAGGATGCAGACACAGCAGGGAGGTGGCAGGTGCACCCAAATTCAAAAAAGAAAGAAACCTTCAAACAAACAGAATTGTGAGATACACAGAAACAGACATGAATTGAATCTGGCGGGTCAGCACCTGGAGAGAGCTGCAGGAAAATGAATCAGAGGTGGGGAGAAGTCTTTTTGCTTGTCCCTCACATTCTCCCATGATTTCCTTTCCTTCTTTAACCAGCTGTTCCATTAGGTCCAGGCCAGCTGATTGTCACAGCTGTCCAGTGAAAGACAGATGTAATGAGACAATCATTGCTTTTGGATTCAGTGCCTCAGAGACGTAAATTCCTTTTCTTTCAGTTGGAGCAAGTAAGATCACTGGAAGGAATCATCCACGTGCACTGCCCACATCCACCACTGGCTCCGAGGTACCATCATGAGCTCTGTCCTTTGGCGGCTGGAGAACAAGCTGGTTGCTCACAGTGGGTGAGTTTCACCAACTTCTCCTATCGTGGGCTATCATGGAAGCACAGACAGCAGGAGGTGTGCACATGGACCTTAGTACAGAGCATTCACTGCCTGGGTCATTCTGGATGAGGGCCTCATCCTTGATCACTTGAGGCTGATTTCCTGTTTGCCAAGTTCTGTTAAAGAGGAATCTCCAGAAGCCAGGAGATGCAGGAATGGCACATCAGGACCTAGAAAAAACCCAAAAAACTTTGGTCTCTGATAAATCTGCTTCAGTCTTTCCCTTTTAGCTGCCTCATGCAGTCAGGTAGGCCGGTATCACAGTGTTGAACATTGTCGGTGGACACAGGGGCTATAGAGAAGGTTACACACTTTGTAAAGCCCTGAAAATGGTGGGGGGTCTTTAAGAAAACAGAGTTGAAGGTGTGAAATCAGACTGGAGCTCATTTCAGAGGGCTGTGGTCTAGGAGCTCTGGCTTTTGCTCTTTGTTAACAGCAAAGAAGGAATGTTAATGTACTCTTGAAATATAATGGCACTAGAGCCGAAAGTCAAAGGTCAAATATCTAGCTTGGTTTCAACTGGTTCTCTATATAAATAATGATAATTGGTGCAGATTGAAGAGAAACTTTTGAATCCTGACTGACCTTCTCTTCATATAGAGGGCACCTGGACATGGAGGTCATTATTGTTGTGGACATTACCATCATCAGCACCAAAACAGGAATCCTGTCCTCTCTAAGGTGGTGAGTTAACCTCAGTGAAACAGGTATTAACAGTCTAATTTGGTGATCTGAAAGGTATACAAGGAAAACATGAAATAAAATAGTCAGAAAAAGGCTGAATATTGAACAAAAATAGGTAAGTTTTTGTTCTGCACTCTCTCTGGGTCCATGTGCTGAACTCCATAGCAAACTTCTACAGTTTCTATGAGTTCATTGTGTTTGTTCCAAGGCTGTGTCATGAGGAGACAGTAGAAAACCTTGTATTTATGGCCAAGAGTTGTTTTGGACGGTCAGTTAGAGGTGCCTAAAGGGGTCTGGCTCTTTGGAGGCAGACTAGAAAATGCCATGTCCTGTAGGTACCTGAAATCACTCATCACTTCCAGATATCTTCATCAGTGCTGTTATTTTTCTTTGTGGTGCTGCTCTGCACTGGAATATATACACTGAGATTTTGCCACTGTTTTATTTCTCCTTTTCTAGAGTTCCTTGCGACCAAATACAGCTCCAGGAAATATGCAGCAGCCCCCTCACCTCCAGCCCCTTCACGGCTGGGCTGCAGCAAGGTCTGTACCAAAGGCTTCCAAACAGAAGTGCCATGCACTGGAACATGATCAGCAGTTTGCCTGTGGGGTGAGGCTGTACTTGATTCTGAAAATAATGTCATTTTGGGGACAGTTTAGTAATATTGTTTAAGTACTGTAGTTCCCAGAACTGTATACAACAGGGAACATCCCTTTCAAATGGCATCAACTTTTATTTAAACTGTACTTTTTCACTTCCCCTCAATTTTCAAGACACTGTCTTACTGGTCTAATGCCTAGTTCTTGACCACAGTGAGTAAAAGTGTGGTGACTTACCTTTTATAGTATAAAATCACACTAGGGGGCTGGGAGAATGTGAGTCAAACATGGTCTTGATATATTTGCAGTTATTGTCAAGTGATATTTTGACTTGTCTTCTGTTCTGGAAAAACATAATGTAATTGGTTTTGTGATATGCATTCCATGGGGTGAGAGGGTTTTGGAGTGGGACTGTGATCTGCTACCACTGCTGGCAGACACTGTAAATAGCTCCCTTCTGATCTCTGTTTGCTGTGTATCAGGATGGTCATGATTCTTTCTCCAAGAATTTGCTGGTTGGTCCTCTTTATGTCTACTCCAATGATGGGTGATTTAATGGTTTCTTTAGTGCTCACGACTGACAAAACAGCTACATCAGATGTCAGTTCTGAGAACATGATGCAAAACTCAAAGCCACAGAACTTGTTCTCTAGTGATGTCTTACTCCTAAGGGCCGTGGTCCATCTCATTCTGCAATAGGACTAAATCTCTATTCAGAGGAAGAAGCAGCATTTTGAAGCCCATCTTGTATAACTGCTGGCAAGTGATGTTTCCGTAGGACGAGTGGCTGCTGTGGGGCTGTGCTCTCCAGCTGCACGGGAGCAGCGGTGCTGCAGGGCTATGCAGGGCTCTGAGATGAGACCTCGCTGGGGCTGGAACCAGGGCTTGCTGTGCAGGGCTGTCTGTGTCTCTGAGGGTGACATTTTCAAGCGATATGAATGTTGCCTTGCAAATTAAAAGAAAGGGATTTAGCCCAGAAATATTTTAACGAGCAGAATTTCAGGCCCTGAGTTCAGGAGCCGTTTCAGAAGGGTGCACGCTGCTCAATGTACCAAGAAGTCAGACCGTGGCCAGTTCCATAGGCTGGGGAGTTGTTTTTGCAAAAGCTGTGCCACTTGGTTAAAATGTTTTTTTCCCAGGGGGACAGGACTGAGCTGAGGCTCCTGAACTCGGGGNCGGCCCGAGCCCTCGGCAGCCAAGCGCTTCTACCCCACCACGGGCTTCAACGAGCAAGTCTTGATCAGGGTAAGCGGTCCCTGTCCGTGTACAGGTGTGTTACATTCCTCACCGCTGTGTTTGCCTCGTGCTGAAAAGATGTGCGTACCTAGTTTGCAGAAATGCATAAAAAGAAAATGTATAACTATTAAAATATATAACTGTTATGCAGGTCTCTGTAAATGAAAACATTTGGTGGTTTTTTATCAGCTGGGGAGAAAAAAGGTGCTGAACAACAACCTATAGCACCTGTTATTCAAAGCCTTCCACTTCAGTCAATCTGATCCTATCTCTGGCACTGGAATCTCAGGGGTTTGTGAAATGCCTTGAGAGTATGAACATTGCATAAGTTACACTGTCTCCAGCCAGTTTTAACTCCTGTAAATAAAGTTGTAGGAACCCAGGACTGGGCAGGATTATATGTGTCCTTAAACCTGGTCCCTGCAATTTAGAGCTATTCAATGCATTGGGTTTTTAGTTGGAAATATATTCCAGACCCTCTGCATGTTACACACACTTCCCAATTCTTATCAGCTCAGCACTTGTTATAGAAGCCTGAAAGTCTCAAGTGTGTGCTGCACAGATGTGAGCTTTGTTTACACCCCTTGTTGGAGCTGGAAGCTGAAGGCATTTCTGTGCATTTTCTGCTGCAGAATACTAGAGGGTACCCCAAGTCCCCATTGTGCAGCAATGCCTTTGTCACCATGGTCTACCGAGGAAAGAGTAAGCATGTGTCTCACCGTGAGTACAAGGATGAAATCAGAGTTGATCAGCAGCACTGTGGAACAGAAAATATTTGTGTCTATAGAGGCGAGCTGTTGGAAGGAGGTAAGGATGGAGTCAGAGACTTCATATTGATTCTGGCAACATTGTTTTTTTGCTAAAACTTTGCCCTGACATCAGAATGATTTCAGCTCAGCTTGGGCAAAATATATCTTTATACCATCTGCCTCCACATTAGATCTGGATCTACTGTCCCATGATTGAAAGTGAGGTTACAATTACTTTTACAATGACGATAGAAGAATTTAGAGACTTGATTTAACAAAATACTTGTGGCTTAGGTTAATTTTCTATAGAGATATATAGTTAATAGAAGAGTTGTAGCAATAAACTGTCCTTAAAAAGGGGTCATCTGCATTGCTAAAATACATCAGTGAATGTTATTCCAGAAGGAAATGTATATAGTGGGAGCCCAGTTCCCATCTCTTTTTACGTGAGAGCAATTCCATCACACCAGTAAAAGATTAATTTTGTCCTGGGAAATTGGACACAGGAAATGTCTGGGAGGCTCTGGCCTTTGTCCTGCCGTAGCAGTGAGGGGCCAAACTGACAGTGTGACACTTGTCCTGGCTGTCCCACCTCAGGATTCTGGGGCTGGCGAGAGCCAGGGCTGTGTGTGTGAGGGGCAGAGTTTAACCAACTGTTGAACAGACCCGGGAATCAGGGCCTGCCCAGAGAGGGTGGGGAGCTGGGGGGATGCAGCTGAGATACAGCAGATGCAATAGGCTGACAGTGAAGTGTAATATTTTTCTTTGAACCCTTTCTTTCTGTGATTGCAGATACCTTCCAGTTCACCTCCAAGAGGCACCTGGGTTTCCCGTTCAGCCTCACCTTTTATGTCAACGGGCTGCAAGTTGAGAGGCTGAGCTCCTGCTGTGAGTACAGATACCAGAGGTGTTCCCGGCTTCGAGGCACAAACAGCTACTTCAGGGTTCTCCATGTGGCCGGAGCACCTCCTTGCTACAGGTGTGGAGAAATACACTTGTATTTCTCACTGGGACTTCCTTTTGACAGTTTCTAGCTTGTTTCTCTTCTCTCATCTCTCTGGCTCTCTGGCAGCTCTGTAGAGCCTGCTCTGTTTCTCAGTGCCCCAGGGAAGGTGAGGATGGAGGGTACCTGTCAGGGTCTCACATCCCAGGGCACAGCCCAGGCTCCTCAGCCTCGCTGTGGTGTGCACAGAGTGGGGACAGTGCTTGTGCTGGGGCATGGGGCAGTGCCTTGGGCTGGGGAATGTGTGGCTGTGCCACAGTGAAAAAAATACCGAGCATGCTGCTCAGTTAGCTGTGGTTTCCAGAGGCTTTTTTTTCTGATAGTTGATTTTTAAACAGCTCTGTCTCTGAAGTGAGGTTCTGTTGTGATACCCCCGGCCTCAGAATAAGGCAGTTTGCCATGATTCAGAAACTAAATATGTGCAGAAAGGTCTTGGGCTTGGGCAAGTCACTGCTGTGACCAACAGCTGTGATTCTGCCAAGAGGCTTTGCTTTTCATAAAATTTTCCTTTTCTGTAATGTTTAATTCAGGCTATACAAGCAAACTTATGGACATGTGGATAATTTAAAATCTTTTATGTTCTTTTGATAAATAATTTTTAAAAGAGTAGCAAGCAGTTGGAATAAGAGACTCGCCATAGAGATGTATCTGTTCCTTCAGATAAGGACTGGATTCTAAGAAAAAAAACGCCACAGAATGTCTTCACAGCCAATGCTTGGTGCAGCTTCAAATTAATGGGCAGTTGTAATAATTTTGGTTCTGTTTGTATGTCAGTTGTTGCCTGTAAGTCTAGGCAGCATTACTGTCCTTCAAAAAGAACTGCACCTGTGTTAGGGGAGCTCTCTGGATTTCAGGGTGCTCCTCCTTGTGAGTCATGGTGGCAGTGCAGAGGCAGATGGGTTTCACTGCTAATAATGAGCTGAACTCACTGTGTCTGCTGCCCTCCATTGTTCGAAGGAAGAAAAATGTGATGCTTCCCAATTTGTGTTATTTTATAGGTGCATTACTGCAATGGGTCTGGACAAAAAGCTGTCCCCTCCCAAGAAGAGGAAGCCAAGGTGCCATCACGAGAGACATGTGTGTTGCTGGGGACATGCTGTGCACGGTGACCCATGTGTCTGCAGCACTGAGCAGAAATCAATGGAAAAGTCAGTGTCAGTCATCATGCCAGCACATGAAGCAAGTGTGGAAACCATTGAGGAAACTCTGGAGACTGTAGAGGAGTCCAGCGAAGAGGAAACGGACACGCAATCTAGTCAGGAGAGCGAAGAGAATCAGACAGAGACCAGTAGCAGTGGTACAGTATTCCCAAACATGAGCAGGGGAGGAGAGATGGGAGAGGATGTGGTGATGTCTGCATTGCATCACATTTACAGAGAGATTTTAATTCCTACTTCCTATTCCTATTTTTGCTTTCACAGTTCTGCAGTGTTGCTGCTCACATGGTGCTTATTAGTCCCTCCAGATGTGTGTTTGGGATTAATGAAGCGTTTTTCCTTCAGGAGGAACTACCCTTCTGACAGTTACCTAAAGAGACCTCACTGCTAATACTGCAATTGGAATCTCAATTGATTTTTAATACAGAAAAATAAATCTCCTTGTTCCCTTAGTTCTCATTGTCTTGGTAATTGTTTCTTTGCCTAACCGGTTCTGCATCAGGAACTCTTCATTTCTGTCCTTGGTGTTCTGTCACTTCAGTTTGTTGAAAGCCCTGCTGGGAGGAAAGGAGGGCAGCAATAAAATCTGCAAAGTGAGGAATGATGGGCACGAGGGACAGCTGGTGTGGCAGCAGGGACAGCTGGCCTGCGTGGTGCAGGTGTGTTCCCTGTGTGAGCAGGGAGCCCACGGCAGCAGTGCAGTGTCTGGATTTTGGGTGGGAATCACCGACATCCCTGTGCTGGTGCACACTTTGGTGGGGGAGTCATTCATCTGCATGAAGGGGGCTTCACCTAGAGAGACAGGCAAAGTGCTGTGAAGGGCTGGGAGCTGCACTCCAGGGTCCTGGGGATCCCTTCCAGCTCAGCTTACTCCGTGGTCTGTCAGATGTCACAGCCTGTCAGTGCCTGCCTGAAATCCAGAATGTGGATGTAAGAGTGGCAATTCTGTGCAGGCTTTGCTTGTATTGCTTGTACTGGGTTTTCCCCTGGGCCCTGGAGGAGCAGTGTGATAACAGAGTGCCTATGCAGTGCCCTTTGGCTGGAGTTCATTAAATTCACTGAGCTTATGAGACACTTCTTTGCTATTTAGCCATGTCAATACACATTTATCTTACTTTGCACTACAATATATTTCTTTTCTCCAGCTTTCACAACTGTTTGTAATTTTTTTTCATCACAACCAGTTTTTCTCCTGTAATAAGAGATTCTTACATTTAATTTCTGAGTTTGCCCAGCTCTATGTTTTTCTAGTACTTTCCATGGCTGGTAATTTTATTTATTTTTGTTTTAATGTATTAACCACACTTGTAGTTTTGCTGCATTTTTGCTACTCTATGAAGAACACCATCCTTTTTATGATAATATGCTCTTACAATTCCTATCTGTAGTCTTAGATTCTCTCATGGCTTTAAAAGGACTGAGCAAATTCAAGGGCAAAAGGAGATTAATGACGTTAACTTCTATCTGCTTAAAAAGAACTTCATTAATTGTGAATTCTGTTTCCTGTCTCACACTAAAATTCTTCTATTTTAGAATATGATGAAGATTTTGAACCAGATGAAGAAGTTAATGAAGAGGAACAGACTGGTGATCAAGTGAATGGAATGGCAGAGTCATCCTCAGATGATAAAAACCATAATTTAGACTATGCAAAGGAGAGTGAAACATCCCAGAAGGCACTGCAGGCCTCTGACAGCGAGAAAGATGAAAGTGATGGATATTCTGATGACGGGGGCTCTGAAGATGATCAACATGGTTAGTTTTGTTCATAACAAGGCCTGGAGAAGCTGACCTGATGCATGTTTGTGAGTGTCCAGTATGTATGTTGAATCTGCATTGGGAAACCTATGCCCTTCCTACTGAAATGGTAAAAGACAGCTGTTTTATCTGCTATTAATTCTGCTACTGGAGTGCAGGCAGTCCCCCAGCAGTGAGAGCTTGGGACTTTCTGGGCAGTTTAGTTGCTGAGATGGAGATGAGCCAGGCAGCAGGCTGGCTCTGAGAACCCTGGCAGGACAACCCTCCGAGTCAGCAGGCACTCACAAATGGGAATCTGTGACCCCTTACACCTTCTGAGGGGTCCCAGCAGACCTGGCAGCCACCCTGGGTTTTAGAAGTTGTTAATGGCCCTGAATATAGCCCAAATTCATTTATTTGGCAATGCCAGAGATCTAAAAATAGTTGGATTGTCTGAAGGGAAAGGATGGTGCAGGGCTGGGAGTTGGACTTGATCCTTGAGGGCCCCTTCCAACTCAGCTTATTCTGTGATTCTGTGATTTCATCTGTAGAGGAACCTGCCTGGATTTTCTGTGATGCAGGAGTAGTACTCTGAGTGGGAATCGCTAAACTGGGGCTGTAAGGTTTCTTACATATTTTTCAGGACATGCACTTCTGCATGGATTATAGTTTTGACACTTTTACTTACTCAGCCTGACTGGGTTTTTCTGCCTTGAGTTAGACCAATCTCTTCTTGAACCCATGTAGACTGGGGACAGCAGCAAGCTGTGCAGCAGTCAGCTCTGCTGTTCAGCTCACTGTTAGATGAAGGATTACTGCCTTTTTTCCCCTCAAATTTTCCATTTTTGAATTTGATGTGATGATGTCTGTATGTTTTCTTAGAGGAGACAGAGAACTTCATCTCAGTTCAGCCTGAAGGGTTTACATGTGGTTTTGGAGATCTTTCTAATATTCAATGAGTTAACAGAAGAGCACTGAGGGATTGTTGTTGTGGTTGAAGTCTATAATCAAAATGACGTATCAAAAATGAAGCTGTTGGTCTGTGCTAAACCTGTCTGAGCTATATTTAGAGGTGCTTTTGGAGGTGGATTTCTGTGTTATTGATAGAACTACTCTGGTTTATTTCCATTATCAGAAAAAAAAACCCTCCACTTTAAGTGGCTTTAATTTCAATACTTCATACATCTGGGCAATATTCTTCTATTTACACTTTCTGGAATTTTGTCACAATATCCTCAGATGGTGTAGTTCAGAGAGTGCTATTGGATGGAATTTCGTCCCTTTGTGAGTGCCCGGTGAATGCAGAAGTTTAGTGACAAATACTGAATTAAAGTTTGCTGTTTTCAGAGAGGAGGCCTGCAGACTCTCTCTCATCCATGAGTGCTCAGTGCAGCACTGAGACTGACTCTCATGCTGACATGACGACAGACAATGGGAATGGCAAAGAGGACTACAATATCAAAAGTACTTCTGATAGTGCAGCACAGGAACACTATGGAAATGAGAATGGGGAGAAGAAACTGCACAGAATGGAGGAAAATCAGGAGACTTCTGCACTGGAAAGGAAAAGGATAGATGAAGCAGAAAAGGCAAAACCAGAAGCTCTAACAGCAAGGGAAGATACTAGAATTTTTCAAGAAAACATAATGGCAGTGCAGCATCACAACCCTGAGGTTGATGGGGAATTCAAACAGACTGAATTGGGAGAAAGTAACATGAATGAGGAGGAGAAATGTCCTCCAGTGCTCTGGGAAAGCAGGCTATTGAACGTGGAGGATGGCAATGAAGAGTGTCCTTGGTGTGAGGAAGGGGGTGGTGAGTACAGTCCCCCTGCATGGCTCTGCATGCCTGTGCTCCTGCATTTGCCTCTGTTCTCATTCATGGAGCAGCTCGGGGGCTTGCTGGAGCTGCTGTGAGCTCAATATCCACTCAGAACATAACACTGGCTCTGGGGTTCTCTGCTAGGGTTTCAAGTGTGAGGATTTGTCCAAAAGTGAATTTTAAACCATTTTAAAGCTGAGATGGCTGGATGGCTTCTACTCCCCTTTTGCTCATTAATGTTTTCTCTTTCTTGCTTCCTATTTTCTTCGTAATAGTTTTTGAAGATTCCAAACCTGTCCAGGAGGAAATAGCAAACGCAACTGGAAATGATCATCCTGTGAATTCTGACCCTGGACATGGTGATTTGTGTGCCAGTGAAGAAGAAAAGAATGCAGCAAATACAGAACATGATGCCAGTGGAGGTAAGATTGGCTGTCAGTCAGGGACAAAGATTAAATTGCTCACCTGAAGTATTTTAACAGAAGTGTTTGCCCTTTCCCTTTCCTTTGGCCATCAAAGTCTCCTTCTGCTTCTTTCTTTACTAGTAAAAAAATCAGGTGGTGACTAGTTAGCATCTGTAGTCCTGTATAATTAATGCTTTTTGGACAGTTAAAGGGTTCTAGGAGAAGAACCCAGGGCATGAAAAGACTGTGAGTCAGGAAAATAGCTGTGGAAAGCAGGAATGTAGTGAGGTTCCATGTGCTTCCAGGGAGTGTGCAGCCTCCTTGGGAAATGCCTTGGTTCCTGGGGCAGGAATCAACCCTGTGTTATTCCCTGGTGTAATTACAGAATCCACAGGAAGCTGAATGTTCTTCCTCTTTTGTGTGCATATTTCACACGAGCAATTTGCCAGCTATTTCTGACTTTCTGAGTGTCAGTGTAAATCTTATAGGTGTAGCACACACACACACGAGCTCCCTGTGGGTAGGGAGGGAGGCAGAGCAGGCATGACTGGCCTTGCATCAACATTTTTACTTGCATTCTTTATGCCAGTTGCCAGAACAGCAGTACTAAAGACGTAGTAGCACAGCAAGTTCTCTTTGGGTGCCTGCCCAGGCCGATGTCCCTCGCTGCTGGGCAGAAATGGCACCTTTAGTACTAACCCTGTAAAGCATGTCACACTGCCAGGGTGCTGAGTAAACCAATGTTTGATTATTTCCCAATAGCACCAGATGGAAGAAGTTTCTTGGCAGAAGGCAAGAGAAGCCTTGATGTGCAGGAGGCAGCAGGACCAGCAGTGCAAGAAGGGCAGGGGACAGGGCAGGGACAAGCCCTGGAGCAGGACGGTGCTGCTGAGGGAGGTGCTGGCAGCGGAAAGGCTGCAGGAGAAGCTGCAGGGGCCGGGGATTCACTGCCCCAGGCAGGCATGGGGGCTGTGCTGGAGGAATCTGCACCTGGGGAACATCCCAAAGGAAAGGGAACAGTGGGGGCAGTGAAGCTGGGCACAGTGTCACCTGGGGAGCACGAGGTTCTGGTGGAGGGGTTGGAGAGAGAGGTGGCACTGGGAAAGCCAGCAGCTGGGGGAGAGGGGCCAGCTGGGGCACTGCCAGGATGGGAGGCAGACAGAGCCATATCCCAGGGGCAGGAGGGGGCTGGGGGGGTCACCGAGGAGGAGGAGGAGGCTGCAGAGGAAGGCCTCAAAGGAGCAGCAGGGCTGCCAGTAGAGGTGGAAGTGTGTGAGGCAGTGCCCGAGGCAGGGGAGTCCCCAGGGCAGGTAGGGTCTGCAGGGAAGGACGCTGTGGTGGGTGCTGTGTCAGAGGGAGAGGAGGCTGTGGAAGATGCTGACGTGGCAGCAGAGGGGATTGCCAGAGCTGTGGGCCCTGAAGGAGAAGGGGCTGTTGAAGAAGACATTTCTGAAGGGCAAGAGGCTATGGGAAAGCCTGGGGCTCTCTGGGAAGCACTAGGGGATGTGGAAACAGGAGAAGCAATGCCTGGAGGGGAAGGGTTTGTAAAGCCAAGTGAGTTTTCTCAGCTGACAGCGTCAGGGGAAGAGTGGATGGAAATGGGGAAAGCTGTCTCAGGAGCAGCAGCACTTGAGTGTGCCCAGGCATGGGAGGTGGGAGGGAACGCTCTCCGGAGGGTGGAGGGCACGATGGAAGAGTCTGTGGAGCCTGACAAGGGTCCTGTACCAGGAGTGGCACCTGGGTTAGGGACACTGGGGGGTGCTCGGGGGCGTCCTGCCACTGAAGGGTCAGCACAGGAGGAGGAGGGTGCAGCAGAAGCAGAAGAGGGAAACCCCTCTGAGGGCAGCAAAGCAGAGACAGAGAGAGCAGTGAGAGGAAAACCCGAAGGAGAGGTGGTGGGAGGGTCGGCAGGGGCGGCCGGAGCGGGCTCGGGAGGTGAAGAGGAGGCCGCAGAGAGAGCAGCAGGCTCGAAGGAGCCAGCAGCTGGGACAGAGCGGTGGCTGGGCTGCGGGGAAGGGACAGGGAAGGGCAGGTCTCCCGGGGAGGGGGTGGTGGGCGAGGCG